>VDFB02271358.1:690854957-691078288 GCA_007258455.2 Sequoia sempervirens
GGGCATGACACTTGGTATCAGAGCCAAGTTGCAGCACTGGGATCTTTGGATAGTATTGTGGCCCTATGAGTGTTGCTTGCGTGAAGCTCCCTCGTGTGCTTACCTCCTTGTTGTGACTAATGTTTGAAATGACCCTATGCCATCTTTTCTTCTCTTATCCTTTAGTAATTGTTGTTAGCTTGATTGAGTATTACATACCTCAATGTGAATGACATAAGGGATTACGAAATAAATGATACTAGGCTAATAAACTTTATGTGGAAAATGATAGTGAGATAGTAATGCTTCTTAAAGGAATTATATAGCGTGTTCTCTAAAAATTGGATAGAACAGTAGTGATTTAACCATGACTAGGCTATGATCTCATTGTGAGGGATGGATAGAATGGACTTATGTTGTCCTTCCTTTTTTTACTCTTGATAATGGTTGTTAGATCTTATCAAGTACTACGCACCACCATTGTGAATGACACAATGGATTGTGAAACCAATAATGCTATGTTCACATGCTTTATATAGGATAAAGAGTAGTGAAGTACTAATGCCTCTTAAGGAATCATATAATCTAATCTATAAAATCTAGACAGAAAAAGTAGTGATTAATCTTTGTTTGAGATGTGAGACCCTTCTCTATGTTGTTAAGTTATAGAGTATTATGTAACCACATGTGGATGATGCATTTGGCTATGATGGGGGTAAACAACTAAGTTTAGAGATTTTGATTTGGGAAAATCTAAATATAAATGCACCTATATACCCTTCCTTAGTGCTCATAAATGTTTAGGATGACTTAGATTAAACAAACTAAATGTATCAATTGTATGCTCCATTCATATTGGTTAACATGTCACAGTGAACTATCATTGTGAAAACCAAGTCAATCCATAATAAAATAGAATTTAAAAAAAACAAATGAAGGATTAAAAATATAGTAGTGCGTTAAATGATTATTATTATTATTATTATTATTATAAAGTTTACCCTTGTGCTATCCTATAACCATGAACCTTATGGAGATGAAGGAAGATCCTTAAAACATGAATATTGAGTAGACAATACAACTTTACTTAAGTGAACATCTTTTAACTTCATAATGCAAGTGAATGACTAAGTGTAAGACACTATAACCCTTATTTCAAAATCTAGGTGCTTGGATTGATTTGAAAACATGATTCCTTTCTTGTGTGTGGATAAATGAAGTACTCCCTAAAAGTGCATATTGTATGTAAAGCTATCTTGTAGATATGAAGGAAATATGTATGTTGGGAAAAATGTCTTTATCCCAAAATTGCAATATCACCTTAGGATATATGCATAAACTTGTGTGTGTAATCAATTAATAATTAAGGTAAAAAGGGAATCATGGAATAATATGCATAGAAAATAAATAATAATTATGATGGAGAGGGAATGAATGTAGTAGTAAACTTTGCATTGCTAATTTTTTTGAATTAAAAGTTGTCTTTCATTTCATGGCATGTTTGGGATATAGAATGGCAGGTGTTTCATAACAACATTACATTGGTGAGACTTAAGGTTCCCAATTGCATTATTAGTCATAGAAAGCCATATAATTGTCGACTCAATTGAGATGAAATTGTTAAATGGGTGATTTAGTGAAGGTTGAGTGGAAATAATGTTTTGTTATGGTGCTAATAAAACTATGTTTTTCATATTGCATGTTGAGTATTGGGTCTCCCTTATTAAGTAGGAAACTTTCTTTAGCACATTGTGAAAATTATAGTGGAATCATCCATATTGATATGTTAATGAACATAACAAACATAGTTGAATGAAAGAAGAATAATGGTGTGGATAAATATAGAAAACTGATCTTGATCATATATGTGATGTCAAACACTTAGTAAGATGGGAAGTGTGGTGTACCATGTATTGTTAAATTCTAGGAAAATGGAGTAATATACATAAGCTACATTTGTGCATCAACTAGTGATTCCTTTTAAATATGCAAAGTGAGTAGATATGTACAAAATTAAGAAGCAAAGTGAATAATGTTAAAGAAAAAAAATAAGTGTATGTAAGTGAATTGAATTTGTTCTACAATATGGTGAATTTCATAAAGTGTATTATGTTATGACATGTGAAGTGAAAACCAGTAAATGTGTTGTGCCCCAAGTATGAGATACAGGGTATCTGACTTGGGATAAGGGTGGTGGACATCTAGTATGATCCCCTATATGTACCCTTTGTGATGGCCTTTATGTAAGCTAGCTAGTTGTGAGTTAAAATAAATGTGTTAAGTGCATACGTGTGCCTATTAAATGAAATGTGATGTGCTCCTTTGTGCTAGTTTTATTTCTATATTAAATGTGTACCCCTAGAGTTTGGTACCCCCCTAATGGGAGTGTGATGCCAGCTAGTGTAAATAGGGGTTGAGAGCCACACGGTCTACCATCAGGAGATTACGAACTCAGGGTGTTGTCCCTAATCCTAATAAAGGATCTATGTCAAGTCATTGTAATCTCCCCATGGACGTTGACTGTGGTCTACTCCCCCACATATGAGAGCCACACTTGTTGGTTCATAGTGCAACCCTATTCCTTGATGTTTATAACCCATGGGTAAAGGATGGAATAACATAGACTACCAGTGATTCATACTTATGTGGTCAGGGACCACCAGTTACTCATATTCATGTGGTTAGGGACCACCAGTGCTTCATGTTTATGTGGTCAGGGACCACCAGTGATGTATATTAATGTGGTCGGGGACCACCCGTTATTTATATTTATGTGGTTAGGGACCACCAGTTATTGCATGCTATAATACTTATGATGTGGTTAGAGAACCACCATTCCTCTCCTCCCCTTAGGTGGCTTATCAAGTCACGTGGTGCTTGTAATGTGCAAATTTTATTGTTGAAATATGAATTATTTATAATTCTTGATTGATGTTTTATTTTATTATGCGCCAGCAATGTGAATTTTACATTTATGTACTTAGGCTATTTAGCCATTTGGAAGTTGTTATATAGTCTGATTTTCCTCGAGGACTTGTTTAATTTTTCCTTTGAATTATGATTGGAATGTTGCAATGTAGCTACAATTTATCTTTATTTTGTTTCTCTTGAATTTATAGTTCCCTCTTGGGAGTTTTATTAAAACTTTGGTTTATGATCTTGTGTTATTCAATTTGAGGCTTTCTCCTTGGTTGCAAATTTGCTGGCATGTGTGGTGTAATGTGGAATTTGTAAACTGCCATATTCTGGGGGGTTCCCTGGCAGGTCGTATAGGGGAGTAGATGCATTGGGGAATTATTTTGAAAGGGGTTGTGAATGGGACCGGTATGGGATGGTCATTAATCCATTATTCCCCTCATTCTATGATTATTCTTATGGAGGAGTCCTTAGAGAAGGACCTCGAGTGGTATCCAAGAATATCCATCCTTGTAAACCCCATTGTGTGAGCCTTGTGTTGTAAATTATGTGACTGTATGAGGATAGGCGCACCCATTCGGAAGAGCATCCTTTATATGAGGACAAACGCACCCAATTGAGAAGAGCATCCTTGCTATTGTTGTGTGTACATGTGAAATTACAAATAAATGTGTTGTGGCATACCTATGAGCTATGGGAGAAAAATGGTAACATATGAAGCAAAGTTAATATTATTTGAGACATGGTATGAGTGCCATAATTTTAAGGTAAAATGTTCTCTTAAGCATATATTTAGACAAAATGTGAAGCTAATAATTCTGAGACATGATTGGCCCATGAAACAAAAAAAAAAACTATTTTCCAACATCATGAGTGATGTATATGTTATGATGCCAAGAAATTTTGGAGGTGTATAAAAGGATATGAATTCATTTAGATATATTTTTGTATTGAAGTTGACTACATTGTTAATAAATTTGAGCTACAAGGATTGTTGTTAGCATTTCTTAAATTAATCATATATCAAATAAATGTTCCATTATGAGAAATTTTGTTCTAAGTATTTAAATATTTAATTCATGGAAGAGATTTGTCTCTAATGTGTGCTTATAGATAAATGTTTTGATTCCTCCATCAAGAAAGTAAAAGTAATTAGTATGCTTGATAGGTTTATGTGTGTTGTCATATTGAGATTAAGTTTTCAAACCTTAACGACTTCCAGGAGGAAGTCTAAGCTAAGGGGAGGGAGATGTAAGGCCTCTCATTGCAAGTGAATAATACAACCTTAAATTGTTATATATTTCTCCTAAATAGATGGTTAGATATATTACGAATGATATGAAGGCGACTGTCTAACAATGACCTTATAGTTTATTTTTACTTTATGTTATATCATTGTTATTTTACTTAATGAAGATGTATGTGCATGCGAATTATGGTATGAGATTCAAACTTATAAGATGAATTTGCAATAAGATAATTGTTGTGTCGTATTGCATTGAAAGAGTAATTAGCTATGTAAATGATTCATGAATAAAGTTACAAAGATTCGGTTTGCAATTAATGTGGTTTATTATTATATCTAAATGTGCTTAATTATGTTGTGCAGGAAATTAAGTGAGTCGATGTGGGATTAACATTAAAGGGATCAAATATGCAAATAGGAGGTTGGATAAATATTGGAATCGTATCAGATACATCTTTGGGAAGTTCTAAGTGTAGCCCTATTTGACTTAGAAGGGTTTGAGGTTTGATTATTGATTGGGTGATCATGTTTAAATAGAATCCATTTGTAGTTCATATGATGTGAGTTTGGTTGGGGTTGGAACCCTTGGTCAGGGTCAAAATTCGTATGGATTCTTTTTTGGGTTTTAAAAAGGGATTATTGAGTCATTTTCCTTGGTTTTTGAACAAGAATAGACCCCTGGGACCTATACCTATGGGTTTGGAACCTTTTTGTCATGTGAACTAGTCCTTGGAGTGTGAAAAGACCCCTCAAAAGTCCACATTCATGAATGTGACAACTCAAAAAGTGTTGGGGCTTGGGAAGAGTGAATTGTCACTCTCAACATTCTACTCTCGAAAAGCTCTTGGAATTGGCACAAGACTCACACATGTGTGAGCACTTGTGGGAAAGAGTGTAGGATCCCTATATATCTCAAGAAAGTGGAAGATTTGGACACTACCCACTTCTCCTTTTGGAGAACTTTTGTGTAAATTGAAGAGAAAAGGTGAGGAGGAGAGAAGTCTCCCTCTTAGGATATGGACTCAAGATAGATTGGCTTGGAGAGGAGTGGAGGATGGAAGATCTAAATCCCCTCATCTAAACAAAAAGATAAGTTTCCTCATCTTCATCATCTTTGTCCATTTTGTTGTAGGAGGGTAAAATGTTGTGTGGATCTTGTTGAATATGGTGAGTGGAGAGCCTAAATGTGTGAAATTCGATGTTATATTGTTTTGGTCTTTTTGGTAAGATTGAGAAAACTCCATCTATCATCTTGGGGTTAATAGATTCCTTGCTCGGGGGTATGGCCAGAGCCCACGAGGCTCCATGACGCCATTACGGTAGGGTGGAGAGCAAGGCTTGGTGCATTAGTTTGTTGTTTACCTCATTTCTACATAATGTGGAATAAATAGAGTTTAAGTAAATGCATGATGAATTTTATACATTAAGATAACAATATTATTCTTCCATAAGGCTTGTATTATAAAACTTTTCTGGTAATATTCTTGAAGAAACATGGGAGCCAAGAAAGTTCCTTTGAAGCATTTGTGTTCTTGAAATAGAAATATAAGGTTAGATCTCTCATTTTATTTCTTTTGTTATTAAGGATGTTCTGGTATACCTTTCAAGTTTGTGATTAAATAAAAAGGAATGGGAAGGATTATGGTATGGTTTATGTATCTTTTAAGTGTAATAAAAGAGTGATTTATTTATATCTCAACGAAGGCTAAAATTTTACCATTTACCCATATGTTCCAAAATAATGATAATAATAATAATCTCAGTCTTGAGAGGGAAAGTGGGCTTAAGCACCATCTATTTTACTAGGATAAGATTGATCCCATATTTAAAACAAAATTTATATTATTATGCTATGATAGAGATTATGAGTGTTGTACTATAACTACATATGCTTTTTATATCAAAAACTTCCTCCCATAAAAAAAGAGAGAAAAGAATAACTAGTGAGTCACATATTAAACCCTTACTCTAGAGGCATCACAAGCATGATTACATATAATGTTATAAATCAAAGTAGCAAGTTGCTATGTTTAAGTAATGTTTTCCTTGACAATGTGCTAAGAGTTTAAATAGGGTCAAACATTTCATTGTTAAGGTTATACAAATCCTATAATATGAATTCAATAATAATAATAGCAAAAGTGTAAGGATGAATTGTCTTTTCAGCCACAATTGCAAGAGTAGATAATCATGAGGGAATTTATAACTATCTTAAGGTATTATTTCTTTATAATGCCTATAGGCTATAACAATTCCGAGTCACATTATTTATTATACTTCATTGACATTTAAAAAAAAAAAATAACCACACTCATCAATGAGAGTATGAGGCTTAATAAAAAAAAAAAAACCTACATTTCTCCACAGTCATTATGCAAGTGGAGGCCAATATTTATAACTTACAATACTAAAAACACATTAAGCGACTATTTCCACACTTCAGTCCATATCTGATAGCATTGATTTATTGTAACTGTGCGCATTTATATATATATATATATTGCATCTAAAAAGGAATATTAAAATAAATAAATAAATAAATTCATACCTATGCACAGATCTGCAAGGCGTATTGTTACCAGGCGTTCCATCACACATATGTGTATTTCTCAAATCATATAAGCTAAAGTAATATGATTACCTCTAATTGTAAAAGATAATAGTATTTTAATTGAACTTACAAACTACAAAAATACTATGAAAGGAAGTATAGAAAATTTAAAACAGAATGATGTCTAATGGCCTCCATTGGCGAACTGACTATTCCTTGAGAAGGCTCAGACCCAGGAGGCCACGACCTCTTGTAGGCTACAGGCTGTAGAGGTGGTCATGGACTCTCTTGAGAGTGTTGGAAGGCGACTGATGTTTTCTCCTTTATTCCTCCTGTGTACCTTCTGAATGCCAATTAAACAAAACTAAAACAATGAGTCCTTAATATAGGAACATTTGATCTCTATGTTTTTGGCTACCTAAACCACCACCATTAGTGAGTAAAAAGAGTTTCATGTCTGAAGGATTAGATTTTATCGAATAAGTAGATGGAAACAAAGAGGAGAGCCTTAAAATGATTCTGTCAAAATGGATTGTGATCCCTATCCCTTGAAGTTTAGCATGTGAATAGCATTTCTTCCATCTTCAAGGATGACCTGAGTAACATACAAACCAGCCTTTCCGAATTCTACTCCACTTTGGCAACAATGATTCCCTACTTTTGAAGCTGATTAGAGAGCAAGGCGCGTAGTAATATAATTTAGTAGAGCCTGTTTTTTGTAGATAATCCTGCGTGGTTTGGTGGGAGTGTACTTTATAATGGCACAACCCTATAATCTACCTAAAGATGGGTGTGGTCTGGTTTCCAATGCCTCATCAATAAAGTATGGGCATATAGTCTAACTTGGGGCAGAATCTAAAGATCTATAATTAAAGCAGACCAATATACTCCCTTGTCAAGTAAGTAATGCTATCGTAGGATTGTCTTCTCATTTGCTTATATTCTGATGCGTAAATTTCAGTCTGGAATGACCACTTCGTTTGAAGTCAGTAGGAATTAAATTGCGTTTAGCGTAAAACCGCTGATGGCTCATATCACCTTGTCCTTGTTCACAGTCACCCAGAACACTCTTGTGTTATTCTAGATCCCTTAATAAATTGACTGGTAGGAAATTTGTAGGGTTCAGGTATCGGTGAGGAAAGTTTTGGCAAGAGTCAACTGCTTCTGGTAATGGTGGGATATCGCCCTGACTTTGGCACGCATCTTGATAACAATTTAACAGGAGATAATTGTACTGTAGGGTTCTTAGCTAACATCGAGATAATTTGGTTCAGTTAACAGTAAGCGAGGTAGGGATGGACAAAAAAAAATCTAGTGTGTAGGGATTGCGCATAGGGTGAGTATAATGCTTGTATCCTTGCTAAAATTGAATACTGATAATTATCTAAACATAGGCTCGATATCAACAGAAACATGAATCTGGTGAACTAGTTAGTACAGAAGGGCAGATAATCCTGGATGACCTCATGGAATGGATGGACGTGAGTAGTGTTATATCCCATGAGTTTACACATTGTACAATCCATTTTCTTTTCCCACACTTAAGGGTGGCTATGTACGTCATAGTTTAGTACCCATCAGGTAGATTGATGTATTTCAAAATAAATTCATTCTTCGTTCCCTTTGAAATATATGATCTGTACTCCTCACTCTGTCACATGCAGACCATTGGGCGACCAATTGCTGGTCATTGAGGTGCCACTCTTAGGCACTGTACGGCATCTGAAAATTGCTATAGTCCAACTTCTGGGCATTGAGTTGCTATATAGGTTTGGGCCATAGATGACTTCACTCTAGGCATCAACTCTCAGTGGAGGTATTGTTTTTGATTTCCATGTGATAGTCATTCGAGGCAACCACTCCGAGGATAATTATGATTGCTATACCCTTTTAGCATGTAATTGATTTTATAATAGCAGAATCCTTTAACTTCATCTGATCAACAAAATCATTATATTTACATCTACACTCATATTTATCAATGATTTTGTCTGTGCACTCTTGTCGTTGGTCGACATACTCTACCTGATATTTAGCATTACCAGATTTCTGACTGAATAATTGGTGTTGGAGCCTAAGTCTTTTTATCTATTATGAATTAGCTATATTTGTATCTAAGCTCATATTTCCATTAATGTCTCTATCCCTTGCAATTCCAAACTAAAATTTATATTTAATCATATATGTACAAGTGTGGTTCGATGGTCGCTATTTATCTTTCTTTGTGATAAATCTTTTGTGTTTGTGAAGTGGCACTTAAACAATAACCATACAGACCTCATATGAAAACAACATCATTAACCATGTCATAAGTCAAATCATGCAAGCGTTGTTAGGATAGCGATGATGAGATTATTTCTACTTGTTTCAAATATCACAACCATATCATATTATTTGGATAGACCTCATAAGATATACCAGCATTAGAAATAACAATAAGCAATGGGGAAAGTTTAAAGGTCAAACCAATAGATGAAACAGATTCAATTACCAAAGCAATAAAAGCATGTTTTTAATTGTTCCTAGAACTATATGGATTTTTTTACATGGGGATCGACATTCGACCAAGTTGGTAATTTATATGATCCTTGGGTGATAATTCTCATAGTTAAATTTAACCCTAATGTCATTAATGGTAAATGTAGTATGGAAGGGAGTTACAAAAACAATGTTAGGTTTATTAAAGTGACGAATTGAATAAATTGATAAATAAATGAATAAATGAACAATGATCTTAGGGAAAAATTTATTGTAGGGCTAGAGATAATATGAGCAATAGTATCCTTACCAATGTTTAGGGTATTGTTAATAATAATATTATGCATATTTGGATACATATATGTATAGAGTAATAAGGGATAAAAACATTTTTATCATAAGAAGGGACACAACATTGTTGCTCTATTTTGTTTCAATAATGCTAAATGAAGTTTTGAGAATATTAGGGTTACAAGGATTGGATGGTTGAAACAAAAGTTAATCTAACAATTGGAGAGTTCACATTTTGGAGTAATAACAACCTTGGTAAACACAATGGGTCATTTTATAAAGATCTAATTGGTAGCAAAGTAAACAACATCACATACCTTTTTTTTAAGATCCATTATCTTGCACACTATAACATTCAAGTTGGGATGGTTGGTATTTCATCTTAAACACATTGAACATTAATTAATTAATTAATGGGTTCTAAAAGTAAAAATAAATTAATAAATAAATAAAAAAATAAAAATAAAAATGGTTGGGTTTTTTTCTAACGAAAAATTATGGGCATGACAATCAAATCAACAATTTTGAACACAAGAGAAATTTTTATTCAACTAGGCAACTCTACCTCATAAGCATGTCCTGAATCATTCTTCTTTGAGATCTTGCATTGTCCAAACTTCTTCATGTCTTTAACTTGTTGTATCTACAAACTGGAAACCTTTCCTTTCACAAATGAACCATGACTTCATCTTCTACTTAGAACTCTTTATACCTCCTTTTATAATATACCAGAGCCTTATATAGTGAGTTCATCTTTTTGATGTGTTTCTTCACTTCTTCATGGAAATTCTTTAGGTGCTCAACAAAATCTTTTTCCTCAGCACTACTCTTCTCCCCCTTATCCATATTTCTTAGTTTTGAAGTAGTTCTAGGAATACTCCCATATAGAATCTAGAATGGTGATTTACCAGTGATCCTATTGATCTAGAATTGTTGTAACCAAATTCTACCTATGGTATAATCAAATCCCATCCCTTGGGCTTATCTCCAACTAAGAATTTTAGTAGGTTACCCAAACTCCTATTCACCACCTCTATTTTTCCATCAATCTATGGATGGTGTGTAGAACTGAACTTTAAATCTTTCTTCAACTTCTTCCATAATGTCCTCTAGAAATAACTAGCAAATTTGGTATCTTTGTTTGAAACTATACTCTTTGGTAGACCATGTAGTCTCATTACCACTCTAAAAAAAACTCTACAACATGAACATCACTAGTCTTATGACACATAATGAAATGTGCCATCTTTGAAAATCTATCCACTACCACAAATATGGAATCATGCCCTTTCTATCTCCTTTGCAATCCAAGAACAAAATCCATACTAATATCCTCCCATGGACTCTCAGGTATAGGTAATGGCTGATACAATCCAATATTCTAACTTGTTCCTTTAGCCATTTGACATACTCTGCAACTTTATAAAAAATTCTTCACATCTTGTTGTAACTGTGGCTAGTAATAATTCTCACTAACAAGAGTAATGGTCTTATCTCGACCAAAATTTCTAGCCAATCCTCCATTATTCTTCTCCTTCATTAGATTCACGCTCATAGAACTCCTTGGAATGTATAATTGGCTTCCTCTAAATAGCATCTTTTCTTGGATTAAGAAATCCAACCATCTCGTCCTATCCAATGTTACATGTTCCAAACAAGCCTTCCAAGATTTTGTAAAGTCTGGATCTTCTGGATACAAACTCTTGATCCCATTGAACCCAAAAACCTCTATGTTAATCTCTATCAGCAAATTTTTCCTTCTACTTAAGGCATCTACAACTTTTTTTGACCTTCCACTCCCGTTCTTCAAAACAAAAGTATAACTCTACAAAAACTCAACCCATTTTAAGTTCCTTTGATTCAACTTTCCGTAACTAATGAGATACTGCAAAGTTTGGTAATCAGTATATAAAAAAAAAAAATTGGAAAAAAATAGTGTCTCAGTTTCTTCAAAGCTTGAACTATAGCGTAAAACTCTTGATCGTAGAAAAAATATTTCTTCTTAGCATAATTTAACTTTTCACTAAAATAGGAAACATGATTACCTTATTGACTCCAAATAGCTCCTATGGTAGTGCCACTAGCATCAAAATCTACCTGAAAGACCTTATTGAAATCTAGAAGTGCCAAAATAGGTTTCTCTATAAATTTCTTCTTCAACATATCAAAAAATTTGGCTGCTCCTATAGTCCACTTAAACTCTTTTCTATCTCCTCTCATTGCTTCAGTTAGAGGTGCATAAATACTACTAAAATCCTTAATAAACTTTTAAAAAAAAAATTCTAGACCATGAAATGATCTTACCTCTGTAACACTCCTTGGGGTAGGCCATTCAATGATAGCTCTCACCTTTTTTAGGTCCATTTTAAGACCCTCTACTGAGACAACAAATCCCAAATACATCAGTCCTCTCTTTACAAAGCTACATTTCTTCAAATTAATCAAAAACTTCTCCTCCCTTAGGTTCTTAAAAACCTTTTTGATATGCATCAAATGCTCCTCCAATGTCTTGCTAAAAATTTAAATTTCATCCAAATAAACAATGAAAAATTTACCCAAAATCTCTTTCAGTACCTCATTCATGATCCATGTGAAGATGCTTGGTGCATTGGTTATCCCAAAGTGCATGACTAACCACTTATACAATCCCTCTTTGCTATTGAATACTTTCTTCGATTCATTTCCTTCTCTAATCCGAATCTAGTGATAACCACTCTTCAGATCTATCTTTGTGAAGTACTCAACTCCACTCAAAAAATCCATGATGCCATCCATCATTGGAAAGGGAAATCTATACTTGATGGTGATCTTATTGATGGCTCAAGAATCTATATACATCTGCCATTCTCCATCCTTCTTTTTTGTTCGTATTGTGGGTATTGCACATGGACTCAAACCCTCTCTGATCAATCCCTTCTACAACAACTCTTGCACTTGTCTATTAAAATATTCACTCTCTACTCAAGTCATACATGATGAGCTTCCTTATTTGGAAAAATGGCTCCAAGAATCAGGTCCATCTAATGACTAATCTTTCTTATGGGAGGAAAACCTTCAGGGACATTATAAAAAAAAATAGATAGAAACTCATTCAACAAATTTGAAACCTCTATAGATACCTTAGCAGTAACTTCTTTATCAACTCTATGGATCAGTGTAAAACACATATGCTCATGCTTCATACCTTATAGGAACTTTCTTTCATCAACCAAACAAATTATTTAATTACTACATACCTTTTCCTCTACCTCATTCAAGGGCTTCAACTTATGATGAACCCCATCCTTTGTCAAAGAATAGGTGTTGGAATTTCTATCATGTATTTCTCACTGATCAAACTATCATAGTCTACCTAACAACATATGACAAACATCCATAGGTATAATATCACACAATACCTCATCATGGTAATTTCCAATCTTAAACTTTACCAGATATTGTTCATTTACCAAGGCTTTATGGTCCTTCTACAACAAATTAATTAGGTATGGGTTTGGATTCCTTCTTCTGCTCAATTGCAACTTACTAACCACTTCTTCTGAAATAAGGTTATGAGTACTACCTCCATCACTAATAACATTTCAAAATTTACCTTTACACTTACATCTGGTGTGAAAAAAGTTATTCCCTTGAGTCGGTTCATCCTCTTAATTCAGCGAAGCTCTTCTGATAACAAGAACCTCTCCTCTTTCTGCATCCTCAGAATTTGAAGACTCTTCATCTTCATCAACATGTGCAACTAGTACATTACCCTCAGCTCTTCTATTTGTCCTTCCTTGATGTTGAGGACACTCATAAGCTCTATGTCCTTCTTCTACACACTAGAAACAAGTTCTATGAAAGCATCCTCTTCCTATTCATCATCCAAATCTTCCCCTTCATCTTTGGTCTCCATTATTCTAATCATGAGGATGGTAGGTGTTATCTATTTTCTGGTTCTAGCTGCTACTAGATCTTTCACCCTTCCTTTGATCTTCATTTCGACCTCCATATGATCATACACCAGTCTCTCCTCCATGGCCTCACCTCATTTTTTTTCTCAAACCTCTTGTTAAATCATTCTTCAACCTTAAGAGAAAAATAGTAAGCGTCCTAAATGGTGGTCATTCTTACCAGTGCCAATTCTTCCTGTATGCTTGGCTTCAACCCATTAATATAATGAGCAAGTTTCTCTTTATATGCCTCAGAATGTCCTTTCTAAATTAGCACCTTGAGAAATTTCTCTATGTATTCTTTCATCGTCCTTTTCCCTTTCCTCAAGCTCTGCATCTTCTTGAGCAACTCCAATTCATAATCAACTGGAATAAATTATTTCTTCAATTTTGACACCATTCTATCCCATCTTGAAATTTTATCTTTCCCTTGGCTTCCTCTTTCTAACTGGACCTCTTTCTACCATATACTAGTGTGACCTTTCAATTTTTTCTTTGTAAACCTCACTCTATGAGGATCTTCAATCTCCTCAAACTCAAAAAATTACTTCATGTCATTGATCCAATCAATCAATTTTTTAGGATTAAGATTTTCATTGAAAGTTGAAACCTCCATTTTAGGTCTTTTCCCAGTGCTTGAGATCACTTGCAACAATCTTCTTTCTCCAGGATCCATTAGATCCTACTTTTCCTCTTCCATTTCCTCTTTCGTTTTGTCTTCATTGTCATCTCTATCTCATTGCACATCTCTTCTTTGAACCTCTTGTTGCAAGGTTTCTAATTTCCTTCTAAGGGATCTCATTTCGTCTCTAGGTGGACCTCCTCCACCTCAGCCCCTACCTCTGCCATGCTAGGCAAGTCTTGAAGGAATCTTCAATTCAACCCACACTTACAAGTCTTGTTGCAATTGCCTCATGTTTGATGCTTTGTTATAGGCTCAAGAGCTCCTGCTCTGATACCACTTGATTAGGGCCACAATGCCCAAAACCCACAGAAATCAAAACAACAGATACCAACACAAAAGATGCAAGAGAAAAAGATGAATCGCTCCCAATTATTTTTAGAAAATGAAATTATAGATTCAAATCTTACATACTACAATCTCATGGGCTTGATTCATTACAAAAAAATCAACTTTGAAAATAAAATATATTATTCATAGCCTCAATTTGCACTATTAGGGCCATCTTATACAACCCTCACTTAACCCCTTTTATTTTCCCCAATAACCGCCCTAGAAAGTTCTAGAAAGTCCAAATTTCACCCTTTTGTTTGGCATCAAAAGTATTGTCATTTGATTTCTGGCCTAGGAAGAATTGTTTTATGAAATTCACTTTTTAGAGGGCCAACTTCGTGGGGCCATAACTTTTGATCTAGATGTCTAATTTTCTATTATTGCATATTGTTGGAAATATCTCAATGAGCTCTATAATGCATGAACTGACCATAGGTTGGTTCACCCACCTTTTGAGTTATTTTGTGGCCTCTAAAGTTTTATATCTAAATTTGAAGCTGCATTGGAGAAATTTCTCAAGTTAGAAACTTTACTTTCTCCGAAAACATGTAGGGTATTGAGGTGGTTCTTCTACGACCAGAAGTGTTTTTTGCTCTGCTCTCCTTGGGGTAAATTTTCACATCCATACAAGCCCATTTTTCACCATTCTTGATGCCCAATATTCTTACACCCCTCAAGTGCCATCATGGGACTCAAAAGAACTAAAGAAAATAAAGAATTTTTTTTTTTGGTGATTCAAGATTTCCCTACACCATTGGATGCTCCTGCATTAGTGTCGAAATCATTTGATGGAAAGTGTTTCTTACTCCATTCAAAACCATCATGTGCATTATCTATATGATCTCCCAAAAAACTCATTTGATTCTTTCTTAGAGAATGTTTGATGTAAGCTCCCGCATCATCATGCTCACCCTTTTCATTCCCACTCTCAAAGAAAATCTAAACATGTATTATTTTATAATTTTTTATGATATCTACGTAGCGCATAAAATGGTCATGATGATTTGAATTATGCCACACATCCATCTAACCATACAAAATTCTTTTCAATTTTTACACCCCTACTTCTCAAATGAATTCAAAAAAAAATGTAAAGAAAAGTTGTACAAAATGTGTGTCATGTTGTTTATCATCACTAAAATAAAAGTGATATTCTTTCTTAATGACTCATTGTTCATCTATACTCTCAACACCATACAACTCTAATTATGCATGTTTGTAACACACATGAACCATAATAGTCATTTTCTTTGAAAAGTAATATTCTGATTCAATCTTATTTTGATGTAGAAAAGAGTAATTTTCTATATATTTGACTATTGGTAGAATTGTTCCTAGTGGGAAAGTATCTCTTAATGTTTGAAATTTTTGTGCTTATCACTTCTCAAAAAGGAATGTTGTATGTATGGATGTATCAATTTTTAAAAATCTTCCATAAATTTTCCAATATGTATATCGTCCTCTACATAGTTTAACCTTGCATATTCTTTCCCAAGATTAATTTGAAAATTTTCATACTTGTAACTCTTGTAATTTACTATCTTTGTTAGGTAAATATCTTCATTTCTTGCAGGAAATTTAACCAAATTTCTACATGTTTCATAAATTCCTTAAATTATTCATTTTATTTTAGGTCCATTTGCATTACAACATAAAATGGAATGTACGAACAAACTTACCTATTTACGAGGTGCATTTTAAATTTTACCATAATTTTCTTCTCACATCTTTTCAAACACCTGATAGTAGAAATCAAAATCAATATGATAACAATAATGAAAAGTTTCAAAAATGTTGTTTATCTTCATATAACATGGTGTTAACCTTTCAAACATTATTTTCCCAGTCTTTATATGCAAATACTTATTACAAAATTTCATATACATCTCAATTTGTGTTATGTCCAGCCAATGTTTTATATGATTTTCATAAATATTGGGCCTAATCTTATGTCGCATAACATCTCTACTATTTGATGATGGATGGTTTAGATCATTTCAAAAACTTGAGATCAATTTACTAACAATATCTTCAATCCTTTTACAATGTGGAGCTCTACACATAACTACCCAATTTCCTTATGAACTATCATCCAAAACCTTTCTCTTTTTCTCATATTTTATTAGTGTGGTTCTACTATAAACAATTTCAATTGAAAGTGTAGACATTTTTCTTTTTATTGATATATCTTGATTTAAAATAGATGTCAACATCACCCTTCTTTTAATGGCCTTATCCACTAATTGAGATCCTTTCCCAATGGAATGTAAACCTTTTTTAAGATTTTCAACAGTATCTCTTTGTAGTCTAATGTATTTCCACTTATTTGATGCCTAATGTACACCAAATAATTGTAATGGCTCTTTCAGCTCATTATGAAGAAGTACACATGATATTAGTTGGTTTTTTTAAGTGTTTCAAGATGATTGAAATGACCATTGATTATTTACTTTACAGATTTAGTCATTGACCTCCTACTAGTATTTCTAGGTTGGCTAGCATAACATTTCAATTTCTCCACATCCATTTCAGGTAAATTATCTAAATTTCTAAAAGAAATTTATTTCCTCACCTTTTTAGCTAGATTTATATACTCATTCATACCAATAGAAGGAAATGATCCCAAACCCTCTCCAGCATGCGTTGTTTGAACTTTAGCCTTCTCCCTATTTTAAACCATGTGTTCTTTAGCCTCGTTTGATCCAATATCTAAATTTGGCTTTACTTTTGCTTGATAACTTCTTTCTTGTTGACCCCTTTCTACATTTCATAAGATATTGAAAAGAAAGTGAAATATGATGCTATACAAGTGGAGTTGAACATATGAAATCAAATGAAATCAAATATTCTTGAACTTAAGAATTCCATGGAACAAATCCCATTAGAAATAGATAAGGAATTTAGGATTGAAATGAGTTTAAAACTTTACTATTTCAAGAACAAGTATTGCATATCATTTTACATGTGCAAGCCAAAAAAGTGAGAGATGATGCTATAATTGAAGTAGAAATTAAATCAAATTAAATAAAATACTCTTGAGCTTAATAATTCATGGAACAAATACAATTGGAAATAGATCTTCAATTTAAGGAAATGGTAAAATGAATTTTGAAAGTCACTAGGTTTTGTAAATTGGATGCATGAATTTACGTGCAAGCAAAGAAAGTGAATGATGATGATCTATAATTGGATTCACGAACAAATTAAATCAAAATATTCTTCAACTTAATAATTTCAATGAACAAATGCGATTGGAAATAGAAGACAAGGAATTTAGGAAAAATTTAAAGATTCACTAGGTTGAGTACAAGTGTGTTGCATATGAGTTTACATGCAAGAAAAAAAAGTGAGAGATGATGCTATAAGTGGATTAGAAGTTTAAAATTAAATCAACCTTTATTGTTGAACTTAATAATTCCATGGAACAAATACAATTTGAAATATATTCGATTAAAGGAAGGAAATGGAAAAAATGAAATTTCAAAGTCACTAGGTTTTGTAAATTGCATATGAATTTACATGTAAGCAAAGAAAGTGCGAGATGATGAGCTATTTAAGTGGAATTTAGAAAATTAAATTAAAGATTATTTAACTTAATAATTTCATCAACAAATATAGTTGGAAATAAATGATAAGGAATTTAGGAAAAATGAGTTTAAAAAACTTTACTATGTTGAACAAGTATTGCTTAAGAGTTTACATGCAAGCAAATAAAGTGAGTGATGATGGTATTAGTGGACTTGAAATTTAAAATAAAATAAAATATTCTTGAACTTAATAATTACGTGGAACAAATACAATTGGAAATAGATTCAATTTAAGGAAATGGAAAAATAAATTTCAAAGTCCCTATGTTTTTTTAAATGGCATATGAATTTACATGCAAGCAAAGTAATTGAGAGATGATGATCTATTTAAGTGGAGTTGAAAATATGAAATCAAATATTATTGAACTTGACAATTTGATGGAACAAATGCAATTGAAAATAGATGATAAGGAATTTATGCAAAATGAGTTGAAAACTACATGAGATAGAACAAGTATTGCATAAGAGTTTACATGCAAGCTCAAGGAAAGTGAGAGATGATGCTATAAGTGGAGTTGAACTTTCAAATGAAATCAAATATTCTTCTACTTAATAATTCCATGTAACACATGCAATTGGAAATAGATGATAAGGAATTTAGGAAAAATGATTTTAAAGCTTCGCTAGGTAGAACAAGTATTGCATAAGAGTTTACATGCAAGCAAAGAAAGTGAGAGATGATGATATAAGTGGAGTTGAAATTTAAAATGAAATAAAAATATTCTTGAACTTAATAATTCCATGGAAAAAATGCAGTTGGAAATAAATGATAAGGAATTTAGGAAAAATGAGTTTGAAACTACACTAGGTAGAACAAGTATTGCATAATAGTTTTTATGCAAGAAAAAAATGTGAGAGATTATGTTATAAGTGGAGTTGAACTTTCAAATTAAATCAAATATTCTTGAACTTAAGAATTTCATGGAACAAATGTAATTGGAAATATATGATAAGGAATCTAGGAAAAATGAGTTTAAAACATCACTAGGTAGAACATGTATTGCATAGGAGTTTGCATGCAAGAAAATAAAGTGAGATATGATGCTAAATTTGGAGTTGAACTTTCAAATGAAATCAATGATTCTTGAACTTAAAAATTTCATGGAAAAAATGCAATTGGAAATAGATTATAAGAAATTTAGGAAAAATGAATTTAAAACTTCACTAGGTAGAACATGTATTTCGTAATAATTTACATGCAAGAAAAAAAAGTGAGAGATGATTGTATAATTGGAGTTGAACTTTCAAATGAAATCAAATATTATTGAACTTAGGAATTGCATGTAGTAAATGAAATTGGAAATGGATGATAAGGAATTTAGGAAAAACGAGTTTAGAAATTCACTAGGTAGAACAAGTATTGCATAAGAGTTTACATGCAAGAAAAAAAGGTGGGAGATGATGCTATAAGTGGAGTTGAAATTTCAAATGAAATCAAAGATTCTTGAAATTAAGAATTTTGTGGAAAAAATAAAATTGGAAATAGATTGAATTTAAGGAAATGGAAAAATGAATTTTCAAAGTCACTAGTTTTTGTATTGTATATAAATTTACATTTGCAAGCAAAGAAAGTGGGAGATGATGAGCTGTTTAAGTGGAGTTGAACAAATGTTCAATAAGAGAGTGGAAATTAAACTTGAGAATTTCATAGAACAAATGCAATTGGAAATAGACATGATAAGGAATCTAGGAAAAATGAGTTTAAAACTTTACTAGGTTGAACAAGTAATGCATATTTGTTTACATACATGCAAGCACAAAAAGTGAGATTTATGATGCTATACGTGGAGTTGAGTTCAAATAAAATCAAAGATTCTTAAACATAAGAATTCCCTGGAACAAATACAATTGGAAGTAGATTCAATTTAAGGAAATAGAAAAATGAATTTTCAGAGTCAAGTGTTAGGTTTTGTACTACATATGAATTTACATACAAATAAAGAAAGTGAGAGATGATGAGCTCTATAAGTGGAGTTGAATAAATTTCTATCAAAGATTGGAAATATCTATTTAACTTAAGGAAATGGAAAAATGAATTTTCAAAGGGTGCTAGGTTTCAACTATTGCATATATGAATTTATATGAAAGCAACTTAGAAAGTGAGAGACATGATGAGCTATAAGTGGAGTTGAATGTAAATGAAAACAAAGATTCTTGAACTTAAGAATTTTATGGAGAAAATGCAATGATTATAATGACCTTATGACCATTTAAGGATATGATATGCAACATGAGATCAAATGAGATTATTACTACTAAGATTAAATGGTATGCCAAATGAAACTAAGGGGATGAACCTTTGGACCTAGGAAAAAGGATACTAACCAATCCAGATGCTAAGCAATGTTGTTCTTTTCAAACCAATGAGTTAAAATGCAAGGTTTTTGTTATTTTTAAGCCAATGAGTGAATATGAAAGGTTGTTGTTCTTTTTAAACCAATGTGTGAAAATGTAAGGTTGTTCTTTTTATACCAATGAGTGAAAATTCAAGGTTGTTGTTCTTTTTAAACCATTGAGTGGAAATGTAGGGTAGTTCTTTCTCAACCAATGAACTAGAAAATGCAAGTTGATTTCATGTGCACTTTTAGATCTTCAATCACTTCCTAAAAATCTATATATATATATAGAATCACTTGTAAATTAAAAAATTATTATTAAGTCATAGGGAGAGTTTAAAGGGAATTGTACAAGTTCAAGCCAATCAATCCCCTTGTGGGTAATTACAATATAAAGATCTACATATTTTAATAGGAAAATTATTTATATAAGCCTATGGTAGGGGAATAATTTGAAATAATTTAATAGAAAAAATAAAAACCATGATTAAAAAATGAACCCATATAAAGATATAATAACTAGCATTAACTTCCAAGTTATCTAACCTGGTTTTTATAATTGTAAATAGATTTATGAGAAAAAAATTGTGGTGTTAATAAAGGTCCTAAACACACACAAGAGGGAGAGAGAGAGATAGAGACAAAGAGGAAATAAGAATGCACCTTGTTTCCTTTTATGATAATTTTCCAAGTTTTATTCACGCCTCTTTTGTTCTTGTTCTTTTGTATAATATTGTTGAGCCTTATTTTTTTATTTTTTCTTTTTCTCCCATTTTCTTCTTCAAGTAAAAGATGAATCAATTAAATCCTCTACCAAAATTAAATTCTCCTCCAAAATTTTCCTTGATTGATAAAAATGCAAAGTTATCTTCAAAATTTGCCTTGATTGATAAAAATACAAAGTTGTCTTCTCCAATATTTTCCTTGATTGATAAAAATGCAAAGTTCTCATCTCCAGAATCTTCCCTCCCTTATAAAATGCAATGTTCTCATCTCCAAAATCTTCCCTCCCTTACAAAATGCAAAGTTCTCTTCTCTAAAATTTTCCCTCCTTGATAAAAATGCAAAAACCTCTTCTCCAAAATCTGCTCTCCTTGGTAAAAATGCAAATTAATCTTGTAATGATTTGAAAAAATGAAAAAATAAGCTTGTATTTATATGCATATGAAATTAAAATTAAAAATAAAAATGCATTCATTGGACAAGAGTTTTCTCTAACTAACCCGACCAACTTTTCTTAATATTATTTCAAAGGGGTTCATGCAAACACCAATTAGCTCGAACCCCCATTTGAGCAAATGGGTCAAGGGGGGTTTCAGGGAAAGGGGCTTCGATGAAACCCCCATTTTTCCACATTCTCCCGCTCTTCTACCAAAATTTTGCAAAATTTTTCCTTTCAAAGCTTGGGTTGAGGATGAAAATATAAAAAACTTCAGAGACCCAACTAGATGGTGGTAGTCCTTGGGACAAGCTATCCATCAAATCTAGCTTTAATATATTTTGGTTTTATAATGTTTGTTTGTTTAGTTTAATTGAACATAGATTTCTCATTAAAAAATCAAACTATTTGTTCTATACCTATGGAAAAATGGTAGATTATCAAAAATAAAATCTAAAAATATCTTTAGGCTAGATATTGATGTCCTTGATCTAGTAAAAAAAATTGAATTTGATGCATACAAAAAAAAATTAGTTGTTTATGGTCCACCGATGTCTAAATTGTAATTGGTTTGACTTCAAAACTTGATTAAGAAAAAAAATTAATAAAACACTATGAAACCAAATGAACTTGCTAGATATCATAGATACAAAGCCAAATTTGAAAAAAATCTAATTTTATCCTTCATTAAAGAAAGTTATATTATTTACGGTGAGTATCACTCTTTAAAAATGGTGTTTACTGATAAAAAGCTAGTTTTCAAAGGAGATGGAAAAATAAATACTATCTAATTTAATATTAATATATATATATATATACAAAATGTCTAAATCACTAGTTTGCATCATTTTTAAATTCCTCATAATTTAGCAGCTATAGCTGCTCGAAAGTGAAGATTTAATTAAAAAAATTCAGTTCAATGTCCAATTTGACCAAAAATTGTAAACCAATAGATTACCCATTATATAGTAGGAACATATAATGATCACACATATTAGAATTCAAAAAAAAACATGGCTGCGTGGTGTGAACCGTCTCCAACCCTAAAATTTCTATCCCCTTTTTCTCTACTCTGAATCAATCTTTAATTAAAAAGGCTTTATTTTGCCGAATGCATTTTAAATCGTATAATTCCTGCTGGTCACTAAAAGACCTATAAGATCCACCATAGATTCTCATTTATTTAACCATGATAACTGAAGAAGATAAAGCATTCTAATCAGACAATGGTAAAATATTTATTCATGAGTAGTCTACAGTTAAAAGAAATGGCGTCGACAACCTTGAAATCTAAGGGTGGTAAACATAAGAGAAAAATCTTTTTGATAAATTTAAATATACTTTTTAAGGAGGTGATTCTTGGTTCGACTCTCGTAATGTCGATCACCAATACTGCAACTACCTCCAAGCTAACCTTTACTGTGTTTTATTTTCATATGCATTGGGAACCACTACAGGTAGGGTTTTGAGCTTTTATTTTATCACTTAAAAACGAAATTGGCACAAGTACCTAATAATTGAGACCGCTTCAGCACTATTTTAGAACACTGTACCGTACCAACATCCTCCCCTACCATGCGAAGAAAAGAGCTCGGTGCCATGCAAATATTCTTTTCAGAATTTTGCGATTGCCACTTCTCTAATAATCATGCATGCAGAGTGCAGAGCATATGTAAGATACAAAGGGTAAAACTCACAAAATGGTAACAACCATAACATATCTTTAAAACCATCATAATGCATGATTCAGATGATTCATTATATCTTCACAAGAAATTTCCTATTTAAGATTTGTAACAGTAGCACGGCCTTTGATTATACATATTTCGTCTATTGATTGATTCTCTTTGAAACTTCATACATTTTAAATCTTGCAACTAGTAAGGGTCGATAACACCATGGATGTGTTATACTGTATTTTGAATTTGTGAGAACTACAATGGTTTGAGACATCTACCTTGAGATTAATTGTTAAAGTGGGGTACCATTACTAAAGACTTTGAGTGTGTATTTTATGTTGAGAATTAAATATTTAAATCAAGTTGAATGAATACAATTGACTCTTATGTTTAAAGTATGCATAAATTTATCCAGTAGATTATCGAGACAATAGATAATTAATATAAATGATATTAAATTAATAAATAATTATAAATCAAGATATTAAGGGTTATCGCAACAACCTAGAAAAGAACCCATTGGTTGATAGTAGCTCTTCCCCTAACTGAAAATCCTCCTAAATGTCAATTTTATCACTTCTCTCTAGTTTTCATATTAAGCCTTTAAGGAGGATCCTTTTGGTTTTCCATATTATTTTCCATAGAAAGGATCCCTCAAGGACAATAGGAGTTGTTAGAAAGTCCTACCTTGCAATTATTTGGCCTTAAGAATGTTATAACAATCTATATCTTATTTTAACGTTTCCAAACCAAGCTTATTCATGATGTATTTTTTGAATACATAAATATTTTTTAGTTTTAATCCATCACTATTTTCAGCTCAGAAAACTAGGTCCAAATTGACAAAGGCCAATCTTCTTTTATATTTTTTCCATGTCAATTTTTCTTTTTGTACATATTAAATTCTAGTATCTTGATAGGTTGAGATTTTAAATATGGAGAGATTGTAAGTGAGAATGCTTTGGATACAAGATTTTAGTGAAAGGAATTTACCAACTTTGTTTTACATATTTCCTTTTCATTCAATTAGTTTTTTGGAGATTTTTTCAATAATTTCATTACAAATTGATGGTTTAATTTTTTAACCAACAAAGAGAAACCAAAGTAGGTGGTAGATAGTGTATCAAGTAAATAGGTCCCCATTATAATTATTTTTTTCTTGAAAATTTTCATCTGTGTTGAAGAAAAAATAAATTATTTTTTCATATTTGATGTTTTATCTTAATATTTGAGCATAGAAATTTAGGATTTTTTTCAACTACAAACCTTAATGAGAATAGGATCATATCATGAATGAACTATTGGTGAGATGAGGGTTATATACAAGAAGCTGACTTGGCCCCTCAAAGAACCTTTCTCAAAATGTGTTTATAGATATTTTGTCTTACAACCTTTTCTATGGGGATGAAAAAATATGGTGATAATGGGTACCCTTGTTGAATCCCTTAAAAATTATGAAGAATCCTCTTAACACACCATCAATAAGACTAAAAAATTTAGGGTTCTTCACACATTCCTTGATCAGATTCAACAATCTTATATTAAATCTAAACTTCTTAATGAGAAAGAGAAACTTACATTAAACATATCATAATATTTCAATATACCTAGTTTTAGAGCCATTCTCTATTTTTTAATTTTTTCCATAGAATGGATCAATTCTTAGGATTTGGAAAAGGCATCCATTATCAATATCCCCTTCACAAAACCTATTTGATGAGGAGATATCATGTTGTTCAAGTAAGGTTGGATTTTGTTCACGAAATTTTTAGAGAATTTTTTATAGGATGCATTACAAATACTCATAGGTGTGTAGTTTTATATACCTAAGGGGTCCAAATTGTTAGGAATGAGGAAAATAAATATGTTCAAATATTTCAAAGGAAAAATAGATTTCATAAAGTTGCCATTAGTGAGAAAGAGATTTACAACAATTTTCCATAATTCTTAAAAAAAAGGAGGAAACCCATTTGGGGCTAGGGACTTAACAAGTTCAAAGGAGAACAGAAAAAAAAAACTTCTTCCAAAGTGATGATTCCTATCATATTTTTACTATCATCTTCATGTTAAATTGAAGGGATAATCTCCAACATATGCTTGACTAACATAGAGTTACTTTCCCCGGTCCATATCCTGTTAAATGCATGGAATAATTGAGATCATAAGTATTTTAGTGCAGATGGGTGAAATAACTTGGTGTTAATTTTAGAAAGGGTCAGACAATTGATTCTTGATATTTTCTCCCAAAATATTTCTTATTTTGGCACAACTTTGTTTCAATATTATCTTACCATTGAATCCTCTTTATGTAGATTTCATCCTTATCTCCTTTTTCAATTTTATCCTATATTTATTTTTATTTTAGACTTGATCTATATTTGTTCTCAATGATATTTTCAAATGAGGTTTTGTTCCAATTTTTAACTTTCTCCTTTAATTTTTAGTTTTGACAGTAGTCTAAATATGGCCATCTCATCTTGAGGTTTTCCCAAAAAAATTCTTAATGCACTCTCTGAAATGTGAGTGAAAAGGCCACATATTTCATATCTAAATGGGAAGGGACCTTTTATTAAATGATAAATCCAATTAAGAATAAATTGGTTGTTATCATATCTAAACCTCAGGAGAATAAAAAGGAGATATTAGCAACAATTTCCCATGTGATAGGTATTTATGGACCTATTAAGTTTAACCAATATGTATAGTGGATTTTCAATCTTTTATTGTACCAAGTGAAATAGGATCATTGGATTTCTATGTCCATTAGAATATTTTTTAGATAAATTCAACAAGACCTACCATAGTGTCAATGTTACTTAATAATGTTAATAAGAGCATATAACTATTAATTTTTTTGAGATTAATATAATGAATTAAAGTAAATAAAAATAATAAAAATAATATACTTTTTATATTTTAACTTTTATTTTAAGGTTATGGTGTGACATTATTTTTTATTTATATGTATAATTTTAAAATATTTTACATTAGATATGATCCATAGCTAATAATTAAAAGGTACTTGTCTTGTCTTAGACATGTGAGAAATTTAAATATTGAACAAGAGGTACTATGTAAATGACTTCAATCACTTCCATGCACATAGGTTTGATCCCAAAATATGACATAATATTATCAAAGCTAGAGTATATTTAAGGAGAGTTTAATTTTTTTTAGGGTCAATTACAAAGTGGGGCCCAAAGGAATAGAAAATCAATTGAAATTTTGTTTTGGGACCAAATACTTAGAACACCCATAAAAATTGGTGAAAGATACATAATACAATGTTCACCATTATAATTATTTATATAAGATTATAATATTAATATTAATAATGTTTGAGCTAAATATGGATATATATTCTACACTTGAAAAAATATATTTTTAAATATTAATTTAATTTAATTTAATAATAGCAATTAAAGTAAAAATTAGTGGGGTTAGTGGCCTTGGGTCAATTGGTTAAAGAATCCTCTTGCAAGAAAGAGGTCAAAAAAGTTTACTAGGTGCGTTGCAATTTATAGGAGGGCTGCCTAATTTTTGCACTCTAAAAAAAAGGTTAATAAATCATTAAAAAAAAAGTGAGACTAATTTTTAGGTGTGAGGGCCCTAGCTCAATTGGCTAAGGCATCCTATTGCAAGCAAGACATAAGGAGGTCTAGCCTACCCCCATCCTCTGGTATTGAAGGGCATGTCATATAGCATCATGTGAAATTTTTTATGAGGTGCACTACAACTTATAGGGGTCTAGTCAATTCCTAAAATCAAAAGAGATAAAAAAAATTAGTGATAAGATAGAAAAAGAACATTTAATCTATTATTCTTCAAACTGTGGTAATAAAAAAACAAGTTAGAAACTAAGAAACTTGAATAACTTGAATATATTTTTTATTCATTTTATTTACAAATGATTGAATTGTTTGTGTATTAAATACACACCCTTAAAAATATCATTAACTTAGTTTATGTTTATTATTATGAACATTTTAAAATGATTATAATTTACATAAATCCAATCTATTAAAATTTAATTATTTAATAAAAAGCATATAATATAATGGATCTTTCAAATGATGGATGATAGAATGTGATTCAAAATGTTAAAAAAAAAAATTACATATTTTTTTCCAAATATTTTCAAATCATACTATAACAAATTGTGAAAGTATAATGCATCTAATTGATAGTCTCCATGAGAAAGAATTTAGTTTGAAATCCAAGCTGTTTGAGAAGCTAACAATTAAATATTTACAGTTGATCATCTTCATTTGGATGGTTCACATTGTCTAAAACATTGACAAAAAGATGATTCGATATTTCTTGCAAGCTTTCCAAAATCATATTTAATAATTCTTTTCAATAAAAATATTTGAAAGCCTCCAAAATAGTTGTCATGAATTTTGAATATTTTTTTGCTTTGCAATATTTTTCCAACTATTTCTTTGTCTCTTGAAAAGAAATACAAATGTTGGTTTAATATTTTTCTAAATAAATCTTGACTATGACTTACCTCACCGACTGAAAAACGAAAACATTAACCAAATAAAATACATATTAATCAAACTTTCATACTTTATTTTTAAATAAAAAACAATTATTAATTTTATTTTTTTCAAATAGACCTTGACTTTAAGGTCACTTCACGTTAATAAAAAAGAAAAAAGAAAGAAGAAAAGAGTATTGTACCCCATATATATATATATATATGAATCAATCTCTTCATACTCTAATTTCTAAATTTGTTTATTTTAAATGTGTCATTGAATTCAATGGCAATGACCGTATTTTCCTTTTAAGAAAGATTAAATATTCTTGACCGGCATAAAATACATTTAAATATTTTATATTTGTAAGGTACATAGTCATTTTAAGGTGCATTCAATACGTTTAGCATGAAAAAAACGTTAAAAGCACGTTTAACGCACTAGCAATGGTGAGTACTGAGTACGTCTACATTGTTGTTTATATATAAAACTTTGATTTTAATTCAAGAAACTGGAGCCCATATGATTTTACGTAATCTTACAATTATTTTTAAAAGCTTCCGTATCTTAGAGTTTCTTTGCTTTGCATATTTTAAAGCCCGTGAAGAGAACATTCGGATATTCCTCTATTATTATCTATTCCTTACAAATACTATTTTTTCTTTAAATTATATTTTTTTTGATAATATTGTAAACAAATATTTTTAAATATATGCAATGTATTATATTTGTTAACAAAATAAAGTTTGACATTCATTTATAAGTAATTAACGTAAACAAGTTAATTTATTTTCATAATGTGATGTTCTGAGAGTCAAGAGTATTTTTAAATTATATGTAGTTAAAGGAAAAAAAAAGAAGGGAAAATAGTGTATTTTGAGACTAAGGTTAAGAGGTAAGAATTTTATTAAAATTTTAAAAAATTAGTTTTTTTTTAGTATATTTAATTATGAATTTTCTTATAGAAATAAAATTTGTGTACATTAGAAAGTAGTTATATTATGGAAAATTGAAACTTGCACTTTCTTGGATTGTCTAAAGAAAAATGGCCTTTGGATTGTTTAGGATCAAGGATTCTTGTAGGGGAATCAGAGTGGCTAATTACCTAGACTTTTGGGAAGAGTTGGAAGAAGACACCAAAGAGTTACATACATACAAGTGAATAATTTGTAATTAATTAATGAAAGAATTAATAGTTTGACCATTGATAAATTTCCTCACATTAGTGTAGGCACTAATAAAGTCCACTAAATGGGTGTAAGCACTAAATAAGTCCTTTACATGTGTGCAAGTGATAAAGAAGCTCCTCATATTATAGAGAAGCATACATGGGTTGGATGCTCACCATGAAACCTTTGTGATTGATCTTTCTTCCAAGCTTAGTTGTAAATGACCAAGGAGAAAACCACTCTATGATTAGCTTAGTTGAATTGAATCATGTGTTGGGAAAACTATGTGTGGCTCTTGTGTGAATTTTGACATCTTGCTTTAGATTATTTGTATCTATGTGAGTTTTATTCTTGATAGTGATGTTTCTATTATTTTCTTCTCTTCGTTCATAGGTTGTTGTCTAGAGGGATATATGCTTCCATGAATATGACAATGGTAATATGGTTGGGTGGTGGGTAAAATCCTCTATTGGTACCTTCATGAAAACCACTTCAAAACTAGAAGAGAAATCCTAGCTTTGCAATTTGTGATTATGAGGCACCTTTTGGGTAACTCATTATTATTGTAATATTATTCATTTTACCATTTTTATAATGCAGTGGGATTCATCCATGTTTTTGAAGGAGCCTCTAACTTGTAAACATTATATGATATTATTTGAGTAAAAATCAACCTTTCTTCTAGAATGAAATATCATATTGATGAATTATCTTATGTGTTCTCTTGTGGAAAAAGTGTATAATTAAGGAATTTGGAATCCTCCTTTGTTAATTTGTAAGTATCATAATGCTCTTTTCATTTTTGAGATGTATTCCACCCACTTAAAGAGAAAAATCTTTATATTTTATTTTGGTGTGCATCTTGATATTAGTATCAATCAAGCATGATGTTTCCTATCAATTTTCTTATGCTTAGTTATGATAGAAACATTATTCACACAATATTAATTCATATTCTTTGTAAATGATTTTTCAATTTATAGTGTAGATGGAACTATCTAATTAAATCTATGTAATGAAACCTTATTTTTCTCTATGTGTCAGTACAAGCACTATTATATTTGTGAGCTTGTTCAACTTTCTAAAGGTTCATTCTCTATTAGAGAGACTTGTTTTTTTATCATGGAACCTTTTGGAATGTCTAAATTATTGGTTTGTTAGGTTAGTATTGCATAATCTTTATCTAGGATGAAAGCATGGGACTACAACATTGGAACATTATTATTCAACGACACACTATCATCTTGATTCTTTGAGCAGTGGGTGTTTCCTAGACTTTTTTGAAAAAAAATTGAAGGAGAAATATTTATAAATATCTTCCTAGTTGTCCTATCATCCTATCTTATGTGGTCCATTAGGAATATTGAGATATTTTGATGTGTTTTACCCAACCATTGGTATGTATGTGCTTATTTCTTGGTAGTTGCATCCATACTTTGCATAGTTTTTTTCCTTAGTGTTAGACATTATGGTGACATGGTCGCATATTTTGTGAAGTTTTTCATTTATCTTTTCTTGGTTAGTGTGTTTTTTTACCATGTGTGGTCATTTCTTGGTTCTTTTGTGTTCCATTATAGTGTGTCCTTGTGGGATACCTTGAAATTTTAATCTGTGAATGTGTAGTTATGACATGTGTGATTGTTATTATTGTATATAAAAAAAAATTGGTCCATTCTTTACTAGCTAATTCCTACTATAACATTTATGGTATTATAATTGTTAGAATTTTGTCCTTACTCTTGAACTCAATGTTGTTTTGGTTTTATTATATACTCATGTATCAAGGTTAAGAAAGATTATAATATTACATTAACTAAAAAAATGACCAGAATGGTCCTTTCTCTACATAATAGTTAAACAAAAAACTATGTAAAATATTTCCTAATTCATCATGAATTATAAATTAGATTAAGCATATCTTATTTGAACTTGTTAGTCACCCATACATCTAGTATACGCATAGTAGAGTTATTGGTGGTGGCATAGTTGAGATCTATGGTACCCACCTTTCTTCACATACAATCATCCCTTCTATATGTATTTCATTGTTAAATTTAACATGAGTCCCATAAGAGAGGTTTAGGTTCAAAATTGTATGCACCATTGTTTCCATCCTTATATAGTAGGTGAGAACATTCCTCTATCCCCATATAGGTGGAAAGTAGTTTTAAATAATTTTTGAGTTACTAAATATTAGAAAATGTCTCAATTTTTTCCTATCTTATCAACCTTGTAGATGAGTCGTATAATTGTGCCTTATACTAAAAATACTTTTTCATATATTTTATATACTTCATATATTTTAACTCATTAACACTGAAATCATTCACGTTCTCCTTGTATCCTTCTCATTCATAACCTATAAATCAATGGTGGGGTCCCAATTAATCTTGTTGGTAGATGGGAAAGTACTTCAATGCTTTGTGGTTGGAAAGAGAAGTTTCTAGATGATGCTCTCTTTATATATTTCATTTCCTCATTAAAACAATAACACTATTCAGTACGATATTGAGGTGTAATGAGTATTAATTATATCTAACCAAGATAATTTATCATGATTATTTAATTATTTTGATGGCTATATAAAGATATAAATTATTAGTATGAAGTGAATAATGATATTATATGTGATAGTTATATTGTTTATGATTGTACCACAAAAAATATTGTTTCAAGATGAATTTGAAAGAAAATTTGATATTAAGTTTTATCTTACAAATACTTTATACAACCATTACTATTTCTCACCATAGAACTATAGTAGTGAGTTGCATTCTAAAACATGAATACATTTTTTTATCCAACCAATCATGCTTTGGATTGTTTCAACCTATTATTTATGATGTTTGCTAAATATAAATTTCTCATATTTTAGTCTTTTAAGACTAAATTTAATTCTATTAGTTTCGGCTTGGATAATTTATAAGTGTTGATTTATGAAAGTCTAAATGAAAACATAATTGAAGTAATTATAGCCAAAATGCACTAAAAAATTACAAGACTAGGATCATTCAAACTCATACTCAATGAAAATAACGTGTAAATCTTTAAATGATTTAATCTAAAGAAATGAAAAAAATTCAAAGCAATTAAACCAAGTAGAAAGTGGAAACCTTCAATCCCAATATGGATTGATGCAAATTTGTGATGTGGATTGGTCAAATTATGCATAACCCATGTTGCAAAAGCTTGATAATAGGTGATTCACAAAATAGGTGTTCTAAAATGCTCAATATTGGCTCAATAATTATAGAGTGCCTATGCTTATGAGGATTGTGAATGATTTTAATGTTTGAAAGGGCTTGTTTATAGATTTGGGGAATTTTGATTAATTATTAAGAATGAAAATAGAGATCAATGGATGAGAGGAAATCAATTAGATGAGGGAGGATAAAGGAAGATCAATGGTTGATGATTCATGAGAGCCCAAAATATCCCTATTTTCATGGAAAGGAGGTTGAGGAAATATTTTGAATTGGAGGGAAAATTTGAGTTAGGAATTGGGAATATTCTCTTTCTAAAAAATAGAATATTTTTTGTGCAAGTTAGAGGATTGGAGGAAAATTAGACAATCCTTTAATTGTGAGGATGAGGGGAATGAAGATTTTTAATTAAAAAATTGGAAATTATTTAATTAAGTGGGATGAGGGAGGGGAAATTAGTGAGAAAATGATCAATTAATCAAATAACCCTAATTATTCAATTAATAGGAAAATAAAGTGAATTTAATCAAATAATTGGAAATTAATTAAATGGAGGAATTGGGTGATAATGAGGAAAATGATGTTAGTAATTGAAATAAAGATGCGTGATATATTCAAGACAATTTTAGGTGTCTATATTTTACTGATCTTGGAGACAATGTACTTGTTGCATTATTTTAAACACTTGATACTACTCAATTTTTTTAAAAATATTTCCCTCATTTACTTGATGCCCCACTATGACCAACTAGATGAAGGAATGGTGGTATGTTTCCCCTTTGAGAGATAGAAAATTAAAATTAATTCTTAGGTCGAGACAACAACATGACATTAAGACTAGGTCTATTGAAGAGAGGACAAAAAAAAAGCCTTAGGGAACATCAATATTGATTAGGAATAATAGCCAAGGTTGAAAAATTAGATGTAGTGTGAAACCATAGGTTTTTCTAGTCATATATATGCATTTGGGTTAATTTTAGCATCACTTTCACACATTTCTTTTAGAGATTTGAGAGTCAATTAAGATTTTTACCTTTGATAGCTTGTAGAGACCCTATCACAATGGAACTTGTAGTTTGAGGCTATTATCCCATAGATTGAGTCTATTGATTCCAAGGGCCAGTTGAGGTAGGTGCCCCAATATGTATAAAGTTAATTTCTTCTTGCATGCATTTTGAGATAGCTAAATGTAGGCTAGAACATAGGAAAATAAAGGAATCACATTTTCTACAACAATTTTGTAACTCAACAATACACTCTCATAACTTGACATGATGCTTTTATCAAAAGCGTCAGGTTATAAAAAAATGAGTCAACTGGGTTTAGAAAAATATGTGATGCCTTTGTAAAAGTGTGACACTTTTGACTGTGAACATGTGAGGCCTTTGTAAAAGTTTAACACTTGCGTTTTCACTTTTGTTTGATTAATAGTATGACACCTTTGTTAAAATGTGACACCATTGCAAAAAGGTGATGCCCTTGATTGGCACTGCATGATACCTTTGTTAAAAAGGTTCACAATTGTTCTTTAGGCATTTAGACATATTTTTTTTTCAAATTTCAAGAAAATTGATATCATGAGAATTATGCAAGTAGGTTTTCCTAGAACCTCTCATTTTATGAGAGAAGAGACCATAGCTTTTTAAGTAGATGACCATTTTTTTTATGGAGATCAAATTTCTACATGTGGTCAGGCTATACTATGTTTTATATATGCTAGATATTCAGAAACATTTAGCATTGATGGGCGTGATGGTAGAGAGATGGAATTCAAAGGCCTCTTCTTTATATTTTCCCACAACAAAGGCTTCCATCACACTTGAGGATGTGTGGTGCATCTTGAGGGTTTTAGTTCATGAAGAGGGGGTTGACTATAATGTATATTGAGGCTTTGAGCCTCTATAGCAGGTCCTAATATACAATGATATTAAGATCAAGGATTTGTAGGTTTCCCTGCAAGACTATGTTGACATCATAAAAAATATGGCCATAATAGGAGGTGTTTCTAACATGGTTAAATAATTTTTAATTGTTGAATAATCAATACCTTGTTCTTTATGATTATCAACCATTTTTACTAGTTCTAGGACACCCTTTTCATGTAGGTTTGATTCTTCTATGCTCTGCTCTAAATATTAAAAATTTAGTAATGGAAACATTATATTCTAGGATTGTTCTTCAGAAGATGTTGATGATTCATAAGCGATGAAGAAACCTTCTTCATGTTCAATTTCTAAAATGTCACCATAATTTTTTGTAGGTTTTATTATAACTTAATCATTTGTAAATATGCTAAGAGTAGGAGGCTCTTTGATGAAAGAGGGGGTAACAACTAACCCTCTCTTCTAAAAAATACACTCAAATAATCACAAAAATGTAAGAAAAATCTACAACGAAGTCTCATGAATTCATTTACAATTTGCAACAAATGGTTTGCACATTATGGAAATCTAATTGCGATGTTATTTTTAGTGAACAAATGATTGATGAGTAGAAATATATGCCCTTTACATAATCTAGAAATGAAATAATAACAAGTTATAGCAGAAAAAAAAGCTATCAGCTTCATAAGCACCTCCAAATATGCACTTTTCTCCTACAAACAACTTGCAACTCTTCAACTTTAAACAATGGTTTCTTCTATTTCTTATGGATACAATAACCTTTTCAACATAAAAAAATTCTTCAAAAGCCTCCTAAAAAATGCCACACTGGCTCCCTCTCCTTCCAAGCCTGTAGTGAATAATGAAGAAGAAAACATGCAAAACCATCACCATCCAAAACCCAAAATTGGTATATTCCCTCCAATTGGAAATGGTATTCCCACATTCTTGGAATAATTTCTCTCCAATAAGTAAAAATAAATAAATTATTTTCATGCAAGTTTTTAACTCCTTGATAAGTCCCACGCCCAAATTTTCATTTTCAAAATTTTCCAAAAAAATGCACCTACACTCCAACTATCTCCACTTGCCAACATCACATAACAAGACTGAAATTTATTTTAGTAAAAATAAATTATGCAAAATTTATTCAAATTATCCTACCAACATAAAATGTAAATGAAAACTATTTTTTTTTCTTTTAATATTTTGGTTTATGCAATATTTCCAACCATCCATGGATTCTCTTGCATCAAACACCCTCAATAGAAGAAAAGTGACACTATAACTTCTCTAGAGGATAACCAGGGTGAATAATCTTAGTTTCAGTCAACCAAGTCAATTCTTCTATAGGATTCCCAATCAATTTTACCAAATGGGTATGTGAAGGATCGTGATGGGCCAAAAAGTGATGATATGATGGGTATGTGTAGGGTATGTAGCTAACAACCTTTTTTTTTTACCTAAAATTGATGGAAATGAAAAGTGTTTTTAAAGTAGATTCTCAACTTTCCAACAATATAAGTTATGCTTTACATTGAATTTAATAAATAATTATTATTCATTTTCTATTTGAATTACAACTAAAGTCCTGAATGATAGGATGATTATGTTCGAAAAACAAGGACAGACAATTGAGGAGGGGGTGAAATAATTGTCACCAAAAAATAAATTTCAATAAAATTTTCTCACCTAATTTAACTTAATCTCTGATCTGATGAACAAGGAATTAATCACAAATAATTAGAACACCAGAAACATAGAGAACACCAAGATTTTTTTGCGTGGAAACCTTGCTAGGGGAAGAACCACGGTGGATGTTAGTCCACAAGACTATACCCTATTAGAAGTATAATGAAAAGTAAAAAGAGAATGCACATGCATTCAGGCTCATTTCCTAGAGCTCACTGCTCAATTACAAAAGGGCTCACTACCCAACATATAATGGATTAGATCCATAGGGATTTGAATTGATAGAATAACTTATGTAAAAGCTAGAGTATAGTTTCAATTAAGCATAGAAAACTTCCTTCACACTTTGCTCTAACTCTTCACACTTGGTTATGCCTTCGAATGATTTGAAAAATATTCACATAGTTACAACATAGACATATGCGTGCATGCTTCTTTCTTCACTTACACAACCTTGCTTATATATCTTCTATATGGATTTACATCAAAATCTAGTCAGCCAGAGAATACAAAAATATATTTTACAATATCACCAATGTCGGCTCAATATTACAAATAAATTTTCAATGTGGATCAAACACAATTGGCTAAGATTAAGATAGGATCAGAAAAAAATCCTCGAGCACACCAAATATTTAAATTTTGAACTCAAAAAATCCACAACACATTAACACCATCATGTTAGCCAATAATAAGAAAAACCAAACATGCACAAGAAAATATTTGACCACGAGCACACCGATCAATGCAGACATGAAAAAATGATAGAGAATATAATAGAAGCATACATGAGCACCAATAAATAATAGAGATACATTTGCAACAAGTAAAATCACAAGAATCATACAAACTTTAATCAGGAACATTGACAAAGACCACATAAACACTGTCAGAAGACAGATTCCCATAACTTACACAAATGATCATACAAACCTCCAAAACTTTTGTTGGATGATCTAGAAATTCTCAACAGTAAACCCTTTAGTCCACAATAGCTGAACTTCCATGTATAGATCAAAACACCTTCATGACCTTGACTAATCCACAAACTGCCTATAAATTTTTCTTTTACAATTTTCTCAATATCCTCGACATATGCAACCTTCAACATCTCAATGCTAATAGTGTTGACATTAATGGCAACCACCTATTAGTAGAAAAACTACAATTCCCAACAATCTCCCCCTTTGGCATTGATGGAAACACAAGATGTGAAAAATACCATCAACCCAAATCTTCAATCCACAACTCTTCTTCTTCTATACAAGACTCTTCTTCCCCTTGGAACACAAGGATTTTTCACATTAATCTTCTCCCCCTTTGACATCAATGGAAAAGGTAAGTAATACCTTTCCATAAACATGCTTTGAAACCACATATCTACACATCTGACTACTCCCCCTAAGTAGTAGCCACAAAAAAATCAATCCAGTTCAGGATATGGTAGTGATACACATAGATTGATGCATGAAATTCATCTTTTAGTTTTTATCAGGAAGGGTGATTACCCCTATCAACCCTCTGAGATACTCAAAAGTATCCTTCAATAATGGCTTAGTGAAAATATATGCAATTTGTTCTTTTATGGGTACATACTCCAATCTGATTTCTTTCTTATTTACTTTTTCCTTTAAGAAATGGAACTTGATTGATATGTGCTTAGTCTTCAAGTACAGTACCAAATTCTTTGATATGTTTATTGCATTGGATTTTTCACAGTATATGGAAATTGGTTCATCATATTCTACCTTGATATCTCTCAGCATCTATTTCATCCACATCACCTATGTGCAATTGTTAGCAACAACAATATACTCTGCTTCAACAGTTGACAAAGAAATAGAATTCTTCTTTTTTATCAACCATGACACTAGCTTCTTCCCTAGGAAGAATGCACCACCACTAGTACTCTTTATTTCATCTAAATCTCCTTCCCAATCAGCATTAGTATATGCATTCAGGATAAGATCATAATCCTTTGGACACCAAAGCCCAAAATTAGTTGTTCCTTTCAAATACCTAAAGATGCTCTTAACTGTAGTTACATGAGACTCTTTTGGATCAGACTAAAATCTAGCAACCATACATACAACATACATAATGTCTAGCCTAGTTTGAGTTAGATAAAGCAATCCTTCAATCATTGATTTGTACATGGTTTGATTAGCTTTGGGAGAGTCATCATTTTGTGTCAGCTAACATCTAGTTACAATGGGAGTACCAACAGGGTTTGATTCCTCCACACCAAACATCTTTAATAGTTCTCTAACATACTTGGATTGTGATATGAAGATCCCATTGTCTAACTGAGTAACTTGTAATCCCAAAAATAATTTCATTTCACCAATCATGCTCATCTCAAATTCATTCTTCATTTGATCAGCAAACTCCATACATAGATTATCATCTCCTCCAAAAATAATATCATAAAAAAAACTTCAATAATCAATTCTTTGTCATGATCTAGCTTAAAGTACATTTTGATGTCAACAATACCTTTGTTGCATCCATGTTTTGACAATAAGTATTTATCCAATCTAGTGTACCAGGCTCTTGGGGCTTGCTTTAGTCCATATAAAGCTTTCTTCAACCGACACACCATATCTTCCTTATCAGTCAATTGGAATCCATTAGGCTCTTCAATGTAAACTTCTTCTAATTCACCATTTAGAAAGGCTGACTTTACATCCATGTGATAGACCTTATAGTATTTTTATGTAGCATAATGAAGAAACAATCTTACCACTTCTATTCTAGCAATTGGGGCAAAGGTTTCTTCAAAATCAATTACTTCCATTTGTGAATATCCTTTGCAGACTAGTCTTGCTCTGTTTCTGACTACTTCACCTTATTCATTTAGCTTATTCCTAAAGACCCAATTTGTACTAATCACATTCTTATATTTAGGTCTAGGAACAAGTACCCATGTATTGTTCTTTTATATCTACATCAGCTCCTCTTTCATGGTTTCCATCTAGTACTTGTCATTGTAGGCTTCTTGGAATTTTTTTGGTTCAATCTGGGAGATCAGGAAATATTCTTCTACAATAATTCTTCTAGTTTTCACACCCTTATTCTTATCTCCTATAATTTTATTTTCAGAATGATTCAATCTTACATACCTTGGAAAATTTGGATTATGTCGCACTTTTGGTTCTTTTTCTCTTTCTTCTGCACACACACTTGTCTCTACTTCCTGACTATCTTGATTTATCAGAGCAATTTGAGGTTGTCTTACCAGAACATATGGCACTCTCTAATTTTTATTTTGTGTTTGAATACTTTTTCCTTTGTTTGTATTATCTTCATCTAAATCATAGCCATTGCATCTGGATGATTTACCAGAGTCCTCTTCAACTTTGACATTTGTACTCTCAACCATTTTCCTCAGTCTTCTGTTGAAACACCGGTAGGATTTACTCTTGGTAGAGTAACCTAGGAAGATTCCTTCATCCCTTCTTGCTTCAAATTTTCCTATATCATCATCTCTTCTAATGTAGCATTTACTTCCAAAAATCTTAAAGTACTTGATAGTAGGTTTATGACCAAACCACAGTTTAGAAGGAGTCTTACCAGAGTCACAATTCACATTTACTCGATTCAAAATGTATATAGAAGTGCTTACAACTTCACTCTAGTAGATATCAGGAAAATCACCTTCTAACATCATTGTTCTGGCAACACCTAGAATAGTTTTGTTCTTTCTCTCTACAACACCATTTTGTTGAGGCGTTCGGGTGGCAAATAGTTGTCTTTTGATTCCATTCTCTTCACAAATATAATTAAACTCCCTAGAGGTAAATTCACCACCTCTATCTGAACTTAACCATTTTATTTTTAGACCTTTCTCATTTTATACCATTTCTTTGAAACTTTGAAACTTTCCAAATGCTGCACATTTTTCTCTTAGAAAAGTAACCCATATCATTCTAGAATACTCATCAATGATCATCATAAAGTACCTTTCATTATGAATAATTCTTATGCTAGAGGAACCACATAGATTTGTATGTACCAGCGCCAAAAATCCACTTGTATGATACTATTTTCTTTGGAAGGAGGTTCTTCTCTGCATACCCGTTTGACACTCCTTGCAAATTTTGTCAGTAGGCTTTACTATCTTAGGAAGATCTCTAACCACTTGAGATGAGCTTATCTTGACAATGTTATCAAATTTTACATGACACAACCCTCTATGCCATAACCAAATTTCATCTACTTGTGCAATCAAACAACTTTCTTTGGCAACAGTTTGATGAAAAATATTACTTTTTTTTTACCTGAAGCAATTATATTTTTGGTACTTTCATATATCTTGCATATTCCATCTCTGAACTGAAGATCATAACCCTTATCCATCATTTTTTTGACACTCAATAGATTGTGTTTCAAGCCTTCAACATATAGAACACCATCAGTGTTGTGCTTACCACCAAGATAGATAGACCCTCTTCCACAAATCTCACAAGCATTGTTGTCACCAAACTTTACAATCCCACCATCATACTTTTCTAGACTCACAAATTTTCTCTTATCACCAGTCATGTGATGTGAACATCCACTATCAATGACCCACTCATCATTCTCTTCTATATGGGTTGTAAGAGCTTTTTCAATTGTAGTATACTTAGTGGCTTCCAGATCACTTTCCTTAATGGAAATTAACAACCATCCATCTCCATTTTCTTCAAGCTCATCTTTTGATTCATATTCTTCAGCAAAAAAGAATTTCTTTTTAAACTTATGTTAGGCTTAGGTATAGGGACTCTATCTTGACACCTTGATGCAAAATGACCTATTTTATTGCATGAAAAACATATAAGAGGAAATTTTCCTTCATGCTTACCTTTTCCTCTACCTTCTCTCCTTGCAATCATTGCTTCAAGTTCTTCTACTTCTCTTTCTTGATCTTCAAGTTGTTTCATTTCATCCTCATATTTGAAAATCTTTCTCGACCTCTCACCTAGTTCATATCTTGACATTCTTCTCCCAAATATAGTAGCTTTGAATGCAATCTCGGTCTTAGGAACAAATTCACCAAATTTTCTCAACTCAAAAGCAACTAACTTACCAACCAGTGTATCTCTTGTTAGATTTGTCAGAAATCTGGTTTCTTCAATTGCATGAGCCTTCAATTTGTAGGAGGGAGGTAATGATCTGAGTACCTTAGCCAAAATTTCATCTTCATCAAGGACACCACCAACACATATGATGCCCATCACTAGTTCATTCACTCTCTGCATAAAGGAAGATATATTCTCATCTTCACCCATCTATAGTTTCTCATACTTTCCTTTTAAACTTTGCAACTTGGCCATCTTCACATGTATATCTCCTTCATACAAGGTCTCCAATTTTTTCCACATTTCATGAGTTGTCTTCAAACATAACATATTTTTCATCTTTGAATCTATTATAGCACTAAACAAAGCTTCCATAGCCCAGAAATTATTCTCAACATCCTTCTTCTCATCAGTAGTGGAAGGACCACTCGCAGGGATAACATACCAATTCTTTGTGATCAAACTATAGGATTCACCAATGCACTTCAAATGATACTCCATTCTTGTCTTTCACAATAAATAATTGGTTCGATCAAATTTAGGGTTGTCCTTCTTGTATGATGCCATTTCATATCTCCCCAAGCTTTAGAAATTCTTTTAGAGAAACCTGCTCTGATACAAATTGTTGGAAAAACAAGGACATACAACTCAGAGGAGGGGTGAATCAGTTGTCACAAAAAATTAAACTTCAATAAACTTTTCACACTTAATTTAACTTAATCTTTGATCGAATGAACAAACAATTAATCACAAAAAATTAGAACACTAGAAACATAGAGAACACCAAGATTTCTTTGAGTGGAAACCCTATTAGGGGAAAAACCATGGTGGATGTTAGTCCACAAGATTATACCCTATTAGAAGTATAAAGAAAACTAAAAAGAGAATACACATGCATTCAGGCTCACTGCCTAGAGCTCACTACTCAATTACAAAAGGGATCACTTCCCAATAGGAAATGGGTTAGATCCACATGGATTTGAATTGATAGAATAGGTTCTGCAAAAGCCAGAGGATAGTTCCAATTAAGCACAAAAAAATTTCTTTGCACTTTTCTCTAACTCTTCACACTTTTCTCTGCCTTTGAATGATTTGAACAATATTCTCACACTTAAAAAAAAGACATACACAACCTTGCATATATATCCACCATACGGATTTACATCAAAAACAGGTCGGCTAAGGAATATAAAAATATATTTTACAATAACGACAATGTTGGCTCAATATTACAAATAAATTTTCAATGTGGATCAAATACCATTAGCCTTGATTAAGATAGGATCAAAACAATATTCTCAAGTGCACCAAATATTTAAATTTTTAACTCCAAAAATCCACAATACATTACCACCATCATGTCGACCAAGAACAAGAAAAATTGAACATGCACAAGAAAATATTTGACCATGAGCACACCAATCAATGTAGACATGCAAGAATTATAGAGAACATACTAGAAACATCCATGATCACCAAGAAACAAGAGAGAGACATCCAAAGCAGGTAAAATCACCATAATAATATAGAATTCAATCAAGAACACTGACAAAGACCACAAAAACATTGTTAGAAAACAAATTCCCATAACTTACACAAATGATCATGCAAACCTCTGAAACTTCTGGTGGATGATCGTGAAATTATCAACAATAAACCCTTTAGTCCACAATAGTTGAACTTCCATGCATAGATCAAAACACCTTCATGACCTTGACTAATCCACAAACTACTTGTAACTTTTTCTATTACAATTTTCTCAATATCCTCGACATATGCATCCTTCAACTTCTCAATGCTAATATTGTCAACATCAATGACAACCACATATCATCAATGCAACTACAATTCCCAATAGATTAAAAACAATCTACAACTTTCAAATGGTATCACATTTTTTGAATCTAAAACATGTGTCACATTCTATGCTTCACATACTATAGGATTAAAAAAAAAAAAAAAAACATGAAGTTTTGACCAAGTTAAGGTGGTTAGACATACAAGTTTTTCTATATTTTAAAAGTTGTAATAAAAAATTAATAATTAATTATTTACTTGGAAAAAAATTCAAAAAAATATGCATCACATTGATACATGAGTCCACTTATATCTAAAATATTATAAAAAAATATTGTCATTTTATTGTGGTTAGTGTGGTCAGACAGACACCTACTTCTTATTTTTTCCCTGAAATTTAAGTGCTACTGCATTGAAATTTCAAATTGTCACCAAATAGAATTTAAAAAAAAAATAAAGATAGAAGTTTAGAAACTACATTTAATTAGCTATAGATTCTATTCATACATATTTTTGAATTAATATAGATAACTTATTCAAATTTTCACGTCAAGTTGTCTAACTTTTATTTTTCTAATTTTTTTGCCACTTAAGGGCCCATCTTTTCCATAATAATCCTGCACATACCTAAATACTCCATATACTATTTCCTCCTTATGTTCTTACTTACCCTATTGTCAAGAATTGTAAAAAAAAGTTGTCAGCCACATACCCTACAGATAGCCATCATATCACCACTTTTTGGCCCATCATGATCCTACACATACCCATGAAAATTGAAACATAGATGCATCAAGTTCAATTATGGAGAGGCATAATGACAACAATTATTTATATAGTAGTCATGAATTAGTGACATAGGTGCCATATTGAGTAGTGCATAATAGTAAACTTTGTATTCCATATGCAATTAGCTAAATAAACAACATAAATATTACAAAATCATTTGAAGCCTGTAGTAGCTTGTGTTCATTCATGAAGGAATGGATTCATAATAGTGAAAAGAGTAGAGAATATAGCAGCAACAACTTTGATGCACATATTTTTGACTAACATAGAAGCAACTCAAGTTTTGAGCCTAGTCCGAACAACCCATCTCTGAGAAGTAGATAGCACATACTTTATCTTACCAATAGAGTATAAAGGTCACATATTGAATGATAGTCATTCTCAAAAGAATGAAGATAGTGAAAAGATATAAGCAACCATTTGATCTCATTGATATAAGTATTCATCACTATCATAAATGACAAAAATTTATTTCAAGAAGTCACAATATGAGATTTAGTCCATCCTAAGATATCAAGGTTAGAGCTTTCATTAGATAGTCATTATAGTGCTTAAAAAGTATGGAAATCTAGATAATCATTCAAAGGTAGAGGTTTGTAACCATAAATGTGACAATGTGACAATGTGATAACCAATAATCTTGTAGAGAACAATTGAGGTTCATAATGGCATATAGAGAATCTCATAGTATACCTTATTAATCTTCAATATGAAAGCATATTAGAGATGACAATCACGGAATCTTGGGGAGACCTATTTTGTAGTTATGATAAGTCTTTGGAAGAAAAGACATAACCTATTAGAAAATTATAGAAAAGAATGGTAAATGGGTATCACACATAGGACAATCATATGTTTTGTAAATGGTGTTTGCAATCAAGAAGGGAAAGGTATAGAATCAACAAAATACTCAAATGTGAGAATATTACTAGTAAAAAATAGCTACAGTTGTGGCTTGTCATATGAATTTTAAAAAGAAAAACACAATTACAATTTACTTTTTTCATACCATTGATCAACCTTCCAGCAATAGGCCATAATAGTGGAAGAAAAATCCAACAGAATGCATGAATACATATAGTAGAGGTAGTAAGAAAGCATGGCTAGAATACATAATTGAAGCATCCATTCAAACCCTTAATCATGTATACAAAGGATAGAAGATTTTATGGTATAGAATGAAAGTGAAAATGAGTACACTAGGGACCCAAAATGGCCATGAAAATATTGCAGCTTGGGTGACTTGAAAGTTAGTGAAAAGGTAGTGTTTTCAAGGAATGGAAAGGATTTTTAGAGTCTTTGAATTATACCCATGCTATGCAATGGCATTGATCATTTTGAAAATATTTTTCTCCTCATAGGGTAGCATTTTATTGTGGAATAGTTGGCTAGGAAGCTCTTGCTTCAACCGTCCACCCCCTCATAAAGTGTCAGTCAGATTATAATCTTGCACAATTTTTTATCACATAAAATGCAAAAACACCAAAGACAAATGTAGACGTCATGGCCATGAGAGGAACACAAACCCTCTATGGTTGCAAGCACAAAGCCGTGGTAGGTTTCTCAAGAGAATGCATAGAAAACAAGATTTATAGTCATGTTTATAGCTATAGAGCTCAAAATGAGTGTTCTTCTACAAAAAATAGAAAGTTTACAAGGGCAGAGTGCAAAGAAGGAAGTTTTCTTTCATTTACTTCAAAAATATAATTGAAATCAAACCTGCAATGTTGCATCTCATCATTTTCTATACAAGGAAGTAAGTATGGAGTTTTTCTTTCACTGAAAAGGATAAAAACAACATTATTCAGAAAAATAGCTTATTCATGCATTGTTCCAATTGGTTTTTGCATAGATCTCATAGTCAAACTATTCAAATATGGCTTGAGGAGATTGTGTATGACTTCTAGTGTTGTCATTGATGGAAACCTAAGTCATCTATAAGGTTTACAATTCTAGATTTGTCCACTTCAGTAGGAAGAATGAAGAATAGTGCTTTACCAGATTAGAAGACAAGGAACAAGGTATTTGGTCAATTTATTAATCTGTATGCTTCACTGGATGATCATTTTGTTTTGTTGATCTTGGAGAAATTTTTTTTTCATCTTCATAATCATGTTTAATAACTTTGGTTATGTTGTATTATTCTATGTTCAAGTTCAGAGATCTAACATAGTTTTTTTTTTTTATTTGTTCTTTAAGCCCGACTTGATATGTGTATCGTGTTGCAGATATATAAAAATGAATAAGGTATAATTATTTTGGTGTCTTCGTGTTCAAAGATCATGTTTGGGTCCCAACTATGCCTTATCCAACTTTTGCGAGGTGCGCATCAAATATTGTGTGTGTTTAAGACGACTGTTGAAGAATATTTCTTTAATTTGTTCAAGCTAACTTATGGATGAAATTTCTAAGTAGCAGGTATATATATGTATCATTTGAAGTGTGAATATGCATCATGGATATAGTAGTTTTTTGTTGGTGTTGTGTGTATAAGTTAGAGAATATCAAAAATACTTGTGATCGATCTAGCATGGTTAGTTAGAGATATTTTTGGAAGCAGAATAGAGCAGAGATGAGCAAAGCAAAAGAAGAGTAGAAAGTGTGAATCTGATAAGAGGTTAGAATATGTTCAAGAAATTAAATGGAACTATAACCAGGCTTTAAAGAAGATATCTTCTCAGTTCACCTTTTTTTTGTAATTCAAACATTTTGTAAGGAAATGATCCTTCTTCTCTTTTGAGTAGTGATCTCTAGGAAATGTGCTTGAATCCAAGTGCATTCCCATTTCTCTTATACTTTTAATAAGGTATAAATTTTGGATTAACCTGCACTGTGGTTTTTCCCCTAATAGGGTTTCCATGCAAAAATATTGGTGTTATGGTGTTATGTGCACTTTTTCTTTATGGTTGCATATTTATGTGTGTTTATATGATATGAATGGTTTCAAATCTACTTTATAATTTAATGTTTATTCTGAACACTAATTCACCCCCCCTCTTAGTGTTCCTTGAGTCCAAAAATTTGTATTAGATTAGGTTTCTCCTAGGTTCCTCCTTGAAAGTTTATCAACTTGAGGTGGATCTTGATGCTATGGACTTTGGGAGTCTTAAACAACAACTTATGGTGGCACTTGATGATCTTGATCAGTCAAAAGTTGAAGTCTTAGAGTTAAAAGAAAATCTTGTTGATGCTGAGAAATGTATTCAACCTTGAAAGATAAAATTAGTGAGTCAAGAGAAAAGAGAAAGGAACTATGTGACAAGCTAAAACATAAAGAAGAAAGCTTGGATGATATTCATCTAAATTAGACACTACAAAAGATAACTAAAGAATGTGAAAATATTGCTAAGGATAATGTTTCCCTAAATCTTGAGATGGAATCTATGGCAATGAAGCTAAGTAAAGAGGTTGAAGAAAGGAAGAAGAATGAAGAAAATATGACCCAATCCTTAAAACAAAAATCTAAAGAATTTAGTACAACTAACAAAAAATTTATTCAGTTAGAGATGGAACTTCAACAATCTAGAGATCATGAACAAGAACTTGAAAGACAACTAGTTATTCCTAGTGGAGAACTCTCTACTGCTAATGAGTACAAAGAAAGGTTCAAGATAAGTTCTGCTAAGATTGATGAGCTGACTAAGGGACAAAAGAATACAAATAATAGAAGTGGGCATTGATATGAAAAGGGAGAAAGCTTGGGATCATAACAAGAGAATTTGAAAAAAGGAAATCAAGTGAATGAAGGCATAAGACATCTAGTAAGATAGCCTAATGCATAAAGGTTTAATGGTCACTTCTTTTCTTGTAATAAATTTGGACATAAAGCTTCTCTGTGTAGAAAGAAAGAAAACTCAAATGGTCCATCATTTCTTGGTCAGTGTTTTAGTTACAAAAAGTTAGGTCATAAATCAATTGAATGCAAAGGTATGTCAAACAGTGTTATCAGAACAAAGAATGTTAAATATGATACCTATGGAAAATTTGGACATGTTGTTAATCAATGCAAATCTAGAGCAAATTAGTGGAATGATAGATTCAGACAAATAAATCTTGTATGTTTCAATTGCAACAAAATTGGTCACATTGCTAAATTTTTCTAGAGTAGAAATATGGATAGGATAGGTCCAGCATACAGAGGAAGAAACTTGCAGATGAATGAAAAAGGAAAAGGAAAAGTGTCAGTAGAAGAGATAAGGGATCAGATGAAAAAGACATGGGTGAAGAAAAGTGAATCAGAGGAAGAGAACAAGTTTGTACCCAAAGCTACTTTTGGTAATTCATCTAGAAATTCCTCCAGGAATTGATTTCAGGCCATTGGCTTAGGGGGAGCTTTTCTAGAAAATCATTTTCCCCACTGTCGATTAATAGCACTAGAATACAAGAGTTCATTAGTAGGTGTGATAGTAGTTTATAAATGCGCAAAAAAATTCTGGAGAAATAACTCATGAAGTGGAAGATCCATAGATAGATTTTGTTGTTGTTTGAGAAAATAGAGCTACCGAAACTCCCAAGGAAAAATATTAAATGCAATTAAAAGGGTTAGGTGTGAAAAGTTATAAAAAAAGGGCAATTGGGAATCTCATTCATCACCTTGCATTATTGAAGAATTCAGGGAGAGCTCTGTAGTGAAATTTTGAAGGTGTCAAGAGAATTTGGAGGTGAATCTATAAGGTATTTTTGAATTATTGTGAAAATATTTTTTTTCAGTATTCATTTCATACAAAGAGAAAATGGGGAAAATCAAGGGAACTGTAAATCTAAATGAATATAATAGTGATAAAATTATAAATGTGAGGGATTCATTGTCTGGAAATGAATTGAAAAGGCTTGATGGAAAGAAGCACAAAAGTCTAGATCTATTTGGAGTGAATTTCCATTCTTTGCAAATGTGCAAATTATTAAGTTCATCCTAAACCAATTGGATGGTGATATTTTAACTTCGGATAAACCCTATTGCATCTTGAAGGAGGTGATTAATAATTGAACAGGGGTGTGTGATTGCAGAGATGTGCTGAAGAAGAAGTCAATTCGGAATACAGAGGTTCAAACCCTAACTGGTATAGCTAGTGATCAACGAGCCTTAGTGATTTCAACAATTAATGATTCATTTACATGGTATATTACACATGGAATTTTCTATTAAATATTCTTTAGAAATAGAGAAGGATCCACTTCGGCAAGTGCAGTATACATCTCGCACAAGATGATCATGGAAGATGAAGACTTCAACTTGTGTGGCTTACTGAAAGACTAGTTGATGGAAAATGTTCAACTGACAAAGGAAGTAGATTATGCATTTAGGTTTGGAACCCTAGATATATGCATTATGATGTATTTTCTAAAATTCTTTCCCTAGATCAACAATGTAGTATGGAAGGAAGATGAACTGGTATGTCAGCAAATCTATAGATACTACAATTCTCTGAATGATTATAGTGTTGAATGTGGAAAATTCTTTAATGATTTGATGAAGATGTTTGGTGAAGTTGGCATTTCCCCTCTAGTGGGAACTCTTGAGGTAGGATCCTCTTCTAGTAAATTGGAAAGGAAGTCGAAAAGAGCTAAACAATCTGTTGAAGACTCTCATCCATACCTGCAACTTGTAAAGATGAGAAATGGAAAAAAGTTGTGGTCTTTGAAGTATCTAAAGGATACACTCCTATGGATGAACTAGAACCAGTTGAACTAGTTACATTATTTGTAGAAGACAAGTTAGAAGAAGAAGACTTAAGCAAGGGAATGATACTAATGTTAATTCAAGAAGACGATGGGATGAATAATATTACAGATTTGTGGTTGGAAAAACCTTCTTTTGAGGAAGAGCTAATTGAGAGCACTTTGGAAGCATACTTCAGGTACAAAAATGTTGATGTGAACAATCTATACGATGCAATTCTTGATGAAATTATTCTATGCATAAAGGAAGAAATGGATTATAATTCTTAGGACAAAGAGGAAGATGAGATAATTCTACACTTGAAGTAACAATTTAGATTATCTCTTGTTAGACTGAAGAAGAAGATGAATGAGTTGAGATAGTGCATTAATGAAGCAAACACTATCTACAATTACTATCTTTAGTGGCCCCATGCAATTGGGAAATACAAGGAAAAGTTTGATCAAATCAAGTCAGAGCTAAATCAAATTGGCTAGAACTACATCATGATTCAGGACTTGGACAATGTAGTGAGGAAAATAATTCAAGTTTTACAGTTAGAACATGCAAAGATACAATACAATAAATACAAGCTTGTGGAAACCTTTTGGAAGGTGAAGGATTTGACAAAAGGAAGGTTGAAATAGTTAATTGAAGTCTTAAAGAAAGGTGAAAAACTAGTAGAAGAGATAACAATCCTTGAATCTTTGGTGAAAATTGTAAATCAAAAATTATAAAACAAAAGAATAATCATCATTAGTGGGATTATAATCGATTCTTGGAAGAAATTCCTTTTAGTGATGAAGGAAAAATATATGGTAATTTTTTGATTAAGGTGTTAGGTTTTGAAATTTTGGGTAAAGTTTTTTGGAAAATGAGTACTAAAATGTTTTTGGGAGTTAGAAAAGTTTTAGTTGTATTTCAGAGGTGGACCTAAGTTGAAATTTTTTAGGAGATTGAGAGCACATTTTTGTCATTGATGTCAAAGTGGGAGAGAGTACTATGAAAAATGAATGAGGAGAGAATGCTATGTAAAATGCTTCTAAAATTGAGAAGTTAAAGGGGAGAGAGTGTTGTGAAAACTGTATCTTGAAATTTTGCTCACTTTTCACCAAGTGTTGCCATCAATTCCAAAGGGGGATATTGTGTATGACTTCTAGTGTTGTCATTGATGGCAACCTAAGTCATCTATAAGGTCTGCAAATATGGATTTGTTCACTCTAGTAGGAAGAATGAAGAATAGTGCTTTACTAGATAAGCAGATAAGGAACAGTGTATCTGATTAGTTTATTGATCTGTATGCTTCACCGAATGATCATTTTGCATTTTGGATCTTGGAGAAAGTTTTTTTTCATCCTCATCATCATGTTTAATAGCTTTGGTGATGTTGTATTATTCTATGTTCAAGTTAAGAGATCCGACAAAGTTATTTTATGTTTATTTGTTCTTTAAGGCTGACTTGATATATGTATCATGTTGTAGATATATGCGGATGAATGAGGTATAATTATTTTGGTGTCTCCATGTTCAAAGATCATGTTTGGGTCCCAACAAAGTCTTAGCCAAATTTTGGGAGGTTTGCCTCAAATATTGTGTGTGTTTGAGCCGACCATTGGAGAATATTTCTTTTTTTTTTCTCAAGCTGACTTATGGATAAAATTTCTAAGTAGTGGGTATATGTATGTATCATTTGAAGTGTGAATATGTAAAGTGGCTATAGTAGTTGTTGTTGGTGTGGTTTTTTTAAGTTAGAGAATATCATAAGACTTGTGATCAATCTGGAATAGTTAGTTAGAGCTTTTTTTAAAAAGTAGAATAGAGTAGAAGAAGAGCAGAAAGTGTAAATCTGATAGGAGGTCAAAATATGTTCAAACTTAAATGGGACTATAACCAAGATTTGAAGAAGCTATCTTCTCACTTCAAATTTTTGTTGTAATTCAAACTTTCTGTAAGGCAGTGAGCTCTAGGCAGTGTGCTTGAATGTGAGTGTATTCCCATTTCTCTTATACTTTTAATAGGGTATAAATTATGGATTACACTCCACTATTTTTTTTCCCCTAACAAGGTTTCCACACAAAAATATTGTTGCTATGGTGTTATTTGCACATTTTCTTTATGGTTGCATGTTTATTTGTGTTTATATAATATGAATGGTTTCAGACCTATTTTATAATTTAAAGTTTATGCTGAATGCTAATTCACCTCCCCTCTCAGTGTTCCTTGAGTCCAACACAAAACCTCCAAGAAAGCTCCAAACAAACCCTTGATGGCAGCTTGATGGTTCCATAAAGCTGATGTATGCAAAATGAAATGTGAAAATGCTTTACCAATGATTTTTTTTTTAGGGTTTTCCACAACCCTAGCATATGCTGATCAACTAAACGTATTTTTACCTTTGGTTCTAAAATTTTGCAATGAAACTAATATGCTGTGGTGAGTTAATTCCAAATGAACTTTGTATACCCCTTCATTTATGCTAACTGTGCAAGCCTTTCAAGACTTAGATATTTTGCATTTGATTTCCATATAGGCTGAATTATGGCCCTTTTATATTTGCATATGCTTTAAATGTAAAACACTTAGCTAAGTGATGTGACTAAACATCACTTATTTTAATTGTTATTTGAATGTAAAATAGAAAGTGTTGGTTTTCAATTTTAAGTCAAAGGGAGATATGTTTGAGTCTTTATGACTAACTTGCAAGCATATAGGGAGAGGGTATGGTTAGAGCCTTTTTCTTTTTGCATTCATGTTCAAATGTAAAGCATTTAGTTAAATGGTGTAGTTATAAGCCATTTAATTAAATGTTATTTTAAATGTAAAATTAAAAAGGGCATGTGTTGATATGTATAAGTCATGAGGTGTTGTTGAGACTTATGCTTTTGCAGTTGGTAACACAAAGGGTGTGAATCAAAATAGATTGGAGACATAATGATAATTGAACAACATGGGAAATGTGTTTGGGATATTTTGATTGAGTTTTGGAGGGAATGAGACCTTCTAGGGGTAGTTTATCATGCTTTTCTTGTGGGTCAAGTTATGGCTTGAATTTTTCTTCACTTTGGAGGCATTTTGCAGGAGTTTTGGAAGCTTCCTTTTTGACCTTTCTGTTGCATTTGACCAGGAGTTTCTAGAAGGATGTGTAGGATAGTTGTTTCAAAAATTGTATGTAACTTCCAACTAATTTTTTGGAGTTAGTTATTTCTTTCTACAAGCATTATAGCTTATTCTAGAGATTTTTTAGGTAGAGGATAGCATTGTGACTCAATATCAGACATGCATAGCAACATGCAACACCTTTTTTATTAATGAAATTTAGTTTTTACCTTATTTGAAACTATCTCATTATGTGTAGTGTGGTGATTGATGAATGTTCTTGTGAGTTTTGGTAACTCCTTCAACGTTTGTCTCATTTTTGCACCTTTAGGTAGAATAAACATATATTTTTGCAAATTGTAAGCTATGAAGTGGTTTAAATAGCTATTTTTAGTTGTGAAAGAACTCATTTCCCTCATAAATGTTAAGAGAACCAAGCCTTCTTGTAAAATACTTATGCATAAATATATAAAAATATCAAATTTGTATTAAGTTAAGATGAGTTTTTAAGAAAATTGTGTGTTAAAACAGTTGTATAGGTCTAAGAAATCAAATTTAGGTGCATAACCATAGAGGGTTAGTTTTCTTTTATGTTTCTTTCTCCCCCTTTTCCAACAAGAAATAGATTAGGTGACACCATTTAGGAGCGAACCTTATCTAGAGGTCCAATCCAAGTTTAGGTGACCCATAGCCTAGGAGTGTTCCCATGTTCCTCTAATTTACTATGTTCTATAACTTTGTAGGGGTGAAAATTTGAAGAGTTAACAATTTTGGCATGTTGGGTGGGACTGTGAACTAATTCTCAGTCCATTTTATATGTTTTTCTACTATTGTTTTTTTTGTACAATAGTTGATTACTTCCTTTTTAGGTGTTTCAAATACATACCTGGAAACTCCAGAAAGATTGTTTGCTAGTTACAAGAAGATCAAGTGCTGGTATGTTATCTTTTTTGTCAAAAAGTCAATTTTGATAATTCCAATTTTATAATATTTTGATGAATTTCTAGCAGCTGTGAATGCTACATATTGTCTTCTTTCCATGGAGACATGTTTTATAACTATTAATTCCATGAAAATCTTGCATATGTTCCCTCTTACTAGCCATACTAAGTAGAATATACTATTGGTTTTGTCCTCAATAACCTATCAACAACACAAAACTAGCATGTTTAGTGATTTTACCACCCAACCACCCCTGCTCAAGCTTCTTAGCATTTAGTTCATGCCTATAGTTAGCCTTGTGAAACCCATTATTCTTTGAATAAAAAATGTAACCTCCCTAGTCAGTCATAAAATGATAGTGATTTGGGTAGCAATAAGAATTGGTTTTTGGATTTACAAAGGAAATTTTGGAAATAGATAAAGAAACACAACATGATATGTAGCAAGAGGAGTTGTCTTATAAGATTTCCTATTATCTATAGGAGTTAGAAGATAGAGGGTTGTATGTGGAATAATGTTTGAACATACAACTTGCAGCCAAAGAGGAGAAAATAAAACACTTGCTTGCATAAGTACAAAGGTATTAGACCTAGTCATCCCCTTGCATTCATAGTTTTAGTCCAACATCTCTTGAATCAATGAACCATCATATGAAAGAAGAGGTTCCCAAGTACAAGTTTACAATATTTAGGAAAAGTAAGCCTCTAGAATCCTTTAGTAAGTCTTCTAATTTTGAAATTTTGAGTTTTAGAGGATTCCATTCAATGCAAGAGAATGTAGTACCTATACAAAATTATCCCAACTCTCCTCAAGAGTAGCTTTCTCAAGAGCCCTCTTTTCTTAAAGAAGCACAGTCACCTATTACCTTTCCAAATCCTTTTTTTGAAGAACAAGTTGCCAAGTTCAATATTCCAAGCTTCAAACAGTGTGAACCTCTTAAGCCTACTAGATTTGAATTTCCAATTTTTAGGAGTAACAACCCTTTCCAAGAGCCTATGCTTGAGAAAAATAAGTCCATCATCCCTCAAGGGCAACCCATTGATTAGGATGACTTACATCTCATGGAGAGGATCAAAAAGGTAAATCCATTACATTTAGCTATAGTGTGTTACTAACTATAGGAACAAAAGCTCAAACAAAAGGAGGTTGAGCTAGTGGAAGGCTCTTGTGAGGTCAACTATGAGGAAGCAGAAGAAATATCTGCTATTTATGAGCCTATGAGTGGTGTGAATAGTAGTAGGAAATCAATAATTTTGCAAGCAGAAGTTGAGGGTGATCAATTCGAGCAGCAAGGTGTAAAACAAATGTATGGGGACCAAAAGGATGAGTTGATCTTCTCATCTCATGAGTTGCCTTATTTCATCGACCAGGAGGAAGTTTTGAAGCAACAAGAAAAGGTTGGAGCTCTTAGTGAGTTGTTGGTTTGTAAAGGTAATCCTTAGTCTGAAATCTTAACTCTTGATCAAGAAAACATAATTAGTCCCTATATTAATAAAATCAAGGAAGAAACTGAAGATGACACATTCTAGGATGAGTTGGAATAATTTTCCTCAAACTTGAACATCAATCCAGCACCTCCTAAAGAGGATAATATTCCAAGTGAAAATGAAAAAGGAATAATTATTTGCATCCCCTTTTGTGACCTTAAATCACATAAACCATATTGGTTGCAAGAGGATGATGAGGGTGATCAGTTGGGACAACACTGTGTAAAGCAAGTGAATGGTAATGAGGAGCAAGATGTGGTTTACTCATGTAAGAACTTATGAAAAGCAACAATAGGATCAAGAGACCAAAGATAGCACAAAAGAGAGAGACAAGATGAGAGATATGATAATAATATTCTCAATATGCATGAAGATTCTCTGTGAAGATGTTTTGTTACAAGTATGTAGAAGGCTTGCTTATAAAGGCAAGCTAGAACACCATGAAGGGCCATGAATGATACAAGTGTCTCAATCATGTGTAGGGTTGGTAGAAAGAAATAATAGATAATTCCATGAAAGGTAGATCACCCACCTAAAGTGGAATTATCATGCCACGATAAGTGGAGATAAAAAGGTGATAACTAGATCACACCACAAAGAGTGGAATTTCTCCTCACACTTTCCTAAGTGTCCTAATCACATCTCTCAATATATGCACATAACTAGGTGTCACAAGTGTAAACTACAATGATATGCATTCTCTGAGTAAGCTTAAGTAAAGTTTAATAATTAAAATACTTATTTACACCAACAACTCATTTGAACAAATTCCTTGTATTTTTGACATGGAAGAGATTCATGAGCAACAACAAGAAGATGTAGCAGTTGTCCATGAACAAAAAACCAACAAGGGTAGTTCAACCTTTATCATTTCAAGAGTTTGTCCCATTATATTTTTAGCAAGCTTGGAGGCCACTGAAGTACTAGAGGTCATTCTTGCACCAAAGTGGGGTGCAATTAAAGAAGAAGATGATTTTGGAGTTGCAGCTAAGAGTGATTGAATTCAGTTCACTTGTCTAGTTTAGGACAACAATAGACATTATCAAAATCAAGGTGTAAGTGAGTTTATTTGCATCTTTCATGCAACATTGCAACAATCTTTTGAATATCTTCACGTGTTTCATATTCTTTCAACAATACATAATCTTGCAATGCATCATTTGTTGATTAAAAAGGGGTGTTATTTTGCAAATTCTGTCAATGGGTTTGTTTGATCAACTTCTTTGCTGGTTAGGTTAGGTTAGAATACGTTTCTAAATGCAGTTTTCAATTCCCTAAGTGTTGTTTTTCATAATTAGTTAGTTTTCTTTGAGGTTTTTGGTGTGTTGGAATAAGTTTCAAGGTGTCATATGTTTTTAGATGATGAGTTACAACAGTATTAAAGGTCATTTTCAAGTCTTGTTAAGTTTCTGAGTGAATCTATGCCCAATGGATAAGCTTCAAGCAATTGGTCAAGATGTTTAGTAGGAAAAAATATAGTAGATGTCGTCAAAAATGTTACTTGAATTTTCTTCCAACTAAATCAAGTAGACTTATAATTGTGTTTGCATTTAAACGATAAAAGGTACATATCTATTTTTTGCTAATTTTCATCCATGTGCATAAAAGAGATTATAAAAGACTACATTATTACAGCTACGAAATTGTATACAATATAAAGGAGAGTCAACACTTATTGCAAATGTAGTATTTATTGGTGATTATAAGTGTATAGTGTCCCTCGCAAGCCAAGGGACTCAATATTTTAATGCAAATAAGAAAAAGAACTATACATTTACATATAATAAGAAATGCATATGTAAAGAAGGGGGACCTATCATTGCCTGAATGATGAATCCCAGTAGAGTTACCTTGCATCAACCTCAGTCCTCTTGCCCATACAACCTCCATTTCTCATTTTCCTCCTACTGCTACAAGGTTTCCTACATTTGTGAGAGGAATTTTGGTTAGAGCAATGAAGGATCACCAACTAGTACATAGGAAAAAATCTGTAAACATATAATCCGATCTTTATAAACATTAAAATAGATAATATGCCATATGTGTCCAAGAAAATAAGAGAGTTATCAAACAAATCTATAATATGCTTTGTTTTATCTAACATGTTTGCTCCTTGTGCACATATAGGTCTAATATTTTTTATTGTTTTGATTCATTTGATTTCAACATGTGGAGTAAAATGGTGGCTCCCATGAGGGTTGAGCCCAAAATGTTGCCCTCTTTTGTCTTAGGAGGGATAGGAAATTGAGAAACTTGATAAAATTAATGATAAACCTATTCTTGATGCATTAAATCAATATGGAATCATACCAGTTGATAAAATATCATTATCAGATTCAAAAGATACAACACAACTATGTGAATTATCAAGAAAGATTACTCTTCATCTTTTCACAATGAACCAGATAGTAGGCTACCATCATGTTGATCAAAGGAGAAGTTATTTCTTCTTGGAAATCTTACTCTATTGCATATGTCTTTCAATCTTCTTAAGAGGATACAAAGTCAATTTAAATAGTGATATGAGTTGTATTTTTCATTGTCATCATTTTTCAAGAATCAGTCATGCAGGAAGAGATATGAAAACTAAAACACAAATGCATGAAGTTCAATTATGGAGATGCATAATGACAACAATTGTTTATGCAGTACTAGTCATGAATTGGTGACAAAGGTGTCATATTGAGTAATTCATGACAACAAACATTGTACTACATATGCAAGGAGCTAAATAAACAATAGAATTATTGCACAATCATTGGAAGCCTATAGGAGCATGTCTTCATTCCTGAAGGCATGTATCACAAACATGAAAAGAGTAGAGAATATAGTAGCAACAACTTTGATGTGCATAGAATTGGTTAATATAGAAGCAACTCAAGTTTGGAGCCCAATCCCAACAGCCCATCTCTGAGAGGTAGAAAAATCATACTTTATCTTACCAAGAGAGTGTAAATGTCACATATTGAATGACATACATTCTCAAAAGAATGAAGATAGTGAAAAAAAATATAGGATACCATTTGATCTCATTAAGATAAGTATTCATCACTATCATAAGTGACAAACATTTATTTCAAGAAGTCACAATATGAGATTTTGTCCATCCTATGATATCAAGGTTAGAGTTTTCATTAGATAGTCATTATAGTGCTTACAAAATATGGTAATGGATAATCATTCCAAGCTAGAGGTTTGTAAGCATAAATGATAAATGTGACAATGTGATAGCCAATAATCTTGTAGAGAATAGTTGAGGTTCATAATGGCATGGGGAATCTCATAGTATAACTTATTAATCTTCAATATGAAAACATATTAGAGATGACAATCAAGGAGTCTTGGGGAGACCTATTTTCTAGTTATGATGAGTCTTTAGAAGCCAAGACAACCTATTGGCAGATTTGAGGAAACAATGCAAAATGGGTATCACATAGAATATAGACATATGTTTTGGAAATGATGTTGGAAATCAAGAAAGGAAAGGTAGAGAATATCCAAAATACTCAAATGTGAGAATATTAATGGTAACAAATAGCTACAACTGTGGAAGAAAAATCCAACAGAATGCATGAATACATATAGGAGAGGTAGTAAGAAAGCATGTCTGGAATACAAAATTGAAGCATCCATACAAACCCTTAATCATGTACACAAAGGAGAGAAGATTTTATGGTATAGAATGAAAGAAAAATGGGCACATAGGAGACCCAAAATGATCATGAAAATACTATAACTTGGGTGACTTGCAAGTTAGTAAAAGGTAGTGTTTTCAAGGAATGGAAAGGATTTGTAGAATCTTTGAATTATACCCATGTTGTGCAATGGGATTGATCATTTTTCAAACCTTTTTCACCTCATAAGGTAGCATTTTACTATGGAACTGTTGGTTGGGAAGCTCTTGCTTCAGCCATCCACCCCCTCATAAAGTCTCATTGAGATTATAATCTTGCACAATTTTTTATCACATAAAATGTAGAAACACCAAAGACAAATATGGAGGTCATGACCATGAGAGGAACACAAACCCTTTGTGGTCATAAGCACAAAGCTGCTATAGGTTTCTTAAGAGAATGCATAGATAAACAATATTTTTATTCATGTTTATAGCTACAGAGCTCAAAACAAGTGTTCTTCTACAGAAAATAGAAAGTTTACAGAGGCTGATTGCAAAGAAGGAAGTTTTCTTTCATTTCTTTTAGAAATATAAATGAAATCACGAACTATAATGTTGCATCTCACCTTTTTCTATACAAGGAAGTAAGTATGGAGTTTTTCTTTCACAAAAAAGGAGAAAAATGACAATATTCACTGAAAGAGCTTACTCATGCATTGTTCTAGCTAGTTTTTGCATGGATCTCATAGTCAGACCCTCTAAGAAAGCTCCAGAAAAACCCTTGATGGCAGCTCGATGATTCCATAAAGCTATTGTATGCAAAATGAAATGTGAAAATGCTTTACCCATGACTTTTTTTTTAGGATTTTCAACAACCCTAGCATATGCCGACCAACTAAAGGTATTTTTACCTTTGATTTAAATTTTTGCAATGAAACTAATATGTTTGTGGTGAGTTCATTCCAAATGAACTTTGTATACCCCATTTATGCTAAGTGTGGAAGCCTTCCAAGGCTTAGATATTTTGCATTTGATTTCCATATAGGTTGAATTATGGCCTTTTATTTTTGAAAATGCTATAAATGTAAAACATTTAGCTAAGTGATGTGATTATAAATCACTTAGTTTAATTGTTATTTGAATCTAAAATAGAAAGCATTGGTTTTCAAGTTTAAGTCAAAGGGAAATATGTTTGAGTCTTTATGACTAACTTGCAAGCATATAGGGAGAGCGTATAGTTAGAACCTTTTTTATTTTTGCATTAACCTTCAAATGTAAAGAATTTAGTTAAATGGTGTAGTTATAAGCCATTTAATTAAATTTTATTTTAAATTTTAAATTGAAAAAGACATGTGTTGATATGTATAAGTCATGATGTGTCGTTGAGCCTTATGCTTTTGTAGTTGGTCACATAAAGGGTGTTAGTCAAAACACCTTGGAGACATAATGATGATTGACCAACATGGGAAAGGTGTGTGGGCTATTTTGAGTAATTTTTGGAGGGAATGAGACCTTTTGTGGGCAATTTATCATGCTTTTCTTGTGGGTGAAGTTATGGATTGACTTTTTCTTCACTTTGGAGGATTTTGGAGGAGTTTTGGAAGCTTCTTTTTTTGGCCTAAGTTATGTTGCATCCAACCATGAATTTCTAGGAAGACATGTGTGGGATATTTGTTTCAAAAATTACATAAGTATCTTCAAAATGAGTTTTTCTAGTAGTTGTTTCTTTCTTTCTGTAGGCATTGTAGCTTATTTTGGAGCTTTTTCAAGCAGAGGACAATATTGTGACTCAAAATCAAACATGTATAGTAGTATATAACACCATTTTATTAATTAAATTTAGTTTTTACCTTCTTTGAAGCTATCTCATCATGTGTAGTGTGGTGATTGATGAATGTTCTTATGAGTTTTGGTAACTCCTCTAGTGTTTTTCTCATTTTAACACCTTTAGGTAGAATAAACATATATTTTTTAGGTTGTAGGCTACGTAGTGGTTCAAATAGCTATTTTTATTTGTGAAAGAACTCCTTTCCTTTAAAAGTGTTAAGAGAACCAAGCCTCCTTGCAAAATAATTATGCATCAATATATAAAAATATCTAAGTTGTGTTAAGCTGAGTTTTTGAGAAAATTGTTTGTTAAAACAACTATAAAGGTCTGAGAAATAAAATTTAGGTGCATCACCATAGGGGTTTAGTTTTATTTTATGTTTCTTTCTCCCCTTTTCCCAACAAGAAATAGATTAGGTGACACCATTTAGGATCTAGCCTTATTCAGAGGTCCTCTCTAAGTTTAGGTGACCCATAGCCTAGGATTGTTCCCATGTTTCTCCAAATTGCTAAGTTCTACAACTGAGCAAGCGTACAAATTTGAAGAGTTAACACTTCCAATAATCTCCTTCTATAATTCAAATTTTATGGTATTCTCCATTTAAGCAATCCATGATATCATCCATCCTAAGTAATGAAAATTTATATTTGATGTTAATATTGTTTGTGCCTCTCGATTTTGTGCACATTCTCCATTCTCCTCACTTCTTTGGTGCCAAAATAGTAGAACTACATATGGATTCAAACTTTCTCTAATCAAACTCTTCCTCAACAAATCTACAACTTTACTATTGAGCTCTTCACTCTTTGTAGGTGAAATTTTATGGGCTTCCTTATTTTGAAAACTCACCCCTTGTATCATAGTGTTGGACATTCTATGATTTTATTTTGTCTTTCATCTCTTTTCATTTTGTTTCAATGGTTTATTTACTTGCACATGTAGTATTCTCCATTTTGTACTTTCTTTTACCTCTAGCATTTTGTTAGTTCAGTCAAATAGTCAGATTTTAGCTCCCTTGAATAATCAGTAGGTCTTGTGTGTTTCAATTGAATTTCCCTATTTTGGATCCATACATGACCACAAGGTAAAAGTACAAAATTGCATCACACTTTATAAAGGAATCAACCAACAAAAAAATAATTTAAATTAAACCACATAAAAGTGGTCTTTACATTTCAACTTTCAAAATGATGTAAACTAATAAAATGTAGAAATCTTGATGAAGTTTATTCCTATAATATTTAAAAAAATTACAAATTATTTTGATTATTCTTTATTAATTTAAGAGTAGATTTTAGAATGCTGAAAATTTCAAGAAAAGGTGATGTTTGCTTGAGTTCAAGAAACAAATAGAAAGAAACTTTGTTTTCCCCTATTTTTTTCTCCAAATAGATAACTTCAATATCTAATGCATGGATTTTTTTTAAAAATTTTGATGTATATTTTTCTTGTAATAACATTTTAAAGTCAGGTTTGTTAGAATTTGACAGTTTTCATTTGAAATCAACTATTGTCTATTTTTTCAATCATTTTCGAAAGATAAATTATAAATTTTTGAATAGGATTCTCTCCTTTATTACAACATATATTTTTCAAATTTTTAATACGTTTTACTATTTTTTTAATTTCTAATATACCTCTCTTTTAAATTTAACAACCTACATGCATTATTTTAGAAAAATATATATTAAAACTAATCAAAATATTTTAAAAAATTACATATTTGGATTCACTACTCCAAGCTCTACAAAAGGGTATTTTTTAATTTCACTAAAGAAATACTTGGTTGAAGTTATAAGTTTTTGAAAATTTTGAAAAAAGTTGAGTTGGCTACCAACTAGGATGCCACATAGGCAGTTTTGGTAGAAATGGTTTTGACCGAAACCCTTTATGTGGAAACCCTACACATAAAATAAGCCACATTGTGAAAAAGGGAAAAATTCAAATTTTATGATTTTAGGTGAAATGGTTTCACCCAAAACTCTATGTGCCACATATAGGCCACATGGTTTCAAGAAAAATTGTTTCAAGTGAAACTATTTAAGTTGAAACAATTTCACTTGAAACTATTTATTTGGCTAAAGGCGTGACACAACTTTGTGCTTTTAACCCACAAGATGTCATGGGGATGTCTACATGCCATGTTGTCATTCTCTAGCCAAGAGCTAGCCAATTTATCTTTGAGACCTTTGAGACCTACTCTTGTGGTTGATGAAGTCCATTTTCTATAAATAATCATAAAACATAAAACATTACAAAAACTCCCCTTCACCCATCTTTGTCACTTGAGCATTATTCCTTGATTTAATTGAGGACAACTCACCCCTCGTAGACTCTTCCATGTCCTAGAGACTCAAACGTAGTGAATCTCCTCCTCTAAATAATGTATGTGGATGTTAGTGTGTCATTTGGATGTCTACACATTGTGCTAGTGTCCAACTAGTAATTTGTGAGAATCAAACACTCAAGTTGCTAGCACTTCATCATTTTTTCCTATGAAGTCACAATATTGAATTTCTAACTTATAGGCTTTTATCATAGATAGGGTGGGCGTAAATTCATAAGTATGAAACTACCACATGGTGTAATTTTATGACGCTACACATACTATATCATATTTTATGTCCTTAGCTCTCAATGGTGATGTAACATTATAAATAGGATATTTAAAATCCATGAAAGAATCATTAAGGGAAATGAGGAAAGCCACTTGTGCCATTGCATCCACATGTTGATTATCGTTTTGTGGAATATTGTTTATAGTATACGAGATGAAATTTTTTTAATATTGTTAATGAAAAATAATGATACTGGGATAATTTATCTTTTTTTGCTTGATAGGATCCTTTAATTTTTTTAATGATTAATTGAGAATCCTGAAAAATATGAAGGTGTTTAATATTAAGAGATAGCACCTAACACAAACTAGTTATAAGAGCTCCATTCTCTACAATTTTATTTGTCCACAAGAAATTTAGATGATAAGATAATACAATTGGCTTATCTAAAGGAGGTAATAATATTATCCTAGCACTAAAGCTACTTGAACACTTAGAACCATCAAATTATAAATCCCACGTTTCCTTTTCTTCTAATGCTAAAGCACGTTCATCAAGAAATGGGTCTTGGTTTGGTAGGGATAATGGTGAATTATCTTTAGCTAGATGTTCGATCAACTCTTGACCCTTAATTTCCTTTTGAGAGACAAAATTTAAATCAAAATCCATTAGAAACATCACTCATTTAGCTAGACATCTTGATAAATCTATTTTGGAAAAAAAATGCTTTAATGGATCAAATTTTGTGATAACATGCACCTCAACATTCAAAAAATAATGTCTTAATTTATTTCCACCAAACACAAAAGATAAAAATTATTTTCTATTTTCATGTATCGGTTTTCATACTCAATTAGTGTTTGACTAATGCAGTAAATAATGCATTCTTTACCAACCAAATCTCTTTGTTCCAATAATGCAACACAAGCATTAGATGAAGCCAAAATGTACACAATAAAGGGATGTATTGATGTGGTTAGTTGGAAAATAAGAGGATCAACTAATTTTTTTTTTAAGTTTCAAATGCTTTTTAAAAATATTTTTTCCATCTAAATTGGTATTATTTCCTAATCAATTTGGTAAATTGAAGAGTCCAATTTTCCAATGATGCCACAAAATGATAGATAGATTGAACCTTTCCTTGTAAGCTATGAAAATAAGAGATGTTTTTAGGAGGTGGCATATTTATTATCCATCAATTTTCTTTGCTTCTGCCTCCATACCTCTATGTGACACTATAAATCCTAATAGTTTCCCACTATCCACATTGGAGACACACTTTTGAATATTTTACCACATGTATTTACGAATTCAATCAAAGATTTGATGGAGGATTTTGACATGATATTGTCATGTTATAGATTTAGCTAGGATATCTTTGGCATATTCATCTAGAATGTTATGTATAAAATTATGAAATATTAACGTCATAGCTCTTTCATATGTTTCTCCAACATTTTAACCCAAATGGCATGACAACCCAACAAAATGTTGCTCATAGTGTAATAAATATTGATTTATATTGATCTTGAGGGTTAATAAATCTTTTATTATATCCAAAAATACATTCATAAATGGTTGGAAATCATGTTCATAGTTGAATCAACAATTATGTCTATGTTTGGAAGGGAAAAATCATCCGTGAAAGATGCTTTATTGGGGTCACAAAAAAATGTTCACATTTGAATATTATTATATGATTTAATGATAGCCACTATGTTTGATATGCAAGGTGAATAGTCAATAGGGAAGATGAAGAAAGGTTGTAACATATTTTTAATCACAACCTTAACTAACAAAGCCACCATAGGATTCATTTTATGAATATTTTGTCTCACAAATTTAGCATAATTTTCTAACATAATATTATGCATAACTACCTTAGTATCTATGACAACCATATCTGAATAAGACCATGAAAATATTCCAAGAAATTAATGTACAATAATTGTATTCTCTTTTTGTTCATTGGAATTTAGAAAATTTCCCATTAAGATTACTTTTTGTATACTACATGGTCCATAAAGACATCGACAATATCTCTTACAAGTAGTGTACTGGTCTAGAATGTTAGGGAATTTTCAAAGTGTGTCTTGAGAATCTATTGTCTCATCTAATAAACTATTTTATTTCCCAAAATAATCTTATGAATTTAAACAACAGTGTAATCTATGTTCATGATGATAAGTAGGAAAATTATCATAAATTCCAAAAAAAACCTACCAAAGACTCATCATTTTGAAATATATTTGAGGACAGATTTTTTCTTATTTCATTTATAAATTTAGGATGAACTAATTCAAGAAAAACCTTAGGAGGGTCTTGTGTGATTTTTTTGACATTAAGTGAAGCTCTTCATGACAATTTTGTAGGTTTTGAAGGATTTTAACCAAGACCATTTGTTGTTTCTTACATATTTAACTCTAGAAGTAAAACGATACCTTGTTCTCATATACCACATCCCTTACCATTATAGCCATATTGTGAAAATATTGTATACCCTCTTCCAAAAATAGATTCCATTTCTTTCAAGTGGGGTAATTTTTCTTTATCATTCACATCATATGGAGATGTATAATTGGTATCATATTTATTGTGAGAAGTTGCAAAATTATATTTTTGAGGAGGACATATGGAAGATTTCATAGAGGTCACTATGATCTATTTTTCTTATTTATACACAGAAGGAAGGACTTTATATACCCCAATGAAAGTAGGTGTAAAATCCAATGATCCCCAATAATCATGTAAGAGATTTTTCATGGGTGGCATACATTCATCATTATATTCAACGTGTATAGGTTCTACCTTTGAATATGAGATCAATGTGCTAAAGGGCCTTTTCCTCCATGTTTCATTTTGCAAACAATTCTCATTGTAGTGTTAGAAAATGTATCCCTCTATATTTACACACTTGTTTAGGCCAAGTCCATATTAAATTAAGCATAATGTTTCCTTGGTTTAGTGTTGCAATGTGTTTAAAACATTCACATTAAGTCTAGAGCCCTTGTAAAGTAAATGGACCCAGTTTTTCCTTACCTAGAGTGTTATAAAGTGTACCTTTACACTTTCACACTAATATATGATTTTTATTAATTAATTTGACTTCTTTATACCTTATTTTGTGTTAGTTTGCATTCACAAGCCTTATTTAATGTATCTTTTTTAAATTAATCTTGAAATTTACCTATATCCAATCATAATTCATCTATTTTTTTATTGTATGGATCATATTTAGTGATCTGGACTCATATGCCACAATAGGCATATGGGTCCCACCTAAGTTTTGGGGCCCCAATCTAGATTTCACAAATTAATCTAAGTATTTCTTGAAAAATGTATCCCAAGCTTAGCCTAATGGGACTCATATGCCACAACTAGCATATGAGTCACACTTAGCTATAATCTAAATTAAATTCAAATTATTGGAGGGATTTTATTCTGCTAGATTTGATGTTGGCTTGCACTATTGTAATTTCAAGAAATTGTGCATAAAATAGTATAAATACAAGGTTATTTCACTCATTTTCCACCTAGAAAGTTTACAAGTGACCTAGAAATGTGTATGAGCAAGTGATACCTAATCATTCAAGCATTCTAGCAAGTAAAGAGTCTACAAGAGTTGATTATCAAGTTTTTTAGAGCATTATTCAAGTATCAAGCATCATGTCAAATTCATCATGCATCATGTGTTTTTGAGTTAACATTTGTGATGTAGGCTTTCATGATTCAAGAAGCATTGAAGTTAAGATCCATACCATTCAAGCAACATTCAAGATCCACATTCATGATAGTCATTACTTTTAAGATAAAATCTTATTCAAGTGTTTGGTGAGTTGCAAAATTTCATAATTTTTCATACATCTTCCCTCCTTTCCATTTCATTTCATTTCAAGGTTTGATTACCAAAACGGGGTTTGATGAAGGAAAACCCCTTTCTACTAAAAATAACATTTTTTCCTCTCTTTAGTGTGCGATTTGTAGATCTAGGTTGAAGATACATTGCAGAGTAAGATTGGAAGAATTTTTCAAGTTTGAAAAGTTTCCAAAGTCCTCACCTTATTTACAAGATCACTAAAAGAAATCTATAGAGCATAATTTGGCATCTCAAATCTAGAAATCAGGATTGAAGGAAAGAGCAAAGATAGAAGAGTATATTTAGACTTTGACCCTCTAAAAAAGTTGAACATGATTGATACACCTCTTCTTGTGTATGAGTCCTATTATAGGGCATTTTCTAGATTTTAGGAGTTCCAAACTTGTCACTGCCAAATTTTTGTTCTTGCCCAGAAACCCTAATTTGGGTATAAATTTCCCACCCTAGCGTATGAGTCCCTATGAGCATTAAGATTAGAATTTTTAGCATTTTAGATATTTTTTTGAGTACATTCAAGTTTTCATGTGCACTTCTATGCTTTCTCAATTTATTGTTTTGATTTACATTCATTTCTAGGCCATTTACATAGGTTTTGTACATCATTAATTTTCATCATTAGTTTTTTTTCATTATGCTTTGCATGTTAATTGGCTTTTCAAGCCCTAACTTGGTGGTGAACCCCCTTTTAGTCTTTAATCACACCCTAGGATACCTTATTACATGATCTCTTTTTGTCATTTCATCCTTGGATTGATATCTCTAAGGTTTTCTTGAATGAACTAGGTCAAATCATAGGTCCTTATCCCTTAGTTCCATCTCCTAAAAGGTAGGACCCTATTTCCCATCATTTCACTCATAATTACGATGATTTTTTATCGTGTAATTTTTTTTTATATGTTTATTTCATAAGGTGATGAAGAGTTGAAGGAACCCCTCCATACCATGGATCCATGGTCTTCCCAAAAGAATATTATATGATAAAACATTAGGAAAGACATGGATAATGGTAGGTAACACAACAGAGCATACTTTAATAGATAAGGTGATCATTCCTACTAGTTGTCTTCCTGTAGAGGAGGGGGAATGACTCCTCCAAGACTCCAGGTCATAGGAGAGTCCTAAAAAACATTCCCTAATCTACCTCAAGTTTACTAATCAAATTGAGGAGGTTGAGATATTAAGGCTCAAAAGGAAGAACAATCCATTGGTGTTTTCCTTCTACCAAACTAAATGTTTTAGGACATCAAAATAGTTGATTTAAAGTGTTCATTCTACTTCTTAGACAACTCACTACCTAAGGATGACAACACAAGTTATGGAATCCAATGCAGTGTGCTAGCATATCAAGGGTGCACTAGCATCTATACAAATAGAGAGTGTAAGAAATAGACTAAAAAACTAGAAAAGAAACTAACAACTTGATGGGTAAAGTTTTATGCTATGAAAAAACATAGAAAAAGTACAAAAATGAATTATACAATGAAGAATACTTTAACCAAACTATGCTCAAATTGAAAAACTTAGAAAGTAGTATTGAACTCCTTGCAACTTCATTCTTTGAGAAACTCTAGCTAAGAAGCACCTACACACACAAGACCAAGGAAAATGTTGGGGTTGTTTTTAGAGGACTACCTCATTTATCCCCCTACTTTAATGTTTCCTCATCCACAAATAGCTAGATATAAATGAGTATAGAAAAATAATAAAGGAATGTATGGAAATGGAAGTGCCAAGCAATAAGACAAACAACAATATGGTACTACATAAATAAAATGATGCAAAATAAATGGAAAATGGGAAATATCACCTTCACATATATATTCTCTCAAGGCAAGTAGAGAAAGGAGTGAGCTTGAAAGCTCTCCAACAATAATGATGTCACAAGAACACAACGAAGGATCTAAGAAACTAGTAGCTTGTAACTACAATGGAGTAAAGGTGAAGCTTGAAGTGTGAGAATTGATCACTAAAGCATAAATAATTCAATCAAGAAGAAAGAGAGAGTAAAGAAGTTGGATAGAGTAAAGAGCTAGACAATTTTAATGAAAATGATGAAAAAGGGTTATTTTTCATTGGTCAAGGGAGAAGGAAGCATTATGATTCACATCCAATGGATAAAAAGAATGCCTCTACAAATTATAGAGGCAAGAATCCTATCATGATGACAACATGGCATGTGGACATCTGCACAATGCATGCATGTCCCTATGAAAATTCCTCTATTGACACACAAAGGATTTATCAAGTGGATGGGGAAAGGTGGTGGATGTGGAAATTGTGTCATTAGATTTCATCTTTCTAAGGTAAGGGTGATGTGGATGGGGAATTTTCATAGTGTTGCAAATTCACACCATTTTATTTTTCCCCCACTTTAGTGAGCATACACATAAGTGAATGTGAGGTAAAGTAGAGAAGAAAGCTAAAAATCATATAGTTGAACCTTCAAGTAAGTAGATTGAAATTTGACATGCTCAAATGTGTAGGAGATAGAGGTAGCTACACATGTTTATGGTCTTGTGGAAGGAGAAAAAATCTCTATAGGCGCTCATTCCAAAAGAGTTGGCTCCACAAGTGCTCAGTACCACACAAGGTGAACAAAGGCTCTACATGTGCTCAGTCCTGCAAAATAAAGAACTTTACAAGTGCTTGGTCCTAGAAAGGATGTGCCACAAGTACTAGGTCCTGGGGAGCTAGAAATGAAAGGATTTGCAGAGTCTAATTGGTCCTTATAGGTGCTCGGTCCTACAAGGAAAGGTTTCTAAGGTGCTTAATCCTCCAAGCTTGATTTTGATTGTAGGTTTATAGGTGCTTTTTCCTACAAAGTAACATGTTGAATTGTAGACAAAACATTTTAGGCAAGGAAAAGTCCAAATAGACAATCATGTCTCAAAGAAAATAATTGAAGGGGAAGCTTTCAAATGGGTCCCTTAGGAACCCTTTAGGATAGTAAGGGGCTCATTCAAAGGGGTACTCCAATAGAAAAGCATAATTTTTTTTGCAAATTATCTATCATCAAACAATCCTTTTAAAAGATCTCTTTCATCAAGGAATTTGAAAAAATAATGGTCTTTTTGAAGGTAATTTTTCCAATTATTTTTGCTACGAATTTATTTTCAAAATAAAGTACAATTGCTAAGGGGATCCTTGTTGAAGGATGCAATTTTTGAAAAGTGCAAAATTTTTAGTAAGGGATTCATTGGCCACTAGATGTACCTTATTGAAAATCATAGAAGTAGTAGCCCTCCACTTAGGATGATGCATGTGGATTGAAGGAGCACATGGCATCCTAGTGAAAGGAAGAAAATATAGTGATTTTGTGTCCCATGAGGCATAAAGAGATGTAAGCATGGAAATGTTGTCGTGCATGCAAGGGACAACACGTAAAAACCACATCACAAAGCAAGAAAGTAAGAGAGAAAGATAAACAAAGAAAAAAAAACAAAGATGAAGAAATCAAGAGATAGGGGGATCTGGACAATAATTTAGGGTTAGAACTCCTCATAGATATAGATAGATAGATATAATATATGTATTAAATGTCATCAACACCCAATTATATTAGAATGTGAAGAAGAGAACATGAAGAAAAATGAAAAATAGATATTTGTATCAACATGGAAGGGAGGCCTAAATGCTCCCAACACTTTGCATCATGCCCAATTGTCAAAAATTAAGTTACAACATATAGAAGAATGATGAAACATATAAGGGAAGTTTATGATACAATTTCATTCCTATATCCAAGCACCTATAAGGGTGACAAGGGTCCTCTAGGACAAAATAAGAAAAGCATGGGAAAACATAACACACACAAAATTCTAATCTATAGATAAAGAAGAGGTAGTCCCCTAGTCCTCATCAACTAGGAGGCCATCATTCTCCCAATCCAAATCATCATATGGGGAGGCAAGATAAGCCTACAAGGGTGGGATAATGAGTGGAGTACCCTCCAACTCTCTTATGATAAGAACTAAGGAAGAAGGGACCTCAAGGTCTCCCTCACTCAACTCCTATGAGGTAAAAGTCATGGACCTTGTAAAGATTGCTAACGGAGTAGAGCGTCATCCACCAATTTGAACATGCAGTTAATAGAAGTGCCATGTGTTAAATAGGAAGGAGAGGAAGGAGGCACTTGAGATCCACCATCAACCTTGTCATGAGGGATGATGAAAAATGTAGTGGACTTCGGGGCTACTTCCATCACAAGGATAGTGCAAGCCAAAGAAGAACTTCCTTATGAAGAAGGTGATCACTTTTAATGTCCTCCACTTGAAGTGATGTCATCCTCTAGCTTACACATCAACAAAGGATGCAAAATTCCCATAGGAGAGGAAAAAGCCACAATGGATACCACCATGGTGTTTTTCATGTCCATGGGTTAGGAAAATGGAGGGATGTCCATAAATGAAATAAAAAGAGGGAGCTCCACCGAGAGAGTGATGAACACTTGCACCCTTTTAGCATGAGCAAAACTAATGTAGAAGGAGTAAAGGAGGGAGTCATAGCAAGAGATGTTGAAACATGAGTTGTTGAATCCCCTTCTACCTCATGCAAGACATCTTGTTCAGTAGCTAGAGCCTCTCCCTAGTGCTTATGCTCACATGCAAGCCAGTTTCATTAGCTTCAAGAACTAGAAGCCACTACTTGAGAAGGAATGAGAGGATCCTATTCTACCATAGGCATGTCCTCCACAATTGTTACGAGTGGAAGGGTAGCCTCCAAAATTGGATAAGGATCAAGAAGTGTAGGAGAAAAAATGAGAGTTGGTGGAGAAGAAGACTCAAGCACCTTAGTAGGAAGCATCTTCCCATTCACTGCCTAAGGGGAAGGAGCAGTAGGAGGCTTTCTATTATGCGACATAGGGTCAACTCCATAGGGGCTCTTCCCCTTACCAAAGACAATGGACCTAGGAACCATGGGAAAGGCATGAAGTTTAAATACTTGATGCTTGGATCTTTACCAAATAGGGACCATCGGCCCCCTAGGCATGACATGGGAGGGAGAGCTGAAGGTATGGAAATATGGTGAGGGATGGAAGTATATGGAGTATTGGAAGAAGAGGAAGGATCTTGGGCATGAGAAAGCTTTCCCTTCCAATTTTTTTAGAGGAGGAGGTTGCCTATTTTTGCATGATAATGGAAGCTTTAATAGATATGGCATAGGGGGATGCAGGGTAGGTCACCTTCAACATTATTCACTCATTATTGTACTTGACTTAGGTGTGATATAAGAAGTCCATCCATGTGCGAAATAGAACCACTAGGGTGGGCCAAAAGTGAACTAATGAGTAGCCCCCACATGACACTAGAGGCTTATATCTAGTTAAATCAAAAAGAAAATGGAAGTGGGTTGAAAATTCTTACTCTACTCTCCTTTGATCACTCAATAATATCCTAGGAATCCAAAATGGATTGAATATTAACCTCATGGCAAGTCAATTCTCAACAAAGAAGGCCTAGGAAGGGGTTATTTAAGCTTTGAGGGGTCTAGAACAAAGAAAGAGCTTGGAAAAGACAAGTAAGCAATTGTGAGTTATGATGTATGTACCTTGGAAGATTGAAAATGTGATGAGGATTCTAGAAATGCAAAAAAAATGGTCAAAAAGTGCTATGGAGGGCTAAGATTCCCTTTCTATTGATTTAGTCTTGTTGTTTTTCAAGGCAAATGTAGAATCTTTGGATGATGAAACTAGATATCAAAGAATCTCTTCAAAATATCTTCACGAGGAATAAGAAACTCTAGGTGGTGACATAGTCCCATCTAAAATTTCTAAAATATCTAAATGTGGTCCTGTGGCTCGATGTCTGCACTTCCTCCTCAGATATCAGGTCCTCAAATTTCAAAATTTGTCCTGTAGGTGAGTTTCCATGAAGATGACAACTTTTCAATGCAACTTTGCAACTTTTCACTTCAAATGATCTTCAAGTCTTCAACCTAAATCTATAATCACAAACACACAAGAGAAGAAAAACTTGTTGATTGTTAGGAAATGTTGGTTTTCTTTGGTCAAACCCATTGTTGGTAATTAAAACTTGAAATGAAATGAAATAGAGGGAAATGATGAATGAACAAAGTAATATGTTTCAACTCACCAAATCCTTGTTATGAAGTCTACAATTTTTTGTGAAGTGGCTAGCTTGGATATAGATCTTGAATCAGAGGAATTCCTTATAGATATGGACTTGAATTTTTTGCTTGAATCAAAACCCTACATCACAAATGTTAGCTGAAAAATACACATGATGCAAGAATATCCTTGATATGATGCTTGAATCTTGATGATGGATCCAAATGCTTGATGAATTTCTCTTAAATGCTTGAATACTTAAATGCTTCAATGCTTAGAGTGCTTAGATTGCTTACAAATGAAAATGAGATAAATGGACCTTGTATTTATACTTATCCATGCTTAATATCCTAAAATTACAGGACAACAAGTTGACATATAAATTCATTAATTAAAGCAAGCTTAATCCTGCTAAGATTTGAAATTGAATCCTGAAAATAACCTAAGGGGGACTAAGATTCCCTAGGTTGTGTCTTAGTCCCGAGGCATCAAACTCAAGCAAGAGACTCCAAAAGGGGCCCATCTAAGTTGCACTTGAAATCAGGATCTTGAGACCTTTGGAGGACAAAGACTCCCTAGGTGGCATCTTAGTCCTAACCCAAAATTTAGGAACACATAGCAAGAATCATTAAATTATCATTTCCCCTTTGATGTTTTTTGGGATTAGCCATAAAAGAGATATAGTTTATTAGGCTTTTGGATGAGAAATAGGACCAATTTAGACATAAAATAAGCATAAACAAAGAAAGGTATTCCCAAATAAGTGTGAAAATGCAAGGGTATGCATTTACCTACACTACATTTATCCCTCACATTAGTCAGAGGATGAAGTTGCTTCAAAATCACACTAAAGTAGCCAACCACTCAATCAAGAGGGGTTCCAATGCATAAATTCTTGTGAGATAGGATGAAAATAACCAAGAGGGTGGCCAAGCCCCAAGATCAAGATCCTATGGAAAACCCACATAGGCACAAAGGAACATGCTTACAGATGATATATGAAGCCATAACTAGATCAAAAACATACACCATCAAAGAAAAAGGAAAAGGAAATTGTAAAAAGGAAAAATGCAATGGATCAAGCTTCAACTGGTCATCCAATACATTGTAGATTGGGTCTAGGCTATTTGTCCAAAAATGTTTACAAGTGGAATGTGTTGTCCAATATGCAAACAAAATGCATGCTCACAAAGGCTATTGAAGCTAGTTTTCCACTAGGCGAGCCCAAAGAATTCCATATCAATGTCATACCTCCATGACTATGATAAGGACAAAAATAAAATGCATGCTCACAAAGGCTAGTGAAGCTAGGTTTTCACTAGGTAAACCCCAGTGGACCATATCAAAGCCATACCTACATGACTTTAATAACACATGAAAAGAAAATACATGCTCACAAGGTCTAGTGAAGCTAGTTGTTTACTAGGTGAGCCCCAAGGGACCATACCAAAGCCATGCCTCCATGACTTTAATAAGGCACAAAAAGAGAAAATACAACACAACAAGAAAGAGGGATGCTCGAAGGGATTTTTCTTAGATCATGCAAGGTCTTAATCTTAGGGGACATTGTTCCTAATGTATCCAAGAGAGGATCAATAAAAAGATAAAAGATTCACATCTTAGGGATTGTAGTGCATCACATCACGACTAAGAGGAATTCAATATGCTAAGATAGATCAAGATCTTGAAGGATGCTACTCCCAATGTCACTGGAAAGAGATGAAACATCGCATGAAGTAAGAAAATAACATCAAGGAACATGGAAAAAATGCAAATGAAATCATGCCAAAATAATGCCAAAAAATTTCCAAAATAATGCAATGTATGCCCCCACTTTATAGAAATTACTAACACCATGCTGTCAACAGCTACTTTAAAATTAAAGTAGCCAAAAATGAAAAATGGAAAATAGGGTTTCCCCTCATAACCACATAAGGGATCTATGGATTTAGGGTCAGTATCTATCTTTGGTGCAATGATATTAGAAAGATCCAAATTGTCATCATTCCCTAAATACATAGAACCAAAAGAATGACACAAAGAGAGAAAAAAGAAAAAAATCCTTTTAGGTCAACATGGAAGAGACATAGGGTGTCTCGATGCCTTCTGTCATTCCCAAAAGGAAAAAAACAAGACAAAAATGAAATGAAAAGGAAAAGATAATGCAAAATTTGTTGTGTCAACATGGAAGAGACATAGGCTATCTTGACGCCTTCCATCATCCCTAAGAGGAAAAAAAAAGACAAAAATGAAATGAAAAGAAGATGAAAGGTAAAGATAGCCAAAAAGTAAAAAAGCTTAATGTAAGAGAGGGTGACTAAGCATGTCAAGGTTATAGGTTTCGTAGAGCTGAAATCAGAGGGCCACCCTGACTTACCTCACTCTAAAGAGTAACTTAATACAAGGATCAAGAATTATGAAGACTATAATTTACTTGAATCTCCCTACCAATCCTAAACTTAGGTTTATGATAGGTGAGTTAGTTTTTGGAGTTAGTTTTGTGCCTCAGATAGCTATCTATCCAAGGACAACATTGTAGTTCTAAGATGACAACAGGATGTGTTGGTGTCTCTCAAGCAGACTAGTGTCTGTATTGTTAGAAAATAGTGAATGCAATACAAACTTTCTAAAAACATACTATCATCTTTGCTACTCAATTCAACTAAAAAAATAGAATGAGTAAATGCAGAAAGTATAGATAAATATGGTAAAGCAAATAAAGGAGAGCAAGGGTGATGAAGATAATCTCACATAAATGCTAGTTCACTAGTTAGCGGAGCCACACAAGTACTTTCACCTACACACAAGCAAGAAGGGGAAATTTTTTGGGGCTATATAGGGGCCTGCCTAAGTCAGACCCCTGTTTCAGTATTTCCAACTCCATACACAACCATAAAGCAACAAAGTAGAGGTATTTGATAAAGGAAAGAAGAGAGAATATAAACACTAGAAAACAATACAATGCTTACTCAACCAAATCATAAAGGAGAGGAGCGAAATGTTACCACCTCCACCCAAAAGATCAATAGCCAATAGATGAGAATACAGACTTGGCAAGGTCACCACAACTATGATTGTGATGAAGGGAGCCCTCTCAAGAATCCAATCCCACATTGCTATGGCTTGCTTAACACTTGCTATGTAGAGTTGATCAAGTGTTGCTACTACAATGGAGTGTTGAAGTGTTGCTTGATAGTGAAGTGAATGCTTAGAATGCTCTAGATAATTTCTAGAGAATGCAAGAGATGAAATGAGATGAGAATGGATCAATTTGAAGGAAGAATGAGGGAGATGTTGGATTCAAGGAACACTAAGAGGTGGGGTGAATTAGTGTTCAACATAAACTATAAATTGCAAATCAGATATGAAACCATTCATATCACATAAGCACAAATAAACATGCAACCATAAAGAAGAATACACATTACACCATAACACCAATATTTTTGCATGGAAACCCTATTAGGGAAAAAAACATGATGGTTGTTAGTAAAAAATTATACTCTATTAGAAGTATAATGAAAACTGAAAAGGGGAATGCACATGCATTCAGGCTCACTGTCTAGAGCTCACTGCTCAATTACAAAAGGGATCACTACCTTAAGAGTTTTTTTATTGCAAATGAAAGATGAACTAAGATAATAACTCATTGTAAGCCTAATTATAGTTCAATTATAGTTCTTGAACATATTCTGATCTCTTGTCAGATTCACACTTTCTGCTCTTCTTTAGTTATGCTTTTCTCTGCTCTGCTTCAAAAATATCTCCAACTAACTGTGATAGATCGATCACAAGTCTTTCTTTTGTTCTTTATCTTATATAAAACACCAAAAAATACTACAGACCTAACACCTTAACATAGCCATATATTTGCACTTCAAATGATACATATATATGTATATATATATATATATATATATATATATGCTACTTACAAATTTCATCCACATGTTGGCTTGAATAAAATAATGAAATATTCTCTAACAGTCGGCTCAAGCACATATACTATTTAATGTGCACCTTCCAAATTTCAGATAAGAATTATTTGGGACCCAAACATGTTCTTAAAACCAAAATAATTATATTTCATACATCTTCATATATCGCATTATGATACACACACAAATCAGCCTTTAAGAACAAAATAAATAATAAAATAACTTTGTTGGATCACCTAATTTGAACATAGAGTAGTGAAACATCACCAAAGTTGTTGAACACAATGATAAGAATTTCAAGGCACTTTCTCCATGATCCAAAATGAAAAATGATCATCCAATGAAGCAAATAGGTCAATAAACTGACCAAATACCCTATTCTATGACTGCTAATCTAGTAAAGCATTGATCTTCATTTTTTTTGCCCAACTAAACAAGTCCAAAACTATGGACCTCATGGATGACTTAGGTTACCATCAATGAAAACACTAGAAGTCATACACAATCTCCTCAATCCATATGCCAATAATCTCCCCTTAGCATTGATGGAAACACTTAGTGAAAAATGAGCAAAATTTTAAAATACAGTTTTCTCATCACCCTACCCCCCTTAGTTTTTTTTAAATCAAAATCATAGCATTCTTTCCTTATTCATTTTTCACAGCATTCTCTCCCCCTTTGACATACATGAAAAAAATATTTTCTTCCAATCTCCTCAAAATTTTCAACTTAACTCCCCCGTTGAAGTACAACAAAAAACTTCCCTAACTCCCAAAATATTTCAATACTTGTTCTTCCAGAAAACTTACTAAAAATATCAAAGACTAACTAGCACAATCAGAAAATTACCTTATATTTCTCCTTCATCACCAGAAGGAATTTCTTCCATGCATCAATTGTGATCCCACTGATAATAATTATGTTGTTATTTGTCAATGTTTAGTTGACAATCTTCACCCAAGATTCATGAATTGTTATCTCTTCTACTAGCTTTACTCCTTTCTTTAAAACTTCAATCAACTATTCTAAACTTCCTTCAGTTAGATATTTCACTTTCTAAAAGGTTTCAACAAGCTTGTCTTTACTAAATTGCACTTTTGAATGTTTAGACTGTAAAGCTTGAATTATTTTTCTTACTTCACCATCGAAGTCCTATTGCATAATGAAGTTCTGGCCGATTTGATTCAACTTTGTCTCAATCTGATGCAGCTTTACCTTGTATTTCCCAACTATGTGGGGCCACCTAAGACAAAAGTTTTAGATAGAATTTTCTTCATTAATGCACTTTCTAAGCTCATTCATATTCTTCTTCAATTTAGCAAGAGATAATCTAAACGGTTCCTTCAAGTGAAGAATTATCTTATCTTATTCTATGTCCTGAGAATTAGAAGCCTTTGCTTTCTTTATGAAGAGAATCATTTCATCACGAATAACATTTTGCAAACTATCCATATCAATATTGTTATACCTCAAGTATGCTCCCAAGGTGTTCTTGATTAGGTCTTGCTCAAAAGAAGGTTTTTCTAACCATAAGTCTGCAATCTTCTCCATCCCATTATCTTCTTGAATCATCATATCAGTATCATTCCTTTGCTCAAGTCTCCTTCTTCTAGCTTGTCCTCTATAGCTACAACCAGTTCAACTGATTCCAGTTTATCCATAGGAGTGTAACCTTTAGAATCTTCATCAGATACATCTAACACCTCCATTTATTTTCCTTTCTTCTCATCATTAGACACTACAGGTACCGGAGGAGATTCTTCAACAAACATTTTAGCTCTTTTTAGCTTCCTTTCTACTTTTTTGGAAAAGGATCTAGCCTCAAAAGTTTTCATGGGAGTGGAAATTCCAACTTCACCAAACATCTTCAGCAACTCATTAAAGATTTTTTCATATTTAGCATCACAATAATTTAGAGTATTGTAGTATTTATAAATTTTCTTACATACCGGTTCATCTTCCTTCCACATTACATTGTCTATCCTAGGCAAGTGTTATAAGAAATACATCACAATGCATATAATTAGGGTTCCAAATCTAAACGCATGACCTATTTCCTTTGCTAGTTGAACATTCTCCATCAACTAGTATTTCAGTAGGCGGCATAAGTAAAAATTTTCAGTTTCCATAATCATCTTATGCAAGATGTAGAATGTACCTGCTAAAGTGGATCCTTCTCTATTCTCGTAGAAAATTTTATAGGAAAGTCCATGTGCAATATACCATGTAATTGGATCATTAATTGTTGAAATCACCAAGGATCACAGATAACTTGTTACACTAGTTAGGGTTTGAACTTTTGTATTCCGAATCAACTTTTTTTTCGGAACCTCTCTGGAATTGCACAATCCTATCAAGTTCTTAATTACCTCCTTCTATATGCAATAGGAATTGTTGAAAGTTAAAACATCGCCATTCAATTGGTTCAAGATGAGTTTGATAATTTCCACACTCGCAAAGAATGGGAATTCACTACAAATGTCAAGATTTTTATGCTTCATTTCATCAAGTCTCTTCATTTCATTTCCAATCAATGCTTCCCTCACATTTCTAATTTGAATATTGTTATATTCATCAAAATTTACAATTCCCTTGATTTTCCCCTTTTTTTTCTTGTATGAATTTTTTTTCATAATAATTCAAAAATACCTGATAGATTCGCTTCTAAAATCTCCTCACACCTTCACCAAATTGTTGTAGAGCTCTCCTTCAATAATGCAGGGTGAAAAATGTGATCACCAATTTTCCTTTTATAAATTTTCACACCTAACCCTTTTGACCGCATTTAATATTTTTCCCTAGGAGTTCTAGTAACTCTGTTTTCCTAGATAGCTAAAATAAGGTCTATTTGTGGATCTTCCTATTTCACAAATTATTTCTTTATTTACACACTTAGAGACTACTTGCACATCTTACTAATGATTTCCTTCATTATGGTGCAATTAATTGATTAGGGGGACAAATGGTTTTCAGGAAAAACTCCCCCTAGATCGATGGCCTGAGATTAGTTTTCAGAGGAATTATTGAATGAATTTTCAGAAGTAGTTTTTGGTACTAACTTTTTCACTTCGTTAGATTCACTTTTCTTCAACCATGTCCTCTTCATCTGATCCTTTATCTCTTCTACCAAAAATTTTTCTTCTCCTTTGTCATTCATCTATAGGTTTCTTCCTTTGTATCTTAGAATTCTCCTATTAGTATTTTTGTCCTAGAATAATTTAGCAATATGACCAATTTTGTTGCAATTGAATCATACAAAATTTATTTGTTTAAATCTATCATTCCACTAATTTCCTCTAGATCTGCATTGATTAGCAACATGTCCAAATCTTCCACAAGTATAACATTTAACATTATTTACAGTTCTAATCAAACTATTTGGCATACCTCTACATTTAGATGATTTATGACCAAACCTTTTGCAATTAAAACACCGACTAGGAAATGATGGACCATGTGAATTTTCTTTCCTTGTACACTGCGAAGCTATATGGCCAAATTTATTGCAAAAAAAAGCAGTGAACATTAAAATTTTGTTCATTAGGTTGTCTTACCAGAAATCTTATGCTTTCATTCGCTTCATTTCCTTTCTTCATAATCTTCCATTATGATCTAGAGCTTTCTCCCTTTTCATATCCAATCCCACTTTTTTCATATGCATCTCTCTGTACTCTAGTGAGCTCATCAAGTTTAGCAGAACTTATCTCAAACCTTTCTTTGTACTCATTAGTAGTAGAGAGTTCTCCATTGAGAATGACTAACTATTTTTCAAGCTCTTGATCATGATCTCTAGATTATTGTAGTTCCATCTCTAGTTGAATAAATATTTTTTTAGCTATATTGCATTCTTTAGATTTTTGTTTTAGGGAATGCACCATATTTTCTTCATTCTTCTTCTTTTCTTCAACTTATTTGGTTAGTTTCATTGCCATATATTCCATTTCAAGTTTTAGAGCAGCATTATCCTTGGAAAGGTTTTCACATTCTCTAGTTATCTCCTATAGGGTTTGATTTAGATGAACATCTTCAAGACTTATATCTTCTTTATGTTTCAACTGGTCACACAATTCCTTCCTCTTTTCTCTTGACTCGCAAATTTTATCTTTTAGGGATTGAATAAATTTCTCAGCATCAACAAGATTTTCTTTCAACTCCAATAATTCTACTTTTGATTGATCAAGGTCATCAAGTGCCACCACAAGTTTTTATTTAAGACTTCCAGAGTCCATAGCTTCGAGATCCACCTCAAGTTGTTAAACTTTTGAGGAACCTACTCTGACACTTGATGGAACTTCAATTTTTTTGCTCCCTCTATTCCATTCTTGCCCTGCCTTATGTTACTAGTCTTTCATGGTGTTGAAAATTTCCTAGGGTTTGGGGTTTTAGCTTTTTTCTACATGTAAAACTGATGTAGGAGCATCCAGTGGTGTAAGGGCAATCTTGCATCACCCAAAAATAGCTAAATTTCAAGTTTCTCAAATTTTTGATGTTTTTACATTTTTGGATACCCTTTTTGTCATAATGAAATTCCCAATTTATGGTTTTTATTTTCTGTTTCTTGGTTGAAAGATATTGTAGTTTTAGTTTACTAGATTTGCACCTGAAAATCTTCCGAGTTATATTTGAGGCACTTAGAGTTCCCGAAACGGACCCAAAACTTGCCGAAATTGACGTAGCATATTTTGAGCATGTTATTGACTTCGAGACCTTTCCAATGGTTCAAACAGTTCACAAATCAGATTCTCGGATCAAAAGTTATGGCCCCGGGAAATTGGTGTACTTTCTAGAAGATACAATTGCAAATGCTCTTTTGAAATTTGAACTTCACTTTGTAAATTTTCGGTGCCAAACTACCAAAACTCAAATTTGAATGTTGTTTTGGCTCCAGACTAATCAAGAGCTCTATTTATGGGCGGGTTTCTAATTTTTGGGTAACTTTTTAGGGACAAGCTCACATATTGCGAAAGGGTTATTCTGTAGCTTTCTGTAACTTGCATGTGTTGTAGAACTTGGGGATTGAGATCCTCTACATGTAAGAAGCTCCATTTTCTGAATAATAAAATTATTCTCTTGTTTGTGGGTTATTTTCTATGTCTCGAGTTGTTCCCTCATCAAGTGGTATCAGAGCAGGTTTTCTTGAGTGTGTGGACAGATCACCGATCGTGAGGCAGTTCACACCAGGACCGTGGTTGTGGGTCAAGGTCAAGAAATATGCCTCCAAGAGTCATGCATGGTAGGCATGGTGGTTCCAGAGGTGGTTGAGGTGGTAGAAATACTGGTGGAAGAGATGTACTGGTAGCCCTCCAGAGACAGATTGATGTGTTACAAGAGCAGTTGAGAAGAGGGTTAAACTCGAGCGAGGAAAGTGAGGATGAAGGAGAGGAAGAAGGTTCAGATGTAGAAGAGGAAGAAGAAGCAATTGATCAAGACCAAATGCGGGTAATAAGGGCCATTTCGAAGATCAAGAGAAGACCCAGAGCAGAAGTCCCTAGTTATTCCATAAGTCTGAAACCAAAAGAGTTGATCGGCTGGATCAACGAGCTAGAAGAATATTTGAGTATGAAGAAATAGAGGACCCAGATCGGGTTAAGTTTGCGAAAATGAAGCTAAAGGGCAATGCTAGTATTTGGTGGAAAGAGGTCCAATTGGAAAGAAATCAAAGAGGAAAAGGCAAGATCACCAGATGGGATCACATGGAAGAGAAACTGAAGAAGCAGTTCATACCAATGGACTACGAGTTAGATCTCTGGAAGAAATTGCAAGGGTTGAAGAAAGAAAGTAGAGTTGTGAAAGAATATACTAAATATTTTCACAAGATAGTCATCAAAATAGGCCACACAGAGGCCAATAAGGAGAAGGTAGCCTAATATCTTAATGGGTTATGATTGAGCATTCAGGAGGAGTTCAGCCTAGTTAGAATGACCACCATTGAGGATGTGTATCAGTTTGCTCTGAAGGTGGAAGAGAAGATGAAAAAAAGATTTGATGGCAAGCAAAAAGGACGAGGAGGTCAAAGTGGAAAGGGCAATGGAAGACCTTCAGGAAGCTGAAATGATGATGAAAAGAAAAGTGAAGATGTGGGTACTGGCCGAAGCCAAAGAAATGACAACTTCTAATGCCCTCGCGATCAAAATAGTGGTGATCAAAGAGGTAGAGGATGAGGGAGATATGGACAAGGATCTGGAAGAGGTGGTTTTAGAGGAATGTGTTTCTAGTGTGGTGAAGAAGGGCATCAAGCCTATGAATATCCACAACACCAAGGAACGGCAGACAAAAGGCCAAAAGGTCATTGAAGGGTTGCATATGCATATGAGGAGGCCCAATCTGAACATTCCGATGATGTTGAAAGGGGAGAAGCCCTAGTGATTAGGAGAGCCCTAGTGGCTGAGGAAAAGTCACTAGAACAAAGGAAGAATCTATTTCACACAAGGTGCAAGTGTGAAGGAAAATGTTGTGATGTCATTATTGATGGTGGGATCACTGATAATCTGGTGTCAGAGGAGATGGTCACAAAGTTGAAGATAAAGAGGGAAATGCACCCGCATCTGTATCGGATTGCCTGGTTGCAGAAAGACCACAAAGTTTTGGTCAATGAGCAGTGCCTAGTAAAGTTCAAGATCAGGAGCTACCATGATGAGATAATATGTGATATCATCCCTATGGATGCATGTCACATGTTGTTGGGGAGGTCGTGGCAGTTCGATAGGCGAGCTATACATGATGGCCATGCAAACACTTATTCCTTGATAAAGGATGGGGTTCGTCACAAGTTGAAAACCCTAAAGGAGACCAAAGAAAAGGTATGCAGTAGTGCTAGAATTTGTTATGTAGATGGAAGAAATTTTTTAGAAGGTATGAAGCATGAGCATATGTGTTATGCATTGATTCCTAGAGTGAGTAAGGAGGATAGTGAGAAGGTTCCAAAAGAAGTTTTTGGGATGTTGGATGAGTTTTAGGATATTGTTTATAATAATGTACTTGAGGGTTTACCGCCAATAAGGAAGATCAGTCATCATATTGACTTGATTTCTGGAGCTAGTTTTCCAAATAAGGCAACTCATAGAATGACTCCAGTAGAAAATGAGGAGTTGAACAGACAAGTTCAAAAGTTGTTGAGAAAAGGTTTGATATGAGAGAGTTTGAGTGCATGTGCAGTACCTACAGTACTAGCACCAAAGAAGGATGGGGAGTGGAGGATGTGTACAGATTCCCAAGCCATCATCAAGATAACAATCAAATACAGATTTCCTCTGCCAAAGATGGATGACCTGATGGACTGTTTGAGTGGAGCTTAGTACTTCACAATGATTGATCTGAAGAGTGGATATCACTAGATCTAGATTCGAGAGGGATATGAATGGAAAACTAATTTCAAGACCAAAGAAGGCCTGTACGAGTGGTTAGTCATGCCTTTTGGGCTAACCAATGCACCGAGCACATTAATGCGGCTCATGAACGAGGTACTAAAAGAATTTCTAGGAAGTTTTATTATTGTTTATTTAGATGATATTTTGATTTTCAGTAAGATGTTGGATGAGCATATGATGCATATTCGGAGAGCCCTTTGAGAAGTTAAGAGAAGAGAAACTGTTGATTAATCTGAAGAAGTGCAATTTTGTGAAGAGTGAGTTAGTGTACTTGGGATTTGTTGTCTCATCCAATGGTCAAAAGATGGACCTAGAGAAGGTGAAGGCTATTCTGGAATGGCCTACCCCAAGAACTACTACCGAGGTAAGATCTTTCCATGGTTTGGCTAGTTTTTATAGAAAGTTCATTAGAAACTTCAGTAGTATTTGTGGACCCTTGACTGAAACAATGAGAGGGGATAGAAAAGAATTCAAGTGGAGCACTAGAGTGGCAAAAAGTTTTGAACTGTTGAAGCAGAAGGTGACAGAGCAACCTACTCTAGCCCTCCCAGATTTCAACAAGGTATTTCAAGTGGATTGTGATGCCAATGGTTGTGCCATTGGAGTAGTGTTGAGCCAAGAAGGTAAGCCCATTACCTATTTTAGTGAAAAGTTAAATGATGCTAAGAGAAAGTATTTTGTATATGATCAAGAATTTTATTGGATAGTTCAAGTATTAAAGAAATGGAGACTGGTATGTGTAGGATCATCATGGAAAAAACATGCCCTTAAGTGGCAAAAAATTCAAAAAGATCAGTGTTAGGCAACTTAACGTAAAAATTTGAATAAGTTATCTATATTATTTCAAAAATATATAAGAATAGAATCTGTAGAAAATTGAATGTAGTTTCTAAACTACTAGGTTTATTTAAAAATAAATAAAATCTATTTGGTGAAGATTTGAAATTTCAATGTAGTAGTACTTAAATTTTAGGGGAAAACAAGAAGTAGGTGTCTGTCTAACCACCCTAACCATAATAAAATGATAATATTTTTTTTATAAAATTTTATATATAAGTAGATGACTTATTTCTAGTTGTGATGAATATTTTTTTGTAATTTTTTTCCAAGTAAATAATTAATTATGAATTTTTTATTACAAAATTAAAAAAATATGAAAACTCATATGTCTGCCAACTTAACTTAGTCAAAACTTCATGAAATTTATTTTTTCTTTTTTTAATCCTATAGTATGTGAAGCATAGAATGTGACACATGTTTCAGATTCAAAAAATATAATACCGTTTGAAAGTTATAGATGTTTTTCAATCAACCTATCGATCAGGTCTTTAGTCATAATTCTAATAGAAAGTGAATAATAATTATTTATTAAATTCAAATTAAAGCATAACTTATATTGGTGGAAAGCTAAGAATCTCCTCTAAAAACCCTTTTCATTTCATCAATTTTGGGTAAAAGAAAAGTCATCAGCCACATACCCTACAAATACCCATAATATTGCCACTTTTTGGCCCATCATGATCCTGCACAAACCCAGACATTATTTGTTGCCGAAGGAATTTGTTCTATATACAGGCTGTGAAGAAGTTTGTACAAAGTTGTAGGGTATGTTAGATGGCTAAAGGAGTGAGCCAGAATATAGGCTTATATCAGCCACTACCTATACCAGAGAGGCCATGGGAGGATATAAGTATAGCCTTTGTTCTTGGTTTGCCAAGGACACAACGAGGGAATGATTCAATCTTTGTTGTGGTTGATAGGTTTTCGAAGATGGCACATTCATTCCATGTCAGAAGACCCATGATGCAATCCACATTGCTGACTTGTTCTTCAAAGAGGTGGTGAGGCTACATGGTCTGCCAAAGAGTATTATTTCAGATCATGACGCCAAATTTGTGGGGTACTTTTGGAGGACCTTGTAGAAGAAGCTGAAGACAGAGTTGAAGTTCATAAATGGAAAGGAAGGCCTATTCAAGATTCATCCTGGTTGCCTAAGGCAGGGGTTCATTGTTTTGGTTTTCCTCCACCATCTGAGACATGACGGGGTCACTTCTCAAATTACCCTAGGTGTCTAATGCAGGAGCATCCAATGGTGTAAGGGCAATCTTGCATCACCCAAAAATAGCTAAATTTCAAGTTTCTCAATTTTTAGATGTTTTTACATTTTTGGATACCCTTTTCATCATAATGAAATTCTTAATTTACGGTTTTTATTTTTTGTTCCTGGGTTGAAAGATATTGCAATTTTAGTCTCCCAGATTTGCACCTAAAAATATTTTGAGTTAAATTTGAGGCTCTTAGAGTTCCCAAAACGGCCCCGAAACTTTCCAAAATCATCATAGCATATTTTTAGTATGTTATTGACTTCGAGACCTTTCCAACGGTTCAAACGGTTCGTGAATCGGAGTACCGGATCAAAAGTTATGGCCCCAAGAAGTTGGTGCACTTTCTAGAAGATACAATTGCAAATGCTCTTTTGAAATTTGAACTTCATGTTATAAATTTTTGGCGCCAAACCGCAAAAACTCAAATTTGAATGTTGTTTTGGCCCCAAACTAATGAGGAGCTCTATTTATGGGTGGGTTTCTAATTTTTGGGTAACTTTTTGGGGACAAGCTCGCATATTGCGAAAGGGTTATTCTGTAGCTTTCTGTAACTTGCATGTGTTGTAGAACTTGGGGATTGAGATCCTCTGCATATAAAAAGCTCCATTTTCTAAATAATAAAATTATTCTCTTATTTATGGGTTATTTTCTGTGTCTCAGGCTATGCCCTCATCAAAAACCTTTGTGTTTATTTTATGCCTTAGTTGGGATCTCTTTCGCTATTACTTTTTGAAGGGTTTTAAAATGACTTATGTCCTATCATTTCATCTAAGCAAGGTCCCTTTGGTTTTAATTTTTTTTAATTCCTCCACGGGATTTTATTTTCCTAAGTCTTGGTTGGCCCCATGTTTCATCATTTAAAAACAATTTATGTTGTTGTTTACCATCTGCCTAGTGATGTCCCCTTGTCCTTTTAATAAATGTTTTATTTTGTAGAGGGATAAAATTCACATGACCATTGATCAACTGTTATTTGATCTCATCTGTTACCCGCTATCCCATGATGACCCCACCAGACTGCTTTGGTTGATTGTGATATCATGGGAAGGTACCACGTGTCCCATCTGGTGAGGCCGAAGGGGATAGGTTTGGGTTATTGTCGATCAATTATCATTAGATCTCAATGGTTACCCACCATCGCGTGACCAAAAATTACAAGGTTTTATTGATTGCGATATCATGGGCGGGTTCCACGTGTCTCATTTGATGAAGCCGAAGGAATAAGGGAAATACCCTGGTAAATTAATTCTGCCTTAATACGTTAGATGATGGATTACTAAAGTGTTCTTAAGATGCACCACATGTTTTAAATCAATGGATATGCTATAATCTTAGTGGGAAATCTTCTCAGTGGTTAATGAGAAGGCTTGTGACTATGTTGAAAGAACAAGATCACTAATGATCAAGATCTACGGTTTCCTGTCATTGCGTGATCAAAAGTTACAGGGTCTTTACTAATTACGATATCACAGATGACCACCACGTGGATTTCCTTGTCAACATATAGTATGGTGGGCCCCTTATTGCCATGTTGGAGATTGTGTTAGCTTGTTTTGAAGGTAGTCATTTGATGATTTGATCAAACTGAAGGATCAATGGCTAAAATTTAAATCTACATCAAATATGGTTGGAGTTGTTCATGTAGCATGCAAGTGAGATTTAATGTCAGATGAGACACTTGCTAGCATGATTTTATTGAAATAAAATGAATTCTCCTGCTTTATTTGTATCACAAAACATTCAAGTATTTTGCGAAGCAGTCTCAGAGTTGAAAGTAAAGTTGTGAATCTTTGCAGCCATAATTTGAGATTTCTACAAGCACAAAGCCATGAGTTAATTTATGTGTCTCCTAGTTATTCTGCACTTTAATTTGGGAAAATATTTGTTGTACTTGTCATAGAGCTTGTTGATAAACGTTTTAGGGCTATAGTTTAATTAAATTGTGAGAAATTGCAATGTTTTGTTCTATAATTTCATATCTCTAGTTAGTCCTAGCTATTTGAAGTGTGAAGTTGTAAAGAGGCCCTAATTTGTCCAAGATGGCACCACCAAAGCAACATTCTGGCCAAATTGACTATTTAAGTAGAAACCTGTATGATTATTTCCTAGATCAATTGCCCTTGTCAACGAATGATAGAAAGAAGGGGTTGGTTATGATGTGAGGGAAAATTCTAAGGGAAGGGTTGGTATATAATTGCTCTAACATAGCCAATGCTAGGATTCTTCTCACATGTTTGGAAATGTTTAGATTATGGTATGGATAGAGGAATTTGTCTCACCCATTTTCAAATGACTAGATATATGATTTGGGGAAGTTGGTGGTGCCAAATGTGTTCCCTGATATAGACTTGCTTAGAGCAGTGGCCGCAAGATATGACCCTATCACATGGGTAATCAGGGATAATGATGGAAGGGTTTTTCTAAATAGAGATGAAATTCAATAGGTTTTTAACTTGAGTGAACCAAGTGTATACTTGGTTCCTATCAATCTTGAGGAAATGAAGCAAGAACATGGAAAACTGAAGTCTCTTTTCAGAGCTAAGTTTCTTCCACCTCATTTGGCTAGGGAAGGAGGTTCAAGATTTCATATTAGCCCTAGTGACCAAGAACCTTTCAGATTAAACTATTTTGCAAATAATTTCCTAGCCACTTTTTATTCATTGCATTAGATTTTGGGTTTCAGTCCTGGTACGGTGATGCCCATTGCATACATGTTCATGGGGGTGCAAATACAACACCCTAACTTCTCTGTGACATATGACTTTTCTCCTTTCTTAGCTGAGAGGATACATGAAGGGTTGTCAAAGTTTTAGAAAAATTGTACCAACACTCAATTCTTTTGGTATTCTATGCTGATGCATATGTTCTTGTTCAAGAATGCCGATTTCTTCTCTAAAAAGATGGAATTAAGGCAATCAATTGATGGAGAAAGATTTCCAATACAATTATGGATTACAGATTTATATTACAATAAGGAAAGCACTAGTTATGTGTAATTTGATAATTGCTTTGCTTCCAGATTGAGGGCTAGACTAATAGTGAACGTACCTAGGATCCCTCAGGAATTGCATGGTTTCCTTAGACCAAAGGGGAGGAATCCAAAACTAAAAGTCTTCCATTACTAGGGTGACATTATCCCATACCGAGTCAGCATTGTTTTGAGGGTCTATGGTTTTCAGGGAACCCCCCATATACTACCATACAATGTGCCACCAAGAGTGGGGTTTCTAGAAGTTATTTGGCAAATAGGCTGTATCCATGAGGAAAACCTCACTGGAAGGGGTAAGGGAACATTTTTCCCTGATTATACAGTGGTGTCTGATTTTTCCTTTTCAAAGGGAGGATGGGTGCATTTTGGGAAATTATTTGATGATTCCCATTTGAGGTGTGGTCCAAAGCACCAGCATGATCTTGAGGGTTTCTTTTCCCTTTTCAGGAAAGGAATAAAGGGTGGAAAGTTTGTGCATGAGTTCAACTTTCCTGAGGACCTAATTAGAAATGAGTTTGATATAAATAGGCAGGAGTTGAACAAGGAAAAATGAATAGATTATGATAAGCTATTAGATATTGTACACAAAATGGATCCAAAGTATGATCCATTGTTGGAGTTCAGTCCATACCATAAGAAAATTGACTTTTTACTAAAGAACTTCAAGGAAATTATGGGCACCTTGAGGACAAAAAAGATAAATTTAGAGCTGAGTTTGGGTGTATAGAAACAAGGTGCTAGACCAATTGAAACAAGGCCAACATACCAGCCTACAGAAAGGTGGCCTATTCACAGGAGGAAAAGGGATGACAATAGTGATAAGGAAGGAGTGGACAAAAAAGGAAAGAAAATAATGAATTTTCCTTCACAACCAAGTCTAAAATTTAAAATGCCTAGGGAAATTAAGATTATTGATTTGGAATCATCACCAGAGGATAGTCCCTCATCACCACCATCTAAGCCAAGCCCTAAAAGGAAAAGAATTGATCAACCACATGAGGATTTGATGGATGAAATTGTTGTTACTGATCATGACATGTAGGTTGGTATGCCTTCCCCTCCTAGGCCAGCTAAATTGGCTTTATCTGATTTAGATATGAAAGGAAAATGAGTACAAGATGAAAGAATGGAAGCATGGAAGGAGTTGCTAAATGACAATACATTTTTTAAAACTCTTGTATTCTTGCAATTGGTATGGAGGATGAAATTTGAAAAATATCAAGATAAAGGTAAGAAGAGAAGAGAACTAAGACCTGACAAGTTAGACCGGGAGAATGATGAGGAAGTGAAAGCTGAATTAATGGAAGAATTTAAGAACATCACTCCTGAAGAAGGAAGAAAACTGGTGAGTCAAGCTGGTGTATTGATTCTTCTTGAATGGGATATTGCAAATGTTGTAGCATTTAATGCTATTCTAAAGCCCAAGCATCCATTTCAAGACTCAGAAGTAGAATTCAAGGAAGAATTGCAAGATTCTACCTTCAGTGACGAATATGAAACTTTGAAAATTTGGGCATTGGCCCCTCAAGGAAGAAAGCCAAATGATGAGGGCATAGTCTGAGACAGAAAATAACCCACAAACAAGAGAATAATTTTATTATTCAGAAAATAGAGCTTCTTACATGCAGAGGATCTCAAATCCCCAAGTTCAACAATACATGCAAGTTACAGAAAGCTACAAAATAACCCTTTCGCAATATGCAAACTTGTCCCCCAAAAAGCTACCCAAAAATTAGAAACCCACCCATAAATAGAGCTCCTCATTAGTTTGGAGCCAAAACAACATTCAAATTTGAGTTTAGGCAGTTTGGTGCCAAAAATTACAACTTGAAGTTCAAATTTCAAAAGTACATTTGCAATTGTATCTTCTAGAAGTGCGCCAACTTCCCGAGGCCATAACTTTTTATCCGGGACTCTGATTCGTGAATCATTTGAACCGTTGGAAAGGTCTTGAAGTCACTAATGTGCTTGAAACAGGCTATGCCAATTTTAGCAAGTTTCAAGGCCGTTTTGGGAACTCTAAGTGCCTCAAATCTAACTTAGAATATTTTCAGGTGCAAATATGGGAAACTAAAACTGCAATATCTTTCAACCTAGGAATAGACAATAAAAACCATAAATTTAGAATTTCATTATGACGAAAAGGGTATCCAAAAAAGTAAAAACATCTAAAAACTAAGAAATTTAAAATTTAATTATTTTTGGGTGATGCAAGATTACCCTTACACCATTGGATGCTCCTATATTAGACACCCAGGGTAATTTGAGAAGTGACCCCATCACATCTCAGATGGTTGAGGAAAACCCAACTAGTCAACCCCTGCCTTAGATAGCCAGGATGAATCTTCACTAGGCCTTCCTTTCCATTTCACCAGATATTCTTCATACTGCCTATTCCTGGTACTCCTTCCCACATGACTATCTAGGATTTCTTCAATCTCCTCCTTTTCTAAAGTAGGTGCTGGAATCCCACACTGTTCCATCGTTGGTACTTCCTCTGTGCCACCTTCATGATACTCTGTCAAATTTGAAATGTTGAACATAGGGGAAATATTGAATCCATCTGACAACTCTACCTCATATGCATTCCCTAAATCATGCCTCTTCAAATGTTTATAGGGACCGAACTTTTTCATATTCAATTTGTTATATATTTCCACTAGAAACCTTTCTTTCCTCAAGTGGACCATCACTTCATCACCAATCTAAAACTCCTTATACCTCCTCTTCTGATTTTCCTTAGCCTTATACCGCATATTCATCTTGTTAATATGTTCTCTTACCTTCTCATGTATATCCTTGATGTGTTCTAAAAAATCTTTGGCTTCAGCACTTATTTTCTTCTCTTGGTCCATCTTCCTCAATTCTGGAGCTGCTCTGGGGCTACCTCCATACACAATTTAGAATGGTGATCTATGAGTGCTTCTGTTGACAGAATTGTTGTAAGAAAATTCTGCCTAGGTTAAGATCAAGTCCCATCCCTTGGATTTATCTCCTACCAAACATCTCAGTAGGTTACCCAAACTCCTATTAACAACCTCTATCTATCCATCTGTTTGTGGATGGTGTGCAGAACTATACTTCAACTCCATCTTTAGCTTCTTCCACAAGGTCCTCCAAAAGTACCCCACAAATTTGGTGTCACGATCTAAAACAATACTCTTTGGCAGACCATGTAGCCTCACCACCTCTTTGAAGAACAAGTCAGCAATGTGGACTACATCATGGGTCTTCTGACATGGAATGAAATGTGCCATTTTCGAAAACCTATCAACCACCACAAATACTGAATCATTCCCTCGTTGTGTCCTTTGAAAACCAAGAACAAAGTCCATACTTATATCGTCCCATGGCCTCTCTAGTACAGGTAAGGGCTGATATAAGCCTGTATTTTGGCTCACTCCTTTAGCCATCTGACATACCCTACAACTTTATACAAACTTCTTCACATCCTGTGACAATTGAGGCCAATAATAATGCCCACTACTAATAGCAATGGTCTCATCTCGACCAAAATGTCCTACCATTCCTCCACTATGCTTCTCCTTTATCAAGTTCTCCCTCATAGAACTCCTTGGGATGCACAATTGACTTCCCTTAAATAACATGCCATCCTGGATTATGAAATCCAACCACCTTGTCCTGTCCACTATAATAGGTTCCTTGCAAGCTTTCCAAGCCTCTACAAAATCAGGATCTTTTGCATACAGTGTCTTGAGTTCATTGAACCCAATGACTTCAATCTGCATCTTTCTCATCAATCTATGCCTCCTACTTAAGGCATCTACAACCCTATTTGACTTCCCACTCCTCTGTTTCAAAACAAAGGTATAACTCTACAAAAAATCTACCCATTTCATATGCTTCTGATTTAATTTTCCTTGACTATTTATGTACTGCAAGGCCTGATGATCAGTATATAGAACAAATTCCTTCAGCAACAAATAATGTCTCCATTTCTTTACTACTCTAATGGCACAACCACTAGCATCACAATCCACCTGAAACACCTTGTTGAAATATGGGAGGGCTAGAACAGGTTGCTCTGTCACCTTCTGCTTCAACAGTTCAAAATTTTTTTCCACTCTAATGCTCCACTTGAATTATTTTCTATCCCCTCTCATTGTTTCAGTCAGGTGTCTACAAATACTACTGAAGTTTCTAATGAACTTTCTATAAAAACTAGCCAAACCATAGAAAGATCTCACCTCTGTAGAAGTTCTTGGGGTAGGCCATTCCAGAATAGCCTTCACCTTCTCTGGGTCCATCTTGAGACCTTCTGCTGAGACAACAAACCCCAAGTACACTAACTCCCTCTTCACAAAACTACACTTCTTCAGATTAATCAACAATTTCTCTTCTCTTAACTTCTCAAAAGCTCACCGAATATGCATCAGATGCTCATCCAACATCTTACTAAAAATTATAATATCATCTAAATACACAATAAGAAAACTTCTCAGAAATTCTTTTAGTACCTCTTTCATGAGCCGCATGAATGTGCTCGGTGCATTGGTTAGCCCAAAAGGCATGACTAACCACTCGTACAGGCCCTCTTTGGTCTTGAAGGTAGTCTTCCATTAATCTCCCTCTCGAATCCAGATCTGGTGATATCCACTCTTCAGATCAATCTTTGTGAAGTACTAAGCTCCACTCAAACAGTCCATCAGGTCATCCATCCTTGGTAGTGGAAATCTATACTTGATTGTTATCTTGTTTATGGCTATGGAATCTATACACATCCTCCACTCCCCATCCTTCTTTGGTGCTAGTACTATAGGTACTGTACATGGACTCAAACTCTCCCATATCAAACCCTTTGTCAACAACTATTGAACTTGTTTGTTCAACTCATCATTTTCTGCTGGAGTCATTCTATGAGCTACCTTATTTGGCAAATTGGCTCCAGGAATCAAGTCAGTCTGATGACTGATCTTCCTTATTGGTGGTAAACTCTCAGGTACATTATTAGAAACAATATCCTGAAACTCATCCAACATCCTAGAAACTTCTTCTGGAACCTTCTCACTATCCTCCTTACTCACTCTAAGAATCAATGCATAACACACACGCTCATGCTTCATACCTTCTAAAATTTTTCTTCCATCTACATAACAATTCTAGCACTACTGTATACCTTTTCTTCAGTCTCCTTCAAGGGTTTCAACTTGTGATGAACCCCATCCTTTGTCAAGGAATAAGTGTTTGCATGGCCATCATGTATAGCTCACCAATCAAACTATCATGGCCTCCCCAACAACATGTGACATGCATCCATGGGAATGATATCATAGAGTACCTCATCATGGTAGCTTCCGATCTTGAACTTTACTAGGCACAGCTCATTGACCAAAACTTTGTGGTATTTCTGCAACTAGGCAATCTGATACAGATGCGGGTGCCTTTCCCTCTTCAGCTTCAACTTTATGACCATATCCTCTGACACTAGATTATTAGTGCTCCCACCATCAATAATGACATCACAACATTTTCCTTTTCACTTGCACCTTGCGTGAAATAGATTCTTCCTTTGTTTTGGTTCCTTTTCCTCAGTCACCAGGGCTCTCCTAATCACTAGGGCTTCTCCCCTTTCAGCATCATCAGAATGTTCAGATTGGGCCTTCTCATCTGCATGCGCAACCCTTCCATGACCTTCCAGCCTTTTGTCTACCCTTCCTTGGTGTTGTGGACATTCATAGGCTCAATGCCCTTCTTCACCACACTAGAAACAAGTTCCTCTGAAACCACCTCTTCTAGATCCTTGTCCATATCTCCCACATCCTCTACCTCTTTCATCGCCACTTTTTTTATCACGAGGGCAGTAGAAGTTGTCATTTTTGTGGCTTCGGCTAGTACCCACATCTTCACTTTTCCTTTCATCATCATTTTAGCTTCCTGAAGGTCTTCCATTGCCCCTTCCACTTTGACCTCCTCATCCTTTTTGCTTTCCATCAAATCTTTTGTTTAGCTTCTCTTCCACCTTCAGAGCAAACTGATACACATTCTCAATGGTGGTAATTCTGACTAGGCTTAACTCCTCCTGAATGCTCGGTTATAACCCATTAAGATATCGAGCTACCTTCTCCTTATTGGCCTTTATGTGACCTATTTTGATGATTATCTTGTGAAAATCTTCAGTATATTCTTTCATAGATCTACTTCCTTGCTTCAACCCTTGCAATTTCTTCAACAAATCTAACTCGTAGTCCACTAATATGAACTGCTTCTTTAGTTTCTCTACCATGCAATCCCATCTAGTGATCTTTCCTTTTCCTCTTTGATTTCTTTCTAACTAGACCTCTTTCCACCAAATACTGGCATGGCCTTTCAGCTTCAGTTTTGCAAACTTAACCCGATCTGGGTCCTTTATTTCCTCATACTCAAAATATTCTTTTAGCTCATTGATCTAGTCGATCAACTCTTCCAGGTTCAGACTTCCAGAATAACTAGGGACTTCTGCTCTGGGTCTTTTCCCGATCTTTGAAATGGCCCTTATTAGCCGCATTTGGTCTTGATCAATTGCTTCTTCTTCCTTTTCTACATATGAACCTTCTTCCTCTCCTTCATCCTCACTTTCCTCCCTTGGGTTTAAACCTCTTCTCAACTACTCTTGTAACACATCAATCTGTCTTTGGAGGGCTACCAGTGCATCTCTTCCACCAGTATTTATGTTTCCTCGACCACCTCTGGCACCACCATGCCGACCAGGCATCACTCTTGGAGGCATCTTTCTTGACCTTGACCCACAACCATGGTCCTGGTGTGAAATGCCTCACGATCGGTGATCTGTCCACATGCTCAAGAAAACCTACTCTGATACCACTTGATGAGGGCATAGCCTGAGACACAGAAAATAACCCACAAACAAGAGAATAATTTTATTATTCAGAAAATGGAGCTTCTTACATGCAAAGGATCTCAAATCTCCAAGTTCTACAACACATGCAAGTTACAAAAAGCTACAGAATAACCCTTTCGCAATATGCGAACTTGTCCCCCAAAAATCTATCCAAAAATTAGAAACCCACCCATAAATAGAGCTCCTCATTAGTTTGGAGCCAAAACAACATTCAAATTTGAGTTTAGGTAGTTTGGCACTGAAAATTACAACTTGAAGTTCAAATTTCAAAAGTACATTTGCAATTGTATCTTCTAGAAAATGCACTAACTTCTTGGGGCCATAACTTTTGATTTGAGACTCTGATTCATGAACTATTTGAACCGTTGGAAAGGTCTTGAAGTTGATAATGCGCTCAAAATTTTCTATGCCAATTTTGGCAAGTTTTGGGGCCGTTATGGGAAATCTAAGTGCCTCAAATCTAAGTCAGAAGATTTTTAGGTGGAAATCTAGGAAACTAAAACTACAATATCTTTCAACCCAGAAATAAAAAATAAAAACTGTAAATTCAAATTTTCATTATGATGAAAAGGGTATCCAAAAATGTAAAAACATATAAAAACCGAGAAACTTGAAATTTAACTATTTTTGGGTGATGCAATATTGCCCTTACACCACTGGATGCTCCTGCATCACCAAATATTATAGATATTAATCCAAATTTTAGAAGAGGATTAATAATAAAGAGAGCTTCAGAGACCTCAACCACCGAGGCCATTAATTTGATTGTAAATGTAGCCAAATTCGCCCAAAAGACTGCTTAAAGAGAGGAGGTTGCAAAGAAAAACCTGATGGAGAAGTATAACCTTTTGATTGAGGAATATAGCAAGATGTAGTAGAAGAATGTTGAGTTGTAGATTGAGGTGGAAAGGTTTATGTATAAATAGATTGGGGAGACATCAAGTGCTCCAAGGACTAATACATTGCCTTCCACATAAGGGTCAGTGCCTCTTGCTTCTCCATTTGTTTCCACACCACAGTCTCCTAGTCAGAATCCTTCCCTCACCCATCCTTTAGAAAAAAATGATGAAGAAACATAGTGCTTTATCGATCCTACAAAGAGGCAGCTGATGCAAAAAATTGAAGAATTACAAACATCATTGAAGGTAAGTGAGGAGGGATCTCTTTCAAAGAAAAAGGAGATTGTTACTGCTATCTTGAGGCATTTAAATGAAAAGGTTGATAATAAATTTCCATCTATACATTCTTTATATTCTTTATTATTAGATGCAATAAAGAATATTGATAGGGATCAGGAGGTAGTGATACCATTGATTGAAAATTGGATCCCTAAGGCTAGTGATTTATATGTAATGTATAAGGCCTCAAGGTTTGATACAAATAATAGGCCCCAATTATTAAGGCCTACTCAAGTATTAGTTAAATCATTGCAAGGTTTTCAAACCCTACCAGATGATTTTAGTAGGAAGATCAGAGAATTGGTGAAGAATTTTAATGATTGGGGTAACACATTGTTACCTGATATAATTGATGAGCAAGGGAAAATCGGGTCACTCCAATAATGGTAGGATCAAGCAAGTGAGGTCATCAATGATCAAATTAAATTAATTTGTGATGACTCAAATTATGATTTGTTGGTGAGCTGTATGGATAAAATCATTAGTACCAACTCATTTTTGGAATTTTTTGAAAGAGATGCAAATCAAGTAGCGGTAAAATACACACCTTATAGTGCCAAGGTGAATGAGATAATTAATTTTGACTGGCCAACTGATGAAGAATACCAGAAATGGGTAACTAAATATTTAACTAAGGAGGAGTAAAATGAATGGACTACTAACGGGTGGAAAATGAGATGTTGCAGTTAGAACAATTTCCAGTTTTGCTTTGGTGGCAATCTCGACGCATGTTTATTATGGGTTTTTGTTGTTGCATCAACTTTTCTCACCTGGCATGATGAACAAGAATATTCTCCAGGGTGATGGCTATTGTAACATTTTTTAAAATATCACCAGGTGTGCCAATTGGCTAGTGACATGTGTACTTTTTTGGCCTGATGCTTGTTTTCTCCTTCATTTTCTATAAGAAGGATTTCAAGGCTCGAAGTACAGGTTATCAAATTAGATAATTTTGGGTTGAGTCTAGGTGAAGTTGCAGAGAAAATTGTAAAGTTCAATGGTTTTAGAGAAAAATGCAATTTAAGTTTTGAGTCATTCTGTAATAGGTTTTGAATTTATGGGAATTTAATGTTGTATAACAGTACTATCATTTGAGTTGAAATGATAAATTCAAACTCATGTCTCTCCACTGTACATGCATATTTGAAGTTTGAAGAAGATGACTAAGGGTTTTTTCATTCATCTCACTGTTGTGGTGTGTATGATCCTTATTTTAGCCTTAATTCAAGGAATTAATTAAAATGCTTGAATGGGATTATAGGCGGATATGTTTTGTATAAGGATTTGATAAGTAGTGTTGGGTTAGAATGCATATTGATAAAATTGTAATGCAATGTTGTCAGGGATCTTATATGTTATGTGTTAAATTTTTCGTAAACCCTTAGATGCGTATGAATTTGACTCCTAGAATGGATATATGGCACTGATCTAAGTTGTACTTATTCATATGATTCAATATTTGTTTTTATTTTCCTAGAGCTTGCTACAAATTGAAAATAAATGATTATCTTATATTGTGGATTGTGTTGTAGTTATCTCATGCTCCAAATAGTTGATATTATCAATGAACAACCAATTCTATTCAATATTATCCTATTGTGTTGAGCTATTAAATGAGATTATTTGTTATTGAGTAATGTTGTTCATAATAATGCTGTAGAGGTTGTAAACACATTAAGGGATCACCCTCCCAGGTCTTGCAGAGCCCGAAGTGTAGGAGGACTTTTTTAAAGTCCTTGTCAGTTGGTCCAGGTCCTTCAAGCTGTCCTTGATTGGAATTGGAAATTCCATAGGTAGATTAGAAGACCAACTGGTTACAGTGTAAAAAAAAAACCAACAACACCAATTGTTGGACTCAAGGAACACTGAGACGGGGGTGAATCAATGTTCAACATAAACTATAAACTGCAAATCAAATCTGGAACCATTCATATCACATAAGCACAAATAAACATGAAACCATAAAGAAAAATACACATTACATCATAACACCAATATTTTTGCATGGAAATCTTATTAGGGGAAAAACCACAATGGATGTTAGTCCACAATTATACTCTATTTGAAGTATAATGAAAAATGAAAAAGGGAATGCACATGCATTTAGGCTCACTTCCAAGAGCTCACTACTCAATTACAAAAGGGCTCACTACCCAAAAGAAAAGAAGGCTCACTGTCTTATAGAGTTTTTTTATTACAATAGAAAGATGAACTAAGAAAATATCTTCTTCTAAGCCCGATTACAGTTCCATTATAGTTCTTGAACATATTCTAACCTCCTATCAGATTCACACTTTTTTCTCTTCTTCAGTTCTGCTTTTCTTTGCTCTGCTTCAAAAAAATCTCCAACTAACTGTCATAGATCAGTTGCAAGTCTTTATTTTTTTCTTTATATTATATAAAAAACCAAAAAATACTACAACCCCAACACCCTAACACATATCCATATATTCACACTTCAAATGATACATATATATATCTTCTACTTACAAATTCCATCCATATGTTGGCTTGAACAAAATAATGAAATATTCTCTATTAGTTGGCTCAATCACATATACTATTTAATGTACACCTCCCAAAAGTCATCTAAGACTTAGTTGGGACCCAAACATGATCTTAAAACTAAAATAATTATACTTCATACATCTGCATATATCTGCATTATGATACACACACAAGTCGGCCTTTAAGAACAAACTAAACAAAAAAATAACTCTATTGGATCACCTAATTTGAACATAGAGTAGTGTAACATCACCAAAGTTGTTGAACACAATGATAAGAATTTCAAGGCACTTTCTCCATGATCCAGAATGCAAAAAAATCATCCGATGAAGCAAATAGGTCAATAAACTATCCAATAAAGCACTAATCTTCATTTTTCTTGCTAGATTGAACAAGTCCAAAACTAAGGACCTCATGGATGACTTAGGTTGCCATCAATGAAAACACTAGAAGTCATACACAATCTCCTCAATACATATTCCAATAGGAGAATAAGGAATTTTTGGGTCAGTTAGTCGAAGAGGGATGTTACAATTCATCCCCAATTGGGAGTGTAATGCATCTACCAACTTCAGATGTGGGAATCCATCAGGGATGGCAACGTTTTGTCTAGATGTCTACATGTTGCATCTGCATCCCCAAAAAATATTCTTTCATTGACACTATAGAAAGATGCAAAGAAGGAAGGATTCTTGGTGATGTGGAATTTCCCGTTCAAATTTCATTTTCTAAGTTGAGAGTGTGTAAAAGGGGAATTTGTGTAAAGGGTGAGAATTCACTCCTATACATTTCTTCCCACTTTAGCAAGCATGAATATTGATGAGTGCTTTGATAAAGTATATCAAAGAGTTAATAAGGTCATAAATTTATGCCCGAATAATTGAGGAAGTAGAACACAATCTAGCAAACTCAAAAGTGCAAGGGAGGGAAAGGACTCCATAGGTACTCTGCTTGAGGAGCTTTGAACAAAAGATACCATAGCCTAGAAAAACTATGAAACTACAAAAATCACACCAAAGTCCATCAAAGCAATGATAGACAAATCTCACAAGATGAAAGTGTCTCATAGGCTTGCAGACCTACAAGGAGGAAACCCATAAGATCTCTCACATGAAGGAAGCCCCAAGAAATAAGCACCTTACAAGCTCACAGACTTGCAAGGAGGTGTCCCCCAAGATCTCTAACATGAAGGAAACATAGAGAATAAGCACCTTACAGGCCCAAAAAACTACAAAAATTCATCCCCCAAGATCTCTCACATGGAGTATTCCTAATATAATAAGTGCCTTAGAGGCCCATAGAACTACAAGAAGGCATCCCCAAAGATCTCTCACATGAAGGAAACTAAGATATGTAAGTGCCTCATAGGATCACAGACCTGGAAGGGAGTAAACTCCAAGATATCTAACATTAAGGAAGCTGGGAGGTGTAAGTTCCTTATAGGTCCACATACCTACAATGAGGCATCCTCCAAGATATCTTACATGGAGGAAACCCACATGCAGGGGGACTCTATAGAGTCAAAAAGAAACTTTATAGGCACACCTACAAAGTGATATGTTTACCTACAGATAAAGCATGTCTTAAAATAAAGCGGTCACTTAGAAAAATAAGTGTACAGTTACGCTGACCATCAATAATTTTGAAGGCTTTCAAAGGGGTCCCTTGGGATCCCATTGTGAAGAAGGGTCCACTCAAGGGACACACTATTTGAAAGTGTTAAGGAGATGTTTATTCTAAAATCACATCATCATCAAAGAATCCTTTCGAAAGATGTTCACATCATCAAGGAATTTGAAAGGAATAAGATGCCCCCTTGTGAGGGAAAGGTCAAAGATGTTCCCACCTTGAACTAAAGTTCTCAAGTTCTTTCTTTTGAAACCCATGATGAAGGAAACGTATTCCATTAGTTCCAAGTCGAGAATGCGATTCTTGTAAAAAGCTTGCAAATATTCTCAAGAAAAGATTTGTTGGTAATGAATACATTTTTTGAAAATAAAAAGTATCATAGAAATGGTGTTGTCACACATGAAATCGGGGTATGTGCAGGATCATGATGGGCCAAAAAGTGGTGATATGATGGGTATGTGTAGGGTATGTGGCTGAGAACTTTTTTTAACCCAAAATTGATGAAACTAAAAGGGTTTTTAAAGGAGATTCTCAGATTTCCACCAATATAACTTATGTTTTACCTTGAATTTAATAAATAATTATTATTCATTTTCTATTTGAATTATGACTAAAGTCCTCATTGATAGGCTGATTGAAAAACATCTCTAGCTTTCAAATGGTATCACTTTTTTTGAATCTAAAACACACATCACATTATATGCTTCACATACTATAGGATTTTAAAAATTTGAATTTTATGAATTTTTTACCAAGTTAAGGTGGTCAGACATACGAGTTTTTTATATTTTTTAAAAGTTGTAATAAAAAAATCATAATTAATTATTTAATTGGACAAAAATTACAAAAAAATATGCATCACATTGGGACATGAGTCCTCTACTTATATCTAAAAATATTATGAAAATATTATCAATTTATTGTGGTTAGGGTGGTTAGAAAGACACCTACTTCTTATTTTTTCCCTAAAATTTAAGTACTACTGCATTGAAATTTCAAAATTTTACCAAATCGATTTAAAAAAAATAAAATAAACCTAGTAGTTTTGAAACTACATTGAGTTTTCTATAGATTCTATTCATGCATATTTTTGAAATAATATAGATAACTTATTTAAATTTTATGTCAAGTTGCATAACTCTGATTTTTCTAAATTTTTTGCCACTTAAGGGCCTATTTTTTCCATGATGATCCTACACATACCTAGGGACAACTCAAGTAAAGAAGAGAGAAAGATAAGAAGAGAGTGAAAGAGAAATAATTACAAACATAAGGCATAGGGGTGATCTGACATTTCAGGGTCAGAGCTGCTCATAAAAATATATATAAGTATAATAATAGTATATAAATGAACTATCATTAACCCACAACTTTATCAAACCATGCGAAGAATGCACGAGAAAAAAAAGTGAAAATAAAAATTGGGTCAACATGGAAGTGGAGCCTAAATTCCCCCAACACTTTGCATCATCCCTATTTTTGTGAAAATCAAACACAAACATGGAAGAATGATGATACAGATAGAAGAAGGTTTATGACAAAAAATCACTCATGTATCCAAGCACCAACAAGGATGACAAGGGTTATCTAGGAAAACATAACACAATCATGGGGGAACACATCACAACACACACATGTAATCTAAAGGTAAAGAAGAGGCCTCCCCTTAACACTCATTGACCAAGAGGTCATCCACTTCCCAACCTAGATCATTATAAGGGGAAGGAGGAAGAGCTTGCAGTGGTGGAATATTAAAGGGGGGAGCTTGTGATCCTCCAAAAACAAGAGATAAGGAAGAAGTTCCCACAAGGTCTTCTCCACTAGGATCTTATGGAGCTATGGTCACAATTTTGTGAAAATTGATGAAAATGTCATAACTTCATCTAGAGAGTTATCCATGCACATTATTGGAGTGCCATGTCATACCTCAATGGATATATAATTTTGTGTCTGAGATTCACTACTTGGCTCATTGAGTGACTTGGGAGTGGTGACAAACTTAGGGGAAGGAAGGAAAGGCTCTATCACAAAGACATAACAAACCATTGTATGACCACCCTTCAAAGAAGGTGGACTCCTCTTATTCCATCCATTGCTGGAAGGGCAATCCTCCATCTTCTGCTTTGTTGAGGAATGTGAACTCTCCATAGATAAGGCAAGAGGCGTGGAGGGAGAGGAGGAGGAGAAAACCATGACACATACCATTGAAGTATTCCATATGTCCATGATTTTAGGGAATTATGGGATGTCTGAAAGGGACATCAATAGGGGTGGGTCAACAGAAGGAGCAATAAACACCTACACCTTTTTGGGTCAAGTGCACTTACACTCACATCAAGAGCCAAAAATGAGACTAGTTTTATTGATGGGAAGAATAGGGGAGGAGAGAGGAGGTCACATTAGGAGTCCTTGAATTAGGGGTGGTCAACTCCTCTTCCTTCTCCAAAGCACCCTTCTTACTCGCAAAATCCTTTTTGAGATGCTTGCGCTCACACGCAAGGTGGTTTTTTGTCACTCTTTGAGCTAGAGACTAAAGGTTGTGAGGGGATGTAAGGATCTTGGTCAACCATGGGAGTATCCACTATAGTTTTTTCCAATGGAGGGACAAGCTCTTGAAGAGGAGCAGGAGGAGAAAGTTGAGAAAGAACGAGGGGAGTTAGCTCTAGTGCTTGGGTAGCGAGCCTCTTCCCATTTACTACTTTTGGAGTAGAAGTGGTGGGAGGCCATGGAGGCCGACACATAGAGGATTCCCCATGGGGACCATTTCTTTTTCCATATTGAATGGGCCTAGGCTCCATGGGTAGAAAGGGAAGCTCAAACACAAGATGCTTGGGATTTTGCCAAGTGGGAACAATAGGATTCTCTCACAAACATGAGATAGAATCTGATGACACCACAACAACATGAGAGGAATCATTAGGCTAAATAGTAGAAGAGGAGGAAGAGGGACCCTGAGAGATATTTTCTTCTTCTCTTCTACAGGCCTTGGCGGAATCACTGTCAGCTTTCTAATAGGATCAATGTGAAACAACATAAGGTGATGGAGCCTGTACCTCACTCTAGGCACTAATTTCCCTTTCTTGTACTTTTGATATGTCTAGTACAAGAGGTCCTTCCTATGTTGAAGAGGACCAATAGGTGCAAGCCAAAAGTGATCTAAAGAATAACTTCCATGCACAACCAGTGGTCTATAACTGGTGTCATGGATCACATGTAGAAAACCCTCATGAATGAATTTCAAACATTTATGCACAACCAAGGGAAATTTGTTCATAGCTACTAGCTAGGGGATACCTAGCTTCACTCTAAAGATTTCAAACACTAAGATTATGTCAAGAAACAATTTTATGGATTTAGGTCCGATAAGGACTGATAAAATGATACTATCGAGAGGAGGTATAGAAAGTATGTTATGTGTACAAATGGTGCTCACAAGTGCATCATACCCATCCATTTGTAGGAATTTAATTAACATAATCTTGTTGATTATGATGTTTATCTAAGACATCAAATCAACAACAACACCTGCTACAATGTTTCCATTGATTCATGTAGGGATATAAAGAGGAGATAGTTCTCTATTAAAACCCATTGGCAAGTCCTATGAGGTGAAGTTTATATCTATAATACTACTCATAGGCTATGCAAAGGTGATAGGAAGATGTAGAAAAGAGGACATCATGAACACTAAATTATATTCTCATAAAGCCCCCCAAAGGTTTGAAATAGGACAATGACCCAGTTAAGGTTTCACTCTACAATACTTAGGGAAATTTCCAACTACACTTACTAGGGGTTGCAAGCTAGGTTGTAAGGAAAAGATACCAACAACACCCACACCTACAATGCTCCTAGAACATGAGGAAATGACCCTACAATAATGCCAAACAAAAATAAAAATGGCTCATGTTAGGTTCACCAAAAATTTAAGAGATGGGGACCAACCACGTCAAGGCTCTAGGTCATGGAGAGCCAAGAGCAGAGGGCTTCCCTAACTTACCTCACTCTAAAGGGTATCTTGAAACAAGGGTCAAGGATGATGAGGTCTATAATGTACTTCAATCAACCTATAGATCCTAAGCTTAGATTTAGGTTAGGTGAGCTAGTTTTTGTAATCAATACTATGCCTTAGATAGCTCTTTGTCTGAGGACAACAACACAGTTCTTGGATGATAGCATAGTGTGTTGGCATCTCTTAGTTGCACTGGTGTCCATATGGTCATAAAATAGTGAACATAATACAAACTACCTAAAATTGTATTATCGACCTAGCTAGTTGATTTAGGTGGAAAAGACATAATGAGGAAATGTAGAAAGTACAAAAAAATATGGAAAATCAAATAAATGAGAGCTAGGTTGACAAAGATAATCACACATAAACACTAGTTCACTAGTTAGCTCCACATGTACTTTCACCTACACACAGGAAAGAAAGGGAAAATTATGTGGGCTGTATAGGGGCCTACCTTGATCAGACCCTCATTTTAGTGCTTCCACCTCCACATATAGCCAAAAATAAATGAAGTACAAGTATGTAATAAGGGAAAGAAGACAGAATATAAACACTACAAAGTTCAATACAATGCTTACTCAGAAGCTCACTAGCGAATGGAGGAGAATATGGACTTAGAAAGGTCACCACAACTGCAACTGTGATGAAGGGAGGTATTGCAAGACTCCAAGATTATGCTAATATGGCTTTCTTTTCACTTTCCATGTGTATTTGATGGTGTGTTGTTGTTGGAATGGAGTGTTGAAGTATTTCTTGAGAGTGAAGTGAATATTTAGAATGCTAAAGATAATTTCTAGATAATACAAGAGATGAGATGAGATGAGAATGGATCAATTTCAAGGAAGAATGAGGGAGAATAAGGCATTTTCAGGTCAGCTGGTTGAAGAGGGATGTTACAATTCATCCCCAATTGGGAGTGTAATGCCTCTACCAACTTTAGACATAGGAATTCATCAAGGATGACAGTGCACACACAAATGTCTGTGTGTTGCGTGTGCATTCCTAACAAATATTCTCTCATTTACACAAAAAATAGATTCTGAGTGGAAGGATGGTAGTTGGGTGATGTGGAATTTTTCCTTTAGATTTTATTTTCTAAGGTGAGGGTGTGTAAAAGGGGAATTTACATAAGGGGTGCAGATTCTCTGCTATACACTTATGATATATAGAAGAATGAAGGGGAAAATATAGGAAGACACATAGAGAGGAAACATCAAACAAAAAATCATGGGGGATCACAATACACACATGCAATCACACAAAAGAAAAGGAAATAATACAAAATACTAGTAAGGCACATGAAATTCAGCCTAAATTTGGTCATCCACCTCCCAATCTTAGTCTATATAAGTGGAAGATGGATAAAAAACCTAAGGGAAAATGAAAAATGCATTATTAGGACAAGGCTATCTACTTCTTTCCCCCACTACTTGTGCAAGACAAGAATGATCTGAGGTATGTGATGAGAATGGTCATGTAATAGTGAGAATAAAATGTTCTACAACTATTACATGACAAAGGGGGAGGGAAAGAATAGGCTAAGAAATCAGTTGATAACAATCATTGCCATCTAAGTAAAAAAAAATTCATACTAACTTGAATGCACGACACTCATCAATACTATGTCTGAGGATTCTATGGCATCGACAATGTGGAAATTTTGCATCTTTAGGATATACCACTAGTATGTCTTACATTGGTGGTAATGTTATGAGTCCTTTGTTTAGAAATATTTTTAGTTTCCTTTCACTTTCAAGTGACAGATGAGGGGGTTGTATCTTTTGTAATTTGTAAGGTCTTTTACGTTTTCTAGATTCATCGATTTCTCAAGTTAGAAGTTGAGGAGGACCTAAGGTGATCCTCTCATCCTTGTCATTGTTGTTTCATTGGTTATTCTTTAGGAAGGACATTCATATCAGGAGGAGAATATAAGATCACTATACCATCACTATGAAACCTTAGGTATTCTTCAGGAGCACGTATATTGTGAGGGGGATCTTGATATCCTAACCCATTTTTGTTTTCATTAGTTGAGATTTGTTCTAGACCTTGATGAATTTCATGTTCACTTGTATCACATCCTTGTTTACTAAAGACAATGAATCCATCTCCATATTTTTCTTCTAGATTTATTGGATTGTTTTTTACTTTTTTTTCATAAAAGGGTTGAGTGTTTACTTGTTTAGAAGAGCTAGGTTAAACTTTTGTCTTAGTTTTAGGATGTAAGTAACCAAACATCTCAAGAGGTGGTATTGTAGGTGGATTTGGTTGTTCCATGGATGGATACAAGTATGCAATGGCTTCAGGGTTATTAAGAAATTTTTTTAGGAACATATTCATGCTATCATCATCTTCGCCAATGATGTCAACATCACAAGAGGACATGCATTAGGATTTGTGTGAGCATGAGTAAGTTCAATTTCATTAGGGTCATTACTGAAAGCATAGCTTGACATATCTACGAAATATTTCAAGGACATCCATAGCTTTCCAAAGCACATAACCATGATGCAATATTGAACAAATATACATGAAATGAAATAAATTGAGATAACAATGATTCTACAAAATTTAATAGAAAATTGAAAGCAACAAACAGAAGCACAAAAGAGCAATTTCAAATACTGAAAACTAGAAAGTCAAAATCAACAAGTACTAAGATACCAGTAAAGGCATCTTGGTCCTACTCGTGGAATTTTGAGGTTCAAGGGACTAGAAGAGACAACAAATAGTAGAGAGAGGGTTTTGAGATAGAAACCCATAGAGGGACTAAGATGCTAGGAATGGAATTTTAGTCCTAGAAAAGGTTTTTCTTAGAAATATAGAAAAATCTAGATTGTTTATAGTGTTCACAGGTTGCTTATTCAGGGAGCTAATGTTTAGAAACAAGAAAATGTGCAAATGAATGCAAATTTGAATGGATTTTTTTTCAATTTTGAATGCAATAAAAATGTTTCTAAATGTAATTAGGATAATGAGAAATTCACTTATTTAGTTTTTTAATGAGATAAAATGATGCAAGAAAGAAAAAATGCAACCTATATGAACTTTCACTAATGCAAATATGAGAAACCCTATATGCATTTTCACTAATGCAAATATGAGAAACCCTAGACACACTTTCACTAATGCAAGATGCAATACAATAATGAATGCAACATATATCTAGGAGTTTAATAAACTCCAAATCATAAAACAAATGCACTAAAATGTTAGGTTCACCAAAATGAACTAGAATGAAAATAGAAGTGTGTGGAAAATTCCCACTCTATTATCCTTTGGTGACATAATAATGTCCTAGGAATCCAAATTGGATTGACTATCAAACTCAAAGGTGAGTCAATTCTCAACAAGGAAGACCTAGGAATAGGTTCTTTAAGCTTTGAGGGGTTCATCACCAAGCAAGAGCTTGGAAAAGACAAGTAAGCATTCAACTCACAAAACCTAATAATGCAAGCTAAATGATGGATGAAAATAATGAAATTAAGCAACAAAAAGTTATGAAGTATGTACTTGGGAAGGAGAGAAATGTGACGAAGATTTTGGAGATGCAAAAAATGTTGTCAAAAAGTTCTATGGAGGACTAAGATGCCTTTACTATTGAATAAGTTCCACTGCTATTTTTTAGGTAAAATGTAGAATCTTTGAATGTTGGAACTAGATCTAAAAGAATCTTTGTAAAATACCTTTGGGAGGACTAAGACACCCTAGGTGGTGACTTATTCCCATCTGGAATTTCTAAAATCTCTAAATTTGGTCCTTAGGCTCAATGTCTACACTTCCTTCTTATTAGATCTCAGGTCTTGAAACTTTCAAAATTGTCTTGTAGGTGAGTTTCCATAAAGATGACAAATTTGCAATGCAACTTTGCACTTCAAATGATCTTCAAGTCTTTAACCTAAATTTGCAATCACAAACACACAAGAGAAGAAAAAATTGTTTATTATTAGTAAATGGGGGTTTTCCTTGGTCAAACCCCTTGTTGGTAATTAAACCTTGAAATAAAATGAAATAAAGGAGGGAAATGATGAATGAACAATGTACTATGTTTCACCTCACCAAACCCTTGTTATGAAGTCTACAAACTTGTGTGAAGTAGCTAGCTTGGATATAGATGTTGAATCAAAGGAACGCTTGATATATATGGACTTGAATTGCATCCGTGAATCAAAACCCTACATCACAAATGTTAGCTCAAAAATACACATGATGCAAGAATATCCATGATATGATGCTTGAATACTTGAGTGCTTGGATGCTTAGAGTGATTAGGTTGCTTAGATATGAAAATGAGAGAAGGGAACCTTGTATTTATACTTTTCCATGCTTAATATCCCAAAATTACACCACAAGAAGCTGACATATGAATTCATTAATTAAAGGAGGCTAAATCATACCAAGATTTGAAATTGAATCCCAAAAGTAACTTAAGGGGGACTAAGATGCCCTAGGTGGCATCTTATTCCCGAGGCATGAAACTCAGGGAAAAGACTCCAAAAAGGACCCCATTTAAGGTGCACTTGAAATCAGGGCCCCAAGACCTTTGGAGGAAAAAGTTACTCTAGTTGGTTTCTTAGTCTTAACCCAAAAATTAGGGACACATATCTAGAATCATTAAATTATCATTCCCCCTTCAATTTTTGTCAGGATTAGCCATACAAAGATATAGTCTATTAGGCTTTTGTATGCAAAATAGGACCAATTAAGACAAATTAGGATAAGCAAATGAAGGTGGGCCCAAACAAGTGTGAAAATGCTAGGGTATGGATTTTCGTACACTACACCAGTGTTGTGCATAACGTGCATAGAGCCCTCATGAGAAAACTTTAAACACTGATGAATAATCAAAGTGATCACATTCATGGAAACTAAAGATGGAATGCCTAGTTTCACCTTGAACAAGTCCAACTTTGGGATGATATCAAAAGGAGAATTTACAATCCTAGGTCCTTGCAAGATTAAGAGAGAGTTTGAACCAATTAGAGGGACCGAGTGTCCATTGTGTTACCATATTGTGCTCTTTGATTCATCATGCCCATCGTTATGTAATAAATTTACTTGTAGAGTCTTGTATATTATAACATTCACATGACATGTGGGATGAACCTGAACACCAGTCACAATGTTCCCATTGATGCGAGTAAGAATGTACAAAGGAGAAGGATCTTTCTTCATAGGAAGGTCCTGTGATGTGAAAGTTATAGCTGGTGATCCATTCATAGGCTAGATAATAGGGAGATGCATAGAAAAAACCATGTTTATTTACTTCAAGAGGACTTCCTCAGAATACTCCAAAGGTTCAGAAATAAAAAAAATGAACTATCTAAATTGGGCCTCTCAATATCTAGGATCCCTTCTAACTACTCCACTAGGGTTCATAGGTTGGGTTGCAAGGATGATCACCCCACAACACACAAACCTAAAAAATGCCCAGGATACAAGAGAAGGTTCTTCAATACCTAGATATGATATAGAAACAATTCACATTAGGTTCACTAAAATGTAGAGGGGATCAACTACATTAGAACTCCAAGTTAGGGGAGAGTCCTAAACAACATGCTACCCTAATCTACCTCATGTTTTACTAATAGATTTGAAGAGGTTCAAATGTTAAGGTTGAAAAGGAAGAGAAATCTCATTATTGTTTTCCTCTTTCAACATTGAATGCTTCAAGAGGTCAAATGAGAATTTCTAGAGTTCATCCTGCTACATAGACAACTCACTACCATAAAATGATACTACAAGTTACAAACTTCAACATAATATGATAGTGTCTATATTGAAAAAAGGGTCTAAGAAATAGACTAAAACACTAGAAAAGAAACTAACGAATTGATATTTAATTTTTTATGATATGAAAAAGTATACAAAATGTACATAAATTAATTATAACAGGAACTCTTTAACTAAATTGTGCTTGAATTGATAGAGGATGTGTGAAAGTGGTAACAAATTCCTTGCAACTTGATTCCTCAAGAAACTCCAATTTAGAAGAACCTACACACACAAGACCAAGGAAAACGTTTGGGATATTTTTAGAGGACTGCCTTATTCAGTCCCCTTCTTTGGTTTTTCCACCTCCACGGACAACCAAATATCAACAGATATAGGAAAATGAAAAGGGAATGTATGGAAATGGAAGTACCAAGAAATAACACAAACACTAATATGATACTATACAAATACAATGATGCAAACACAATGGACATTGGGATATATCACCTTCATAGCTAAGTGATCTCAAGGCAAGTAGAATAAGGATCTTGCAAGATCTCCAACAATAATGTTATTGAAACAAACGAAGTGGAAGAGCCAAGAAACTAATATATTATAGTTGTAATGGAGAGATGGTGAAGCCTGAAGTGTGAGAGTTGATAACTAGAGAATCAAAAATTCAATCAAGTAGCAAGAGAGAGTGAAGAAGCTAGATATAATGAAGAGTTAGACTATTTGAATGGAAAGAAGAAGAAAAAAGAGCCATTTGGCATTGGACAAGGGAGGAGTAAGCATTACAGTTCACGTACAACAGAGAAATGTGAAGCCTCTATGGATTCCAGAGGTAGAAATCTTGTGAGGATGGTAGTGTGATGCATGGACATCGGTGTGGCATGTATGCGTCCCTAACAATATTCCTCCATTGACATGTAAACGAGCTTTCAAGTGGACGAGGAATGGTTAGATATGTGGAAATTGCATCATCTAATTTTATCTTTTTAAGGTAATGGTGAAGCAAATAAGAATTTTCCTACGTGTACAAATTCATCCCATTACACTACAGAAACATTAAGACTTGACCCATTATCAAGAAGGGTATGCCTAATAATAATTTTGTTAATAATAACCATTCTTATCAAGACATCATTTTATTTTGAATCATAAGAGAGGGAGTTCATTTTGATAAAATAAAATGTCAAAAAAATTCAAATTCACACACTCGAGCAAAGATACGACATCATTTGGTTTAGTGCACTTTGAGGGACAACAAGGTTTTGTAAAGCCTCTTGAAGCATTTTATGATAGATAGGTGAGTTTTAAATCAAATTCAACAATTAAACATTAGCATGAGTGGAAAAAGCTACTCCACAAGATCATACTTCTTACAATTATGTTAAGAAAAATGAGGTGTAGTAGGAAGAATAGGTTGTGGAAAATGTATGGATGAAGGAATAACTGTTCTTTTTTTTGGTTGCTTGTTATTTCATGTGTTGTATGCTTGATCAATGAAATAATAGTATTGTTGTTGTGATACATTTTGTTGCATGTGATTATGATGAGTCAATTGTCTTGAAAAATTTATGATATGCTTAGGGGTTGTTTATTTGTTTTATGATGGTCCAATGACAAGAATAGTTCAATTTTATATTTGAGGTTGACTTGAAGGTGGGTAAATAACTAGTTGAGGTTTAATTGTATTGATTGGTCTTTGAAATATTGAAACTTTAGAAGTCTTAGTGAATGATTTAGTTGAGATGAAGTGGTTAAAGGAATCATCTAACATTTCAAAATCATCACTTCTAAAAGACTCATTATATGTGTAACAAAATTGTAGGAAGAAATCAAACATGATCAAAATGTTGTACTTTCTCTAAGAGGTTATTTATGACATTAATTGTGAATTTAAAATTATGTTTATGTTTTTCAATTTTAACTATAATAAAAAGTAGCTTCATAGATCTATTATAGACACAATTTTGAGAAAAAAAGTTTAAATTTACACATGAGACATAGGTACCAATTTGTGCCTAAAATTTGAGCAAAACTGAGCAATTTAAGGGCATGACACACATTTGACTAGGTTTATATTTGTCTAAAATTTTAAATCTTGTGACCATGGTTATAGGTAATAGAGGTCTAAGATAGGTACAATCTAGATGTAAAACTAAAAATTATACTTCTTTTTTGAATTTTTTGAAATGTGAATTAATGCAATGAACTAGGGCTTCCAATTTTCACAAAAATAATGTCATTTTTAAGTTAATTATGCACTATTTCAATAAATTTATCAAATTATCTCACAAATATAATGTATTTTAGAATTTTTCAAGGAAGCAATATTTTCAATAATTGCACAAAATTTCACAAATAACACTTTCCTTTCAAATGCAAACACACCTTTCTGAAAATTAAAAAAATAGTGATTTAATTTTTGAAATTTGTTTATAATTTTTGGCTAATAATTTAGATCTATGTAATTATAAATTTAAATTAGAAGATTTATTTAGTGTAGGGTATGTCAAGTTTACTAAAATGTTTGGTTGAAAAAGAGATCCTAGAGCTAGTGTGTAGATCATAAAGATCAATCATTCTTCAAAGTAAGATTACAAGCCAAACCAATCAAGGTGTGAGTTTGGATAACGCCATCAAAGAGGGATAATCTACCCTAGATTTGGTTCTTTTATTGCTTTGAAAATGGATTAAATTTTATGTAAATGAATTGATTTAATTTGACAATGTAACCTAATTTAAAAACATAATTTTTTCATAGTGACAAAACTAATATTCTAGAAATAGAAACTGGATGTGAGGAAGGTAGACCTTTATGCATCTATGATATGAATCCAAGGCTCAAGTGACTGGTCAGGGGATTTGTATGCCTTAGAAAAATTTCCTACAATTTAAGAACTACTTTCAATAGCCTATAGCTCTTCTCTCGCACTTTGCAATTCTTCTCTATAGTCTTCAATCTTCAGATCTTTAGATCTATATAATTATTGCAAATAGGGGAAATGGGGTGGTTATATAGAATTTTTTCTATTCCAAACACCCATTTTGGTAGTTTTACCTCCACCAATAGTCGATTGATTGAATGATAAAAGTGTTTGCTCTTGACTTCAAGTGTATATAAGGTTGTAATGAGCTAAAATGCTAAACATCATACTCAATTTTTTTTAGAGAAGGAATCCTAAATGACATAAATGAGATCATCCCAAGAGAAATTCAAATACCATTATGAAAATTTAAAATGCAACAATACCTTGGTTAGGGAAACAAGTAGATCAAAGTTTCAAGATAAGAACACTTTGAGAAAAAGTCATTAGATGTTTGAAGGAAGTCAAAGCTATCTCCATAACATAGATTCCATCACGTTGTTCCATTGATATCAAACTCCAATCAATATAGCAACATGATTAATTTTTAAATTCTTCTTGAAAACCTATAAAAATGGATGTATTTTTGTATAGTCTTGGTTTACTTACAATCGTCTCTCCCTAACTTGAAATAATAATTCATGTTTATATAATGGAACATAGAATAAATTAAAGTGTATTATGACTCATTTAATTCTAAATTTTAGGATTTATCTATTGCCAAGACTTAAATTTGAAATTACATATATAAAATTAGAGACTGATAAAAAATGAGAAATTAAGTTTTTCATGAGGAAAATAACCTAGACTAGGGCATGAGGCACCCCTATCTATCTCTTTCACACTCAACAAAACTTAATTTGTATGTTTAGGGTCTACTATAATCAAGATGCATCCAACATAAGAGCACTTTTCATGTTCATTTTGGTGATTTTTAATCAATAAGAAATTTTCTAAGGAAATACTAGCACATTCTATTGGGTTGATATGAATAATTAGGGTTAGAGGATGTTTAAAATGCATGAATGGATAGGTTACTAAAGAGAGTTCCAAATAGAGTGTGAAATTGTACTTTTACCTTAAAGGGAATGCAATTTTCAATACTATATTCTGTAGGATGACCTATTTGTTTGATATCAAATCTTTAAGAAATAGTTACTTTATTCACTATTAAGAAAATGTATATAGTTATACCGCATACATGTAAAGAGGAAATTTGATTAAAGTGTCTATTAGGTGATGTTGAAGAAAACTAGGACAAAGTGAATGTACCATGTGATACTCAAAGTGCTATTGAATTGGCCAAAAATATAACTTATTATAGTAGAACCAAGCATTTTTAGTTAGATAGATTATTGATGGAGGTAGAGTAGCTCTTGGGAAAATTTATATAGAAAAAAATGTGTAAATATGTTTATAACATTATTATTGTTAGAGAAGTTGACATGGACTTTGGCTTATGTAGGATTTCAAACAATGTGATGAATGGGAATGGGTAGGTATTAGGTAAATTGTTGTTAAGATGGAGGTTCTTAGATTGTGACAACAATATAGAAATAAAAAACTTATATTTTCTTTAAATAAAAATCCTTTTTTCTTAAGAGATAGTTTACAATTTCCTAAAGAGAGAAATATAAGTTTTTCTAGGTTTGATAGTGGCTAGTATGTGGAATATATTATATATATCTCTGTAACCTTAAACAAAAATAAAAAATAAATTATTGCTGGTTATAGTTGTGTGAAGATTTTATGTTTTCCCCTAGGAAATATGATTACTGAAACCTTTGTCCCATGGATGTTTCCTTGACATACTTACAATTTACCATGTAAATCTATGTCTTGTTGAATGCTATTCTGTTATTCTATTTTACCTTTTATTTTATTTCTACACAACTAATTTGTACTTCAATTTATTTTATTTTATGCACTCATGTTTTCTCTACACAAAATAATGAAAAAGTATAAATAATAAAATTTTCACCATTATATTTAGGTATAAAACATAAAACGATTCGTAATAGAAATATTTTTTAATTAAAATATGAATACATATTTTGCATATGATAAATTTGATATTTTACAAATTTGATTTAATTTAAAAAGACAATAAAATTAGTGTCAACATATAAAATAATGTTTTGTTTAATTTAATACTCTTAAAGCTTTGTTAACAAGGAAAGAAGTTAGAAAGGTAGAAAGTTTAAAATCTTAAACATATTTTTTATTCCTTATAATTTTTAGTAGAATTAATTTTTAATTGAAAAATGAATATATATTTTGTACATGATAAATTTGATATATTGCAAATTTGATTTAATTTAAAAAGACAATAAAATTAGTGTCAACATATAAAATAATGTTTTGTTTAATTTAATACTCTTAAAAATTTGTTAATAAGGAAAGAAGTTAGAAAGTTAGAAAGTTTAAAATCTTAAAACATATTTTTTATTCATTATATTTACATTTGATCGGGGGTGTTTATGTAGTAAATACACATAATGACTATTTTAGATATTTTTAAATGATTATAAAGTACATAAATCTAATATTATTAAATTTTCATTATTTAATTTGAAATAACATACAATATGTTGAATCTTTTAATTGATAGATCATAGAGTTTGATTTAAAATTTTCATCTATATAATTTACAAAAATATATATATTTTTTCAAATCATATTGTAATGATTGTGGAAATACAATGTACATAATCGATATTCTCCATGAAGGAAATTCATTTGAAATCTATAGTTTTTGAGAAGGTAAGAATTAAAGTTTCAAAATTGGTATTTTTTTTAATGATGGATCATACAATATGATGCAAAATGTTGATTAAAAGATCAGACATTCTTTTCTAAAAGCTTTTGAAAATCATATAATGAATAATCCAATAAAAATATTTGAAAACATCCTAAGAAATTATTAAATTTGCTTTATTACTTTTTCCATTGTAATATATTTCCAACTCTTCTCTTATAACCTCTCTAATATAAATATAGTCACTAGTTTTTTTTTTTCATAACAAACTTTCTAACTTAACTTACTACTTAGCACCTGGCAAATATATATACTAGTGCTTGCACCTTAGCAAGGCGCAATGGTTACGCCAATAGGAGGGTATACTATGGTAGTGTATTCGGAGGGCAGGGAGGGGGAGAATGCATGGGGAAAGTGAAATCTGGATTTTTGCAAGAGTAATTATTCGTAGCAAATGTGAATGGGTGGCGGGATGCAAGTAGAGTTGAATATGCCAAGTGGATGAACAACACAATATATTATCTTAAATGGTCGAAGTGGTGGAACATTATAGCTCAGCTGTAGCAAGTACATTTGTTGGTAGTTCATGATATACAAAATGTGTGCTATGAAAAGTCAAAAAATTGGTGAGCAATTTTGCATTAGAACTTTTTTTTGAACAAAATACAGTACAATTTTTGGTGTTTGATGGTGAGGGGCTATGATATATTCCATTTAGCTTCAAGGCCTGGAAAGCAAAAGAAATGGTAACCCTAACCCTAATTTTGATGCAAAACCTACCCCTCATCCTAATGTTAACCATATTTCTAACCCTAACTATATCTCTTAACCCTAACCATAAGCTTAACTATATCTCTATCCCTAATCCTAACCTAAACCCTAAACCTAACTATATATTTTTACCTTTGAGAACATTTAACCATATCACTTAATCTTAACACTAACCCTATTCCTAAGTCATTGTCTATCCCTAAACCTAACCACATAATGACATTAAACCTAACTATATCTCTATCCCAATTCCTAACCATAAGCATAACCATAACCATGATGTAAATCGTAACCCTAAGCCTAAAATTGATCTTAAATATAATTGTAACCCTAACCCTGATCCTAACTCTAACCCTATTTTTAAGCTAATCTTCATTCTAACCCTAATCCTAATTTTGATGCTAGTCGTAACCTCGATCTTGATGTTAACCCTAACCCTAACCCTATTCTTAACTAAATTTCTAATCCCCTAAACCTAATGATATTTCTAACTCAAAACCTAACCCTAAGTATGACCATAACAATTATGCAACCCCTAACCCTCACCTTATTCGTAAACCTAACCTTGACCTTAAACCTAATTCTAACCCTAATCTTGAGCAAATCTTGATGCTATCCCTAACCCTAATTTTGATGCTATCTGTAAGCCTCATCCTAAAACCAACAGTAACCCTACTCTTAACTAAATCTCAATCCTAACCCTAATTGTAACTATATATCTAGCATTAACCTTAACCTTACCTATAACCCTAACCATATCTCTTAACCCTAACCCTAACCCTAACCCTGATAAGCTTAACCCGAGCTATTACCCTAACCCTAACTATATCTCTTAACCCTAAACGTGACCCTAAACCCTTTTGTAACCCTAGCCTTAATGCTAAACCTAACCCTAATCCTAAACTATTCTTCATGCGAACCCTAATCCTAATTTCGATGCAAACCCTAATCCTCATCCTAATGTTAACCATATTTCTAACCCTAACTATATCTCTTAACCCTAACCATAAGCTTAACTATATCTCTAGCCCTAATCCTAACATAAACCCTAAACCTAACTATATCTCTTAACCCCAACCTAACCATAATCCTAATCCTAAACTTGATAGAGAATATAACTATAACCCTAATCCTATTAACCTTAACCCCAATTATTACCTCAACCCTAACTATATCTATTAACCCTAAACTTGACAACAAACCTAAATGTAAACCTAATCCTAATGCTAACCCTAACCCTAAGTTTGATGCTAGTAACCCCAATTATTACTCCAACCCTAACTATATCTATTAACCCTAAACTTGACAGCAAACCTAAATGTAACCCTAATCCTAATGCTAACCCTAACCCTAAGGTTGATGCTATATCTCTCTATGTATTTTATATATATATATACATGCTAGAGATATAGTTAGGGTTAGGGTAAAGAGATATATCTTTGAATTATTTATTTGATTTTTGATTTTTTTCTTTGATCATTCAATTTATCATGGTAAACATTTTTATTTGATCTTTTAGTTTATCTATGATACATATTTTTAATTCTTAGTAATTTATATTTTATTGTTTTTTGATCATATCTCTTTGATTTATTTATTTGATCTTTCAATTTATTTATTTTTATTTATTTTATTTTTTAATTTATCTATGATAAATATTTTTAAATACTATGATTTATCATTTTGATTTTTTAATTTATCTATGATAAATATTTTAAAATATTGTGATTTATCATTTTGATTTTTAAATCAAATCCCTTTGATTTTGATTTTGATTTTTCTTTGTGATTTTTTTGATTTTTGATCAAATTTCTTTCATTCTGATTTTTCTCTCAAATTTCTTAGATTTTGATTTCTCTTTGTGATTTATCTTTGATTTTGAATCTCCAACAATTCATAAAATGATTTAATTCTTTAAAGTAAACTTTAATTATTTAAAAGAATACTTATACAACTACCACCTATCATTAGGAATAATTGCGCAATGATTAAGTTTGTTTGTGGAAAGGTTGTATTAATCATTTCATTCTGTCTACATTAACTAATAATATAAGAACCTACCAAAATTAAAATGTATATACATCACTCTCAACTTTGAAATTGTTCAAAACATGCACAATTTGTTAGGACAAAATTATTAGAAATAACCTCAAAGATGTCTAGAAATTTTAGAAAGAAAAAGTATGTACCTTATCTCTGTAGAAGTCATCATGATTAAGTCCCCTTCTACAACTCCAAGTGAACTCAAACGCTCAGTATTTCTAGCTTCTCTCCCATGGTAAAGCAATTGTTGCTGCTGAAGTGGGACTAGTGTCTGAAGAATTCGGAGATCTAATTAGTCCTTATGAATCCAGTATATCAAAGGGAATACATGCTAATCAAAATTTGTAGATTTTCATAACTAAAAATTAAAATATCTGAACATGCAATGTTGACTTACTTAATCCTAAACGCAAAGTTCCAGAACCGTCGATGTCCTCACATTCTCTATCAACTTAAAGGTGTTTCTTTCTCTTGCTTGGTAATATTAGCACTATTTCTGCATTTGTTACTTGGACTGTTCATGAAGATTTAATCATTTTTTCACCCCAAGCAAGAAACGGCGTCTCTGAGCTATTCTCCCTATGTATCTTGTGTTCCAGGAATAGTCAGGGACCTTTTCAAATTGAGCTTCAACCAGCTAGACTCGAATGGGGGCATTCAAATTGCACCCGAAGGCATACAATATTAATTAAAAGAAAGATGGAATACACAGGAACAAAGGTTGTTGAAAAATGAATTAGGGCTGGAGCATGCGCAGGGGAAGGTGCGCTAAGAAGAGGTCAGCCAAGGGTTGTGAGCACCTCCTCCTCCTTGTAATCACCTAGGCAAATGGAGCAGGACAACTCCTCCCCACGTGACCGCTTCTCAGAAAATGTCACCAGCGGATACGAGTCCAAGGTCGCCTGGTCGAGTCCCACCGTGATGGCCGCCCCTGTGTCTCTCTGCACCTCCTCTCTCTGCGCAACGCCTCCCGCCAGTTGAGTCCGGCCGTGCACCCGCACGCACATATACGAAGCCAACATCACCGTCGAGAGCAGAACCAGTAATTCCACCGCTATGGCCATGTCGTACGCGAGCCCCACCCTACTCATATCTCCCATTGTCGAATTGCTGCTCATCTTTCGCTGGGATTCGAACTCGGGTCACCGGCTACTCACTTTCTGACACCCCAGAGCTCAACCCTTGCAACCAATTATGCTCGCCAGAAACTATAAGCCCTACAAGACTCGGCACTTTCGCTGACACTGTGGTTGCTAAGGATGAAGGGCCTGAAAATACAACTAGGGTTACCTCCAAAGTATATGCTGGTGTTGCATAACCATTTAACGATGATGATGAAGACAAGGAAGTGAAACAACAACTCAAAGCCGAGGTGAAAGCAACAAAGGCCATGAAGCATAAAAATGGAAATTACCCTCTCCCTTCTGATGTTTCCTTGCTCTCCTCCTATCATAACCGCCATTGCCATTTTATTCTAAAGGCGGCCACTTGAAAAAGCAATAGAAATAGGCAAATAGGGAATACACGCAGACATTACTTCAACTCGCACGCAAAACCCCGAAAGTCAAGGTAAAATTTATACAGTACGCAGGGAGTAGCTGGTACAGTGTTCGATATGAAGGATTCTTTTATTTTTCACCTATACTTCTGGCAAGACGCCCATACCGGGTGCAGAGGGACAGCGTACGGAGTCAAGGAAGTGAAAATCTAACCTGAAAAAATGCCTTCGCAGGGAGAAAAATGTGGATGCCATGTCTCAGGTGAGAATCCAGCCGGAATAGTCTCAGCCGGCATCAGACATGAGACTTTTCCGGTTGAATTCTCACCTATAATAGCCTATCGGCTAATTAATCAATCTTTCTTGATACTTTAATTTGTAAATTCGTATAAAAAATATAATAGATAAATATTTTTTATCATCTATCCTTAATTTAAATTTGTATCATTCTTTTCATGGAAAAGACTGTATTAAAAGTGGACCGTAATTCACCACTTATAAAAATAGATGAGGTTGCAACTTGGAAAAAACTTTCGCCCACCGCCCCCGGCTCCATCCCAGGAAGTTGCGCATAATCGAAAAATATTCTTGGCGTTTAGTGGTAAGCTGCAGATTCTCTATTATCATGAACTATTTCAAATATAATATTTGTTACTAGAGACAAACATTTTCTATTTAAAATTACAATTTCTCTATTATCATTAACTCTTTCAAACTAAATATTTCTGACAATTTCTTTTCAAAATTACCGATGTGCCTATTCAACCTTTAGGGTGCAATTTCTAGTTTTAATAGTTTTGACACTGACGCACGCGTTAGTAGCGGAAGAGATTTAGAAAAATGGTATCCGATATTTTCGGATTTTAACCGCTACTTCTACTATATAATCCGATCAACTCACTAATTATTGAAACCAATAATACGGGAATGGGAAGGAACCGTCTCCTGGTAGATATGATCTTCGCTCTTACTGTACTAATCATAATTTGCTGCTGTGACGGGTTATCTACTGGTAGGGGAGACTCTCTTTCCCTGGGGACCTCGCTTATTGGAAATCAGACAATAATTTCAAAGAATGGCACTTTTGAATTGGGATTTTTCAGCCCAAATGGAAGCAATAAATGGTATATTGGGATCTGGTATGCCAACATATCAGAGGAGATCGTCGTTTGGGTGGCTAATCGGGAGAGTCCGGCGAAAAGCAAGCCTGGAGAATTGAAGCTGTCAAAAGAAGGTAATCTGGGACTGTTTGATGCGGAGGGCATGTCTCTTTGGTCGGTCAACGTATCGAACAAGCCCTCACGGGCTGTGCTATTAGATTCTGGTAATTTTGTAATGCTGAGCGATGACAATGAATCTGAGCCTCTTTGGCAGAGTTTCGACAATCCTGTAGATACCTTGTTGCCCGGGCAGAGGTTCGGTGGACAGCAAAAGCTAGTTTGTTGGAAAAGCTCAATGGATCCCGCTGCTGGCCTTTTCGCCGCTCGCTTGGATCCATCTGGAGCTGAACAGCTCGTGCTAACATGGAACAACTCTGTCCAGTATTGGGAGAGTGGAACTTGGGACGGAACAATATTCAGTGCAGTTCCAGAAATGATAAACGGGGTGTTCTACAATCTCAGCTTTGAAAATACTAGCTCTGGTTTGTATGTCAGTTATATATCCCTGAAAGGGATCTCACGTTTTCTAAAAATTAAGTCCGGAGAAATACAAGAATATGCTTTGTTTCGTGGCAATAAATTTACCCTGCAGGGGAATCGCCCCAGAGATCAATGCGCCGTATATGCTCTCTGTGGCGCTTATGGAAGCTGCAATTCCAACAATCTTCAGTTCTGCAGCTGTCTGGAAGGCTTCACCCCTAGAGAAAATCGCGCCTGGGATTCGCAAGAGTGGTGGTCTAGTGGCTGTGTTCGGCGGAGAGCATTAAACTGCGATGTCAAAAGAGGCGGCGGTGACGGATTTATCGAGCATAGTGTAACGTTGCCTGATGATTCAGCTTCGTCATACCCTGCACGCACAAAGAAAGATTGCCAGAAAGCCTGCCTCCGCAATTGCTCGTGCACTGCGTTTTCTTTCAATTCTCCTTTAGGATCCTGTCGAATCTGGTCCGGAGATTTGCTAAACTTGCTTAACTCCCCACCAAATAGCGGATGGACTGTTTCCATTCGAGTAGCTGCCTCTGCACTTCCAAAGCATCATAAATGGTCCTCCAAAGTCAAAGCTACAAGCATTGTGAGTGCTCTTGCCGTTGCTTTGAGTATCTTTTCATTTTTAATGTGGCAAAGATATCGGAGATCTGTGCTACGATCGAAGGAGACGTGTACGGATTCCCCCGACTCTTTTCTTAGAATGTTTAGTTACAAGGAGTTGAAGGTTGCAACAAGGAATTTCAGGTCCAAGTTGGGGAGCGGAGGATTCGGGTCAGTGTTCAAAGGGTCTCTAACAGACGGTACGCTTGTGGCCGTAAAGCAATTGGAAGGTTCAAGACAAAATGATAAGCAATTCCGAGCTGAAATCAGCTCTCTTGGCAACATACAGCATGCAAATTTGATCAGACTTCGAGGGTTTTGTGCAGAAGGATCCAGACGGTTATTGGTTTACGATTACATGCCTAATGGTTCTCTAAATTCCTTACTGTTCACAAGTAATTCAAAAGGTAAACAGAAGGTAATCGACTGGAAGACCCGATTCCAGATCGCTTTAGGCACCGCACGAGGTTTAGTTTATCTCCACGAGGAATGCAGAGATCGCATCATTCACGGAGATGTCAAGCCCGAGAACATTCTTCTGGACGGCAATTTTTTACCAAAGTTGGCAGATTTTGGGTTGGCAAAGGTTATGGGTAGAGATTTCAGCCGCGTACTGACCACAACGAGAGGAACGAGAGGGTATTTGGCTCCAGAGTGGATCTCCGGTCTTCCTATCAGTCCAAAGGTTGACGTATACAGTTTTGGTATAACGCTCTTGGAAATCATTTCCGGCCGAAGAAGTCTCGATTTAAACGTGCAAGATTCAAGTAAGTATTACTTTCCCGCATGGGCTGCAACTCAAATTTACGAGGGGAAGACGATTAATATTGTGGACGAAGCTGTTGCCGCAGAGGCAGATATTGAGGAGGTGAGAAGAGCAGGCGTTGTAGGGTTGATATGTATTGAAAGGGAGGAAGAGATGAGGCCGAGCATGAAACAAGTGGTACGGATGCTGGAAGGGAAGATGGAGCCCCAAACTCCGCAGATGCTGAGCTCTGCACTCATGGACAATCAGGCAGACCGAAGCGACACTGATAGCGATAGCAACGACGATGTTGTGAGCTAGACCAATGTAAACGGTGAGTGGATTAAGGATTCTTATCTTCAGACCAGTTTCTTCAACTTTCAAACTCTTTGAGAATGATTTGAGTTGATGGGTTTTTTTTTCATGTTTTGATTTTCTATGTTTGTGTAGTTTAATGAATTCCTTCGATTTTCGGAGGTGGTGGGTTTGTAGTAATCCTTGGATTTTACTTATTGAGATTTAGTGACAGCATTTATTTGTAAAATCTTTAGGTAATTTTTTAGATTTCAAAACTTTATATAATTATCTTTTTGTCTAAAAAATAAATGTTATTGAATAAATTATTATAGATCTCGTAAATATATTTTTAATAAATATGTGTACCCATTTTAGTTAAAAACTTGTATCATTCTAATAATTTTAAAGTTTGAGTGAAGATTTAATTAAGTTGAGTTGTTTTGCATTTGTATAATTGAGGAAATTTTAATTTAGATATCTAGATTTGTCATACTAAATATGCAAATTCTTTTAGTGTAATTCATATTAATTTTACTGTGAATCTTGTTTGTAGATTATACTAATTCATTGTATATGACTTTTAATTGGACTCTCGCAATGTTTGTTATAAAAATAAAATAAAAAATCATGACTACAAAGTGAATGAATAATTGTATCCAAAATATTTATGAAACTATAATGACTTTGATAAAAAAAATTACATAGAAGATGTTATTTTAACCATTAATTTTTATCAATTGTGTGAGAATTATAATCTTATAGTCTATTGTGTTGGTTCTATTCACTTTAAACAATATCTCACCACATGGTGAAACAAACTAAGGAACCCCATCATGATAAGCTTTTGGATTTTTGAAACTTAATTAATTGTTTATTTTTATTTTGAGTCAAATATGCACTCTTTAATTATCAATCCAAATGACAACACATTTTATACAATTTAACATTCTACTACATAATTGTTGGATTCACATTCGAGAGTGTGTGATTCCTCTGTTTAACATATATTTTAGCATTTGATCTTTTGTCTAATTATTTTTTTAAACTCTAAGGGAGGTCTTAGCCACCTTCTCCACATTTTGAGGATGTTGGAATTTTCTACTAAATGGTGTTCTAGAGCTATCATGATAGGACATAGCACATGTATGTAATAAGTATGGCATTCAAAGAGAGTACTTGATGACATGTTTATGAGCTCTTTAAAGTAGTTTTTGAAATTTTTAAGGTCACAATTATCATTATAAACATCTACTCTTTCTCGTTGATTAGTGGAACAAGGAATTTTTTGTCCCTAGACTATAGTTATTGGCTTGAAGTAAGTATCATCAAGGTTAATAAGTGATGTTCTATATTTGTGCATGTTTATCATGTTTATCATGTTTAATTTCCACATAGTTTATCAATAATTTTTCTTTACTCAAGTGAATTGAATGTGTTAAAATATTGATTCATCTATTTGTTGTTTTCATTTAAGAGTAAATAAATTTTGTTTCAGATATTGGCATCGAGAAAATCCATTTTTCAATAGTAGAATCTATTTTAGCCACTTTGTTTACAAAGCGGGCACTACTAGAGTATATTTGCAGAAACTATAATTTACAAAGGTCCTAGACATAACAATTTTGGTGGTTATCCATTAAAGGTTGCATTATTGTATTTTTTCTTTATGTGACAAGAAATATTGTTGCATTACGCTATGCTGTAATGTATATAAATCAAGAAAAATTTAGAATACAAAAATGTACGACTCATATAGTTAGCATGGGAAATAAGGAAAATGGATAATAAAGATATGTTTCAATATTGGGTTGCTTTATTTTTTCTCTTGTTTACTTAGAGTAGTGAACCCTATGAATGACAATTCTTTTTTATATTGACAACCAAGAATTATGCACTACATATCCATGTTTAGGAGTATACTTGAGTAAATAATTCTTCAATTATTCTTTGTTAGTAATATTTTTGGGACCAAAATGATCTTGTTGGGAGATGTGATTCAAAAATAGGTTCATTTTCTTGTGTACTTTAGCATGATTTTAATTAATGATTACCTTTTTATTTTTTAATATTACAAGCATTAAAAAGTGAAGCCATAAAGTTTGTTGTATTATTCAATGAACTAGAGATGTAGTTATATAAGGCAGTATATATTTGAGAAGTAACTATAACTATATAATTGCATAACCTTTACAAAACCATTGTGTGGTTGTTTACTAATGAGAGAATGTAATATGTTAACATTACCCACTTATTACATTGATCTTATAAATGTATCGCTCAAACCTTAGAATTCACCTTTCCAAGAGACCACCCTTAAGGTATACATCACACAAAAGGAACATGCTAATTATCCAAAATAAATACACATTATTGAGAAGAAGATCTTTCTTTGAAGAAACAAACCCTTAATCAAGTTGAACTTCATCAAGTGGCCTTGTGACCTCTGTAAAGGTGTAGCTTCAAGATAAATACTTGAGTTCTTGAACTACCATTTTATAAACTCTTCAAATAATTGATTCTTAAATTATTTGACAATAATTCTTATTGAGCTCTATGAACAAATGGTTTCATGGAGTTTTCACTTGACCCTCATAAGGGAATAATTCTCAATCATATTTTTGTAAACTTTTTGGACAAAAAACCATATTGAGTTCAACAACAAAGGCCTTAGATGTCTTCAAAAATCAAACTTCCTACTATAGTTATTCTTGAAATCTATCACCATAATAAATAAATTAATTAATTAAATAAAATAAATAAATAAAGAAAGAAAAAATTGTTCTCATGCAAAGCATCATCTCATAGTGAAAAGCTAACTTGATATTATGGAAATTCCTCCATCCTATAGTGCCACTAGCCTCCAATGTGATGTCTTAATGTACTAATCCATTTTGAGTAATATCCATAAAATCATCATTTGGAAAACCTTCATCCTCATCCTCAATAAAAGCCAAGTTACCTTCATTTGATTGATCTTTGAGGTCACTAGCTCAAATTCTACAAGACCAAACTATGTGACCCTTTTTCTTACAATAGAAACATGTAAATTCCCCTAACCTTTTATTATTGATTCATAAGTATAATCCTTTCTCTTTTTCAAAATTTCCTTCTGTATCTTTTACATTTTTTCTCTCTTCTTTTCTTAAAAGAGTTCAAATCATATCCTCTAAGTTTTGATAATTTATTTGACTAACTATAAGAATAGCATTATTATATTTCTAATGTAAATTATTTAAGAATATAGCTCTAGCATCATCATCATCTATTAGAGCCTGGACTTTTGCTAGTTACCTAGTGAAAAACCTCAAATTACTTATGGTATTTGACATAGTGATTCCATCTTCCATTTTGAACTTGAATAATTCAACTTTTAGGAAAAAAATTACATTAAGTTCTTTTTCTCCAAATAATTTATTCATATCATAACAAATTTCCCTTGATGGTTTATCCAAATCTAAGTGATGTAATTTATATTTTGAAAGAGAAAAACCAATAATTTCCTTGGACTTATTATCATCTCTACTATTCTAGTTGAATAAATTATTTGTATCTATAGCTAGGCTTTCCTTTTTGCTAACTATTCTCCACAAATCTTTATTCATCAGTTGCATTTGAATTTTCATTTTCCAAGTATGAAAATTAAGTCCTCAATACTTGTCTAATAGAACTTCCATTTTACAAAATACAAATTAATACCACCTTAGCACTAAAAATAAAAATATCTTCTCCCAAAAAATAAATTCAAATAAAATTAAACTATTCACTTCACAATTTAAAATATATATGTTTATATTTCACCCTTCCAAAAAAATATTTCACAACACCATTAAATAAATTGATCTTAAAATGTCCATACCTTTCAAAAACAAAGTTTATAAATTGAGCTAACTAAACTACAACACCTCCTCTTTCATGTAACTAAGAAAAATAAAATTGCAATATATCCCATACCATCAATCCACACAAAATGACATCATTTAATTGTGATTGGCAAGATAAATTGAACTTGGATCACAACAAGCCTCAAAATATTAAATGGTCTATTTAAAATTTCTATCCTACTTAATTACAAGTCTACATGTGTGAAAATGGCTACAAGGAGATATGATTCTATAGAATGGGAATATTATAAATGAAATATTATAGAGTGAACAGGTCGCAAATGTATATGACATCCAACACATGTGCTCTCTAATCGTGCACCTAGCACAAAAATTCAAACACCTTTATAAGAGAGTAATGCCTCTTCTACATCTATGCAGGGACTTACCTCTTATTGAGGCACCTCTCTAATATATAGTAGAAACATTTGATTTATAGGCCCCCTATTCTTTTAAATTTGGCAGCAAATCTTCTTCACATTATTAGTGTAACAACCATCTCCTTGTAAACATAAATTACAAAGATTTATTTACCAAGCAGTTAATAACTAACATGATAAGTAAAATGAGGTATAATTTTTTTCCTTTTAAAATGAAATATGGAACTACATAACTAAGTCCACATGGATATATCATATCATCTAATCAAGTTTTTCAAACTGAAAAGGGTAATCATCTTTTAACTTTTTGCATTTCAACATAAATTATTATATATTTATATAACACATAAAAAGAACATAAAGAAACAAGGTAAGAGATCCCATATCTAGATGACTTTTTTCTTCCAAAACTTAGCATGTCATCAACAAGAGGGAGAGAATCACTTGGGTGATTTACCTCTAGCAACAGACATATAGTCCCCCACACACCTTCCTAATTCGAGGTGCCCATACCCTTCAATAAAGTGTATAGTTATGAGCCCTCTTACTTTTATCATCTAAGCTCTAATGTTTTTCCCTACTTAACTAATACTATTTTGTACAAATATGGATACCTTCCAACTATGTAAGACATCTCTAGTTAGTTAAGCAATATGGGTCATAGTGAACCAATAAGTGCATGTAGAGACCATTGCACTCAATTTGGTCAAAGCATTTTTAATGCATACAATCACTACTTACAAGTGAATTCATTTGTTCACCCATGCTACTCGACTTGGAGTACCATATCTGACCTAGGGTCAAATTGAACTGACTATTTGACCCATTGGATAATCACAAAGAAAACTATTAATTACTAGACCTTGACTTTCTAGTCATAACTCAACTAGGTTGGTATAGTTTTACACCTTCTTCAAATTCTTGAGTTACTAAACACACAAGAGTACATCTACTCTCAGAATTAGACTCATGACATTCTTGACAACCAAAATCAAATAACTTCACCTAACTAGTCATATTGTAGTGTAAGGAGATCATACATAAAATACCCCCAACTAGGTGGTTTTCAACTAATTATAAAAATCTTGAAGAGTTTAACTATTGAAGACAAAGTTAAATCTCCATTTCAAAGAAACATTTCAATTCACAAAATATTTCAATAAGAGGAAAGAAAGGTAAACTATTCCTTAAACAAATAAGTATTCTTAGCAACAACTAGCACCTAGCTATGTTTAAGGCTCTTTTACCACTTCTTTACTCTTAACCTTACAAACTTGGTTCTAAACCCTCAAAGAAATAGTGATTCAACATTTGTAATTTGTGTTCATTTATGATCTCTATTTATCACCATTTGGATTGAATAAAGGCTCACAAACTAACAATAAAACTAAGCCATATCCTTTACAATAAAAGATAATTTCACATTCAACAAGTGGTTGTGTTCATAATTTAATCATTGTCAAATATTTTGCAAGAATGGATTTTTTAGTATGAAAACTCCTATCTAGCTTAAAAGAATCAATATTTTCCAAGAACTCATGAAAATGAACTACTTCAACATGGTGGGTTTAAAGAAACAAATAAGGAATCTCGCATGAGAAATTATATATCCATATATTCCCCATAACTAGTTTTGTTAAACCTTTCTCAATATTTCTTTATTAGGGAAAGAACATAGGAAGATAAAATAAAAGTAACATGCCTGTTTAATATCTTGGGAGTGGTGAAAGATCAGTCTTCATGCACAACCTAATAGTGTGACTCTTATTCCAACTTCCCCACTCTTATCAACAACAAAGGCATGGTATATATGATGAAAAATCCACCCAACTGGTTATTCTTGCTCATAGTATACTATTACAACTAGCACTTCCTGATATCTTCTTAGAGAAAAATGAAAAATAAGACACATAATGATATCCTCATGATTGACAAACCTTTTATATCACCCCCATGCACTAAATACTAAACTCCCCTCTTGGAAAGCTTGGCTTACTCAAGTAAGTTTGGATTAGATGAAATTGAATTTGATCTTAGTTATCTCAACATTGAGATAATCATAAAATAATTTTAACCTAATTTACCAATTCTATGACCTCATTATGCATAAATTAGTTTCCAATAATTTATTGAAATATCCCTCGACAAGATACAAATCCTTCCCATTTAAATCATCATTCTTACTATTGCAAGATTTGGTTATTAAAAATAGTTATCCAGTATCCATGTTTGGTGAAAGCCATGGCTTTTTTTTATTTGGCTAGATTGAATTTCAAAGTGGTAAATGGCTTGAACCACCCTTATGGAATTAATTGCATTAGTTTATAAGGCTCAATTTAAATGGTGATGGCTATGAAATCATCCAATATGGATTCAATCCTAATACAAGATTCACAACTAATTAGCAAATACCAAAAATTATAAAGTATATAAATGTTACTGCATTTAAAGATTACAAGATAATACCATTACCATGTAAGGTTGATGATGATGGATATAATTTCATTAAACTAGTGTAATCTCCACAATATATTGAGCTTGATGATAACCAAAATGATCAACATTCAACTTCTAGTTTAATTTTAGCATCGAAAAAAGTAACCTTTTTTCACACTTAATTTGGGAATGAATAATTGATGATAAAATGGACTTAATTGTGCCTTATTTAGGGTGTTGTAAAGTGCATTTTTTCACTTTCACACTAATCTAGGGTTTCATTAATTAATTGAGGTTAATTTGAGCTTAATTGGCCCCTTTAATTCAAATCAAGCTTATTTTATTCCATTTTCTAAGGGACAAAACTCGACACGTTAAAATAAAATTACACAAAACTTAATTTTACAAGGAATGTGTCCTACACTAGTGACCTAGGACCCATTCACCACCTACCGAATGGGTCCTCACTAGGTCCTACAATGCCCTTATGGAATGGCATTTCACAATCCCCAAAATGTGTTCTAGTTAGGTATGCTAGAACCCATTCACCCTATGGTGAATGGGTACTCACTAAATTAGGATATCGCCCTTGGGATATGTTTTTGATAGTATTTTAATGATTTAAAATACTAGATTTAAAGTCAGCTTTTGTTATTTGAATTTTAGAATTTTATCTTAAGTTATGTATAAATATAAGGTTATTTCACATAGTTTCACCTAGAATTTTCAAAACAGCCTCCTAGATATTCATAAGTAATCAAGAGTACTTTTACAAGAGAATTATAGAGAATTCAAGAGCATTCAAGAGGGCATTCAAGAACATATTATTAGTGTTTATTGCAGCAATCAAAGATGCATTTCATCATGTCAAAGGCATAGTGCATCATGCATGTTGTTGAGCTAATATGTTGTTGTAGCATTGAAGATCCAATTCAAGCATTGTTTCATATCAAAGTTCATGATCAAGATCTGCATTCATTGAGGCCACTTCATGCAAGATTGTTGATTTGTACTCCAAGATTTAATTGAGGAAATTGGTGAGGTGTGGTATTACATTGTTCATTCATCTTTCCTTTTATGCATTGTTTTCATTCAAGATTTAATTACCAAAATAGAGTTTGACTAAGGAAAACCACTATTCCCTAACAAATCAAAAAATTTATCCTCTTTGATGTGTGATTGTAGGTTTTAGATTGAAGATTAAGTGGAGAACAAAGGTTGAAAAAGTTGTAAAAGTTGTCATCTTTATTGCAAGATCATGGAAAGACTTCTATAGAATTTATTTATGACTTTTGGAAGTTGAACACCTAGGATCTGAGAGTGTAAACATTGAAGAAAAAAACTCAGAAACCAATTTTCTAGAAACCTATTAGGGACCCATTTTCCATTGGGCGAATGAGTCATTAGTCAGGCCTGAAAAAGAACTTTTTGTAACAAGTACACATAATTTTAGCATCTTAAAACCTACCTTTTTACTATTATATTAGTTAGGATTTATTTCCAATTGTTAATTACACATTATAGCCCTCATAATTGAATGAAACATTGAAAAATTAGTGTTTCAATATCATCTTGTGAATTCATTTTACTAAACACAATTTTTTGTTGGTTCATTATGGTGAACCCAACATCTTGAGAATTGTAATTTTCTAATATTTGGGTCTCTCTTTTCATCTTACATTATATCTTGCATTCATTTGCATTGAATTACACCTCATTTAGGGTGTCTTAGTTTGCTTTCAAATTTGTATCTCATCTAGGGTTTTAGAATTGTGTTGTTAACACTCTTTAAGTATGAAATATACAAAAAATCAATCATATTGCATATCATTTAGATTATATAAACTTTCATTTAAAACTAAAAAATTTCATATCAAACTAGGTCTTGTAATTCACCATTTTACCACATTTTCATCTTACATTTCACATTGCATTTACAGAAATCTAAAAGTTAAACTTATTGTAGCAAAATAAATCTAAAAACCACTAAAAAGTACTTGAAAATCAATAGAAATTTGTTTCAAAAACATAATCTAGGATCCATTCACCCTAGGGAAAATGAGTCCTTGGTCAGACCTAAATCTACATTTTTGGAAATTGAAATCTTTAGTTTTGTGCTTCTATTTGTTACCATCAGATCTCTATTTCAATTTGTTGAATTTTTGTTTCATTCAATTCATTAGGTCTAGCTTAATTTGGTTCATTTAGTGCATTGTTTAGATTCAAATCTAAATTTACAACATTTCATTTTCATATTGTTGCATAGTGTAATCAACAAATTGTCTTGTTCAAAATCTGAAAATTACATTTACACATTTCATTCTAGGTCATTGCATTGCATTTTAAGCCTCTTTCCATTTTAGGTTTGCACACTAGGTTTGTGAAATTTTTATGAGATTTACAACTTGGTTTCATATTAGAAATACTATTATGAAATGTGGTTTGAGGCTCATGTCATCTAACAATACACCATTAATCATGGATCTTGGGTTTTCTAGCTCTCTTCCTAATAGTGTTGATAATCAATCCCCTATGGATCATAGTATGCATACCTCATTTTCCATGACCTCATCTCCTACAAGAAATTTCTATAATGTTAACAACACTGTCCCTATCATGACTAGTTGAACTTAAGCTTTGGGGTGTACCCAAAGCCAAGGTGGAACTTCAATTCCTCCTTCTACAATTCCCATTTCAATTCCTAAGTACACTAGTACTCAAGTTACCACAACCATTTAGCCTACTACCAATTTCAGTAATTCCTTAGGCATTTCAACATGGAATCCATCTAGCTTTGTGAGTTCAAATATAATATCTCATCAATCATCCTTCCTCGCAAAATTACAATTCACTTGCCCTCTACATACATACAACACTCCACCTTACACTAATAACATTGATGTCATCCTTAACACATTGTTGCAAAGAATACCATCCCTGCAGCAATAATTCATAACCCTAAATTAGAACAACAATGGTCAACCTTCACAATACATCAAAACTAATCTGTTATCCCTAGAGATACTTATAGAAAAAATGCCACAAGGTACATAATTTCCTATATTTGAAAAATATGGTGGAAAAGGAGATCTTGTTAGCCATGTTTTTTCTTTTATGACCCTATGTAGTGATTTCATATTTAAAGATAAACTCTTGGCTAAACTATTTTGTAGGTCATTGAATTATGTTGCTTTAGAGTGTTTCTCTTACCAAATAACTCAATTGGTCCATTCAATGAGCTTGTTGATTCATTTTACAACCACTTCCACATTCACATGGGTCTTGAGATGACCCTAGCTGATTTAGTGACATGCAAAAAAAAGGTAATGAGAAAGTGACTAATTTCATAGTAGGATACAACACACTTTATTCACAAGTAAACATTAAGATTCCTTATACTGACCTCCAACAAATATTTATTTCCAACATACAAAAAAAACTCCAAAAAAAACTTGAGATGTTTAGATTCCCATCCTTTACACAGTTATGTATAGCCCTTCGTGATTATGAAAATGCGACTTACAGTTGCCTTGTAAAAAATCTACCTAGTTGTCCTGAAAAGTCTAAATTCGCAACTCAAAATAGTTGTACCAACCTTTCAAGAAATAAAATAAGGGATTTTTATAACTTAACTCCCCTCAACCAAGTCAACAAGATGATAACCAAGCGGTTGCTATAAAGATGATAAACTCATATGCCCTTGGGGATAGGAACAAAATTTTTACCCCTTTACCAGATACCCTTCATAGTATCATGTTGCAGATCATTGAAAATAATATTATTTCCTCACTTTTTGTTAGAGCTCATGACACTAATAAACCATTACCTATAGGGTATAGAAAAAATTCTTATTGCCATTATTAGTGACAAAATTGACATGATACAAAATACTGTAAGCATCTTAAAAATCTTGTGTGAGACCTTATAGATTCTAATCATTTACACATTGGATGTGTGAACAATCAAGGTAATAAATTTATAGCTCCTCCTAACTAAAATTTATAAATATTTACAAATCACATGGCAAAGTATACTATTTTGTTTATCAAAGCTAGTGAAACAAAGAATGATGTGATGAATGTTCACACGGATGATGAAAACATAAAAGATGAAAATGTAGATGAACCTACTAAAATAATAACATTTATCAAAGAAAAACCTTGTAAGGGCTCAACCAAAATTCCTCTTGATATTGCTTTCTCAAAAAAGACATACTTAAACATGCACCCAATGGTCCTCTTTACATAGCTAGAATAATCAATAACAAGCCTACTAATGGGACATTAATTGATCTTGTCTGTGGTGTGAATGTGATTACTAAAGAATTCCTATTTTTGCATGAACTCTATCAAGATAGATATGAAAAACCAAAAGGATAGATTGAGATATATAATGATTTTTCTTGTTCTATGATTGGATTGATAAATATCCCTTTAAAATTTGGATCAAAATAATTAAATGTCAGATTCACCATCATCCCGCTATCAGACCAATTTCATGTGAATTTAGGCTACCCATAGCTTCAATCCATGAATGTCATCATATCAGTTGTGCATAAATCTTTAAAGTTTCCCTTTGCAAATGAAATCTTTATTGTGCATCATAGTGGCTTTAATTCTGTGTCTTCCAATGGGAACTTTTAATTGGATTTCTTTTGGCATGAAACTATTTAACCTATTAGACCTCGTGAGGACTAACTTTTCAAATCATATCAAATGTTCAAGGAAAAATGCATAGTAGAGTTATCCCATACAAACATGCCTCAACCCGTGATTGATTCACCTATCCCCGAAAAACCAATGATTGAACAAAAATCCCTTCCAAATGTCCAAGAGCAAGCTATGACAAATCATCCTTCCATTTCCTATAAGAGACCACGAGATAACCAAAACTATCTTGTTGTGCCTTGTAAAGTCAAACAAGTTTACAAAGCTAAAGAGAAAGTGGTTGAACAACCTCCTATGGCTCCTTTTGTTTCTCCCCTAAGGGAAGAGAAGAAACCTATGGTTGACAAACCCACTCCTACACAAACACAAATTGATGAAAGATTAAAATGAAACCAAAATCCTAGAGAGTGTAGGTGTATATGCCACACAATTATTCACATGTTACAAACTAAAGAAGAAAAGAACAACGCAAAAAATAAAAATCCAAAGTTACCCAAAGCAATGCATGATGTCTCTATACCTTTTCCACAACATAAACAAGAACCTTCCATGGAAATTTTCATTTCACCTTCTCTTGTGATTAACCCAAATGATGACATTAAATTGCAAAAATTGATGAAAAAGTACATTATGATTTGAATTCATTGTATTCCTCGTCTATGAGCCTAAATGAAAAATATCCTAGAAATAGTGTTGAAATTGGTGCTTCTCCTAGTTCAGTAGTTGTTGTGGTCTCTTTTGCTAGTTATCTCCCTTCCGTATATACGAATCAAGACTGGGATATGAATGACCTATTATAGGTTGACTTGCATGTTCCTTACTAGTCTTTTGCATTGTTTTCCATTTTCACGTTTCTTTATGTGAATGCATGTTCATAATGTGATCCCTTGTGTTCTTTTGTTTGATGTATTTCTCTCTTTTTGTCCATTCCTCTATATGTACCTTCATTCTTCTCTATGTCGTAAACAATTTATCTTTTTCACTTGTCTTGTGTTTTCCTTTTGGAGATGACACAAGGCATTAAGACATTTGCGTCTCTTCCATGTTGTCCTAAAGGATATTTCTTTATTTTCACTCTCTTTGCGTCATTCTTCATGTTCTATGATTATCTAGGAAATGATGATAGTTTCGTGCTCTATGAGAACACTATAACAAAGATATACTAACCTTGGATTTGATGGAACCCTCAAAATTTTTGGTTCCATTTCTGAAAATCTTACATTTTTAGTTAGGCTTCTCATCTTTGGACTTTCGGGTTTTGTAGTATTCTTATTTTGTTGTCAATTTCACCTAGGAAACTCTTAATTCTAAACCCTTGCAATTTTCTAATTTTTTGTTCACTTTCTATTTCCCATTTTTTATCATACTAAAAAATCTTATGTCATTGATGATTGTGGAGAAACCAGTCCCTCATGCCTAGGTCTGAGTTTCTTCCTTTTTATAAGGTTGAATTAAAGGCCTTTTTGGCCTTTACATCCTTTGAATTTTATGACTTAAAATCTTGTGAAGACCTTTTCCTACGTCATCACTAGGATGGTCCCCTTCATTAGAACAACTTGTGGGAACATGCTTAAAAGTTTTCACTTAAGTCCCTTTGGTCATCTCTCTTTCTTACTCATCATAGAAGTTTCTAAAAGGTATGTTTAAATTGGGGATAAGAAATGAGCGGTATTTCTTTGGTTTTTCTCATCATGGATAGCTTTGGGATCTCTTGACATGAATTAGTGATTGGTGATGCTCTTACTTTTTCTTAAATCATTGATTTTTTGCTTATCACTAATAACTCTTGAACCTTGAGTATTGAATTACTGATTAGCAATGACCTCTGGTCTTTTGTTCTTTTGTTTCATTGTTCATCGAGGATGGTTCTATGATTGTAAGTTTCAAAATAGCAATGAGCAATATGAAGTATCTCCTATGTTTCACGTATTGCAGATGGGTTTTGAATGTTATGTTTTGTATTAGCAATATGTGATGCAGGTGTTCTATGTAATCATTGGGATCTCTCATCGCTAATTGCTTGCAAAATTTATGATGATAACTAGTGATAAGTTATAGTCCTAGTGCTTTTGTATTTTTTCCTATCGCTCATCATAGATCCTTTCCAAACTTAAGTTTCAAAATAGAGATGAATGATGGAGTCATCTATCCAATTTTCTTTCACTTATTTAAATTGATCTTATGAGTGATATCTTTTGTATCATTGATTTTGATGCAGGTGCACGTGTCTTAATCTTACTTCTACAATAAGAAACAAATGCTAAATGGAAGAAAGCATGGTAGAACTTGAGGACATCATATAAATAAAGGAAGAAAGTAGCGAGGTGAATGGAGAACCATTGATGTGGTTTTAAAGGAGAATGATGCAATGAGCTGAAGTTCATCACGTCAATACTCTACTTGCTAATTGAATGCTAGAAAGATAGGGCAAGTTCGTGACAATCAATGGAATGTATGAAAGGCTATTCTCTTCAAAGGCCAACTTTGTGTACTTCACTGATATTATTGAAGGAACATGGATTGAGTTGGCGATGCATGCTTATTGTCAGATCATAGGTAACTAATGAGGATTGAGGGAGGACATGGCAACTTTCTGAGGTGGAATCACCATTTTCTAGGAACAAATTGTAAAAGACAAAAATGATGCTTGGAGTTACCATTTATGAAGTTTTAAATCTTCAAAGATTGATGATTCAGATTCAAAACTAATCTACTAAGTTATCAAATTTGTCACGCGATTATCTCTTCAATCATTAATTGCAACACACTCCAAATGGTCTATTTAATGCAGAATGTATGCCACTTGATCTCACCATTTTCACTTCTCTAAAATTATGAAGTGTGGATCATACAAGGAATGCGTGAGTGTTTAGATTTCAATTGTAGAAGTGTTGTTTTCAAATTGGGTAAGTTAGTGTTTTGTGTGAGATCCTTTTAATTCATGCTTTTGTTTTCCTAGGGAGTTCCATTTTTTGGGGTTGGTTGTGATTGTTGGGGCTTGAGGATGTGCTTTTCTATAAGTTTTATTTAGAAGCTTTTAAGCTGGGAAACATTTTCTCAATTTAGATTTTCTAGCTTTCACCATGTGTTCTACGTAGTGGGAAAGTCTGGTGTGTCAATTTAGCCAACTAGGAGGTCTATTTGACTTAGCGTGTTTGAGTGTCTTGAGGATATGTCTGAGAAAAAGTCCCTGTGACTTATATGGTTTAGAATAGTGAAAGGAAGGCCCATGGTAAAAAGAAGAAAACCATTTTCCAAAGTACTTACAACTTAAGGAACATGACCATTTCTGAAGAATTGATCAAGTTTGAGGGAAAGGATCATGTTGAGCCTACAAAGAAGGCCAAGAAAAGAAATAAGGGGACTCATAGAGCCTACCTATGAAAACATAATTCTCCTATTGTACTCTCTAATAACCCTTCAAATGGTGAATGTGGCACTGACTCAGGATACGACCATTACCTTCTCTCTTTGGTGTCGTATGATGACTCTAACGATGATGTGGTGATGGTTCCTTAGATTGCATCATGAACAAGGAGTGGTTGAGCATAATATGTTGCTAATGAGTCAGAGTAACGTCTCTTCATTATTTTTGTTTTTGATGACACCATGGTTTTTGCATCAATAATTTCCTAAATTTCAACGTGTCTATGGTGTTGGTCTTTTACTCGTCCATGTTGATGTGGAAGTCCTATGGCTAGTATGATAAGGAATATTTTGCTCGACGTGGACATTACAACAACAACTAACGGTACCCTATGGATGAATTTTTCTTTTTCCCTCCCCTACTCTAAAATTATTGCATGTAACTACTAGGGGAGTTTCTTAAAATCAGTTGAAATTAGGTTTTGAAATGAAGTATGAAATGTAATCCTAACTTAGCCAGATGCTTGTTTCTCCCCTGTTTATAAAGGGGATTTCATGGCTAATTGCATGAGTTCAAAATTTTTTGAGTATCAGAAGGGTCTAGTTAAAAGCTAAGCTTAGAGAGCAATATAATGTGAATAGATAAGTTGATGAATATATTAGAAGCAAGTTTAGGGTATGAGTCATAATTTATTTTGATCTTAAAATGGTTTTACAAAGTAATATCATTAATGAAATAAAATGTTAGTTCTAAAATATGTGCTCTACTATGTATTTTCCTATAAAATTATGAATGAGATTGTTAATATTAATTTCATTTTTATTCTATCATTTACATTGAATGAATGGGTTTATTTTTGCTTTGATTCAATGAGTTGATTTAATGCTAAAATAAGGTCATGGGTTTGTGGGAAAACGATATAGGGTTCAATAAGTAGTAGTATGTTAAACATAGTGAGTTGGATGGCACAAAGTAGCATGCCAATAGTCCCCTAATTATTGAGTTAAATTGTAGTTATATTATTGATTAATTGCAAAGTATGACTCTATTGTTCCCTTAGACAAAGCACTAGTTCTTTCGTTAACTTATCTTGTAACTAAGTGAGCTAGTGGTGAACCTAGGCAGATACTTTAAATAAGTGAATTCATAAACAAAAACATTTAGTTACTGAAGTAGTACCATATTCCGTGCAATAGGTAGTAACTTGTTAAAATGTTTTCCAAGCCTTTGATGACTTTTGATTGTTTGAACTTTCTGAGGAATACAACTATGTGTGTAAATTCTCTTGACCAACTAAGTATCTTATGAGCATAAGTGGAATTACGCTCCCAGGTTTCACAAAGCCTAAAGAGAAGTGAGGTCTTTTAGAGCGTGAGGTCTTTTAGAGCCTCACATATGTGTTGGCCAATCCTTACCCTTTTTAATAATTGATTTTTGGAAAATTCATAGACGAGGGATAAGAGTAAGTTTGGTTTATAAAAAATAAATAATAGAAATGGCAGCTCTGCTAGGGACTAACACGAAGATATTCTAATTGAAGATCATCTTGCCTTAAAAGAGTCAAATTATTTGATAGGGGATTATGTTCTCAAGCTTGGTTTTTTGTTAATGAATTGATCTTCAGTAGTATGGAATGATTTTATTCTCTTTCATTGAAAACTTGCGGGTGTTGAAAAAATTTAGCATATTTCATGAAGATTTCAAAAATTGCTCACTAGATGTGGGTGGTGACTCCACTAATCTTTATACCAGTATGAATTATTGCAAGATAAAATGAAAAGTTGTTGGAAACAAATATAGAGAGTTATATATGGCTCTATTGATTAATGAAGGTTAAAGTAACACCTACTCATGAAGGAAACTTCATATTGTTGAAGTGGGTTCCTATTTAGAGGAGGTGGAGACTCTATGCATAAGAACCTGATGAAAGTTTGAAGAAAGTTCCAAATTTGTAGAGTTTTTCAGTCAAGGGCACAATTAAGAAGTAATTACACTATATCTAGGTATTTTTCCCCTATTTTGGTTTTCAATGAAGAAATAAATATGTGAAGATCATGTTGAAATGATCTGGTTAAAATTAGGTTTCCCTATTATGTGAGTTAAGCATAGCTAGAGGGATGCTAGCTATTATATACTTCTAAGGTGTAATATGTGATATCTAGGGTGGGTTGACAAAGTATGTTTATTCTTGAACTACGCCTCTTAGAAAGTATAACACATGGATATGTTCGAGCTCCAAAATGTGATTAAAATTAATGAATGAGGTAGTAAAAAAATCAATTATGAAGTTGATTTTGAAAGATTAAATAATGGTATTTAAGAGAGATGTATTACTTTCATGCATTTCCCTATGGAACATGAAATAAAAACATGAAATCCATGCATCTCTTATCATTCCATCAAAAGAAGTTTTCTATTGAGAGATATAAATCATCAAGTTTTAATGGTATTCAAGGTTTCCCTAACAAAATTCCAAGTGATGTTAGGAAACATTTGTTTATATTTATAGGGCACAATTCAGAGTTAGCATCTAAACAATTGAATGCATTCATAGATTTGATGGGTTATTTTGAGATAGATCATGAGAATGTTGTCATGAAACTTTTTTCTTAGTCTTTAAAGGAAAATGATAGAAACTGGCTTTCATATTTACCAATCTATTATATAGCTTCATGGAATGGTTTCATGGTTGCATTTATAGAGAGATTTGGTGAAAGGGTTAATCATAGCTTATTAAGGAAAAGAGTTATGGAAATTCAAAAGGATGAAGATGAGTTGGTTCCTACTTTCAACCTCATATTTGAACAAGTAGTACAAGAGATATTCCTAAATACCTAAAACCTAGTGATGCAAAATGTTTGATTATATATTTAGGTGCATTTGATAATGAAATGAGTTATTTGATAAGGGATAAGGAACCCAAAACATTGAAGGAGGCTTGTCACATTTCTATGGATATTGAAAACATTGTGAAACATTCAATGATCAGAGGCTATGTGGCTGCAAATGTTTCTTGTCCTGGTTCACAAAAATTGAGTGGATCTCCTAATGATAAAAGAGATGGCCAAGGTGATAATGCTTTAGATATCCCATCTTGTTCACTCTCATAGCATATTAATCATGGATTGATTCAAGATAGACTTCAACAAAGTTTAATTAATAATGATTAGGTGTTGTTAGTCCAAAGACTATTTGACATGAAGATGTATGAGTTGCTAGCAAGGTTCTTAATTCCATGCTAGAAATTCCTAAGGGGTTATAACCTGCAGATTCAAATTTCTTTGATGTATTTTACAACATAAATGAGCCAGGACTTAGAGCCTTGCCTAAAGAATTGAACCTCAAGATTTTGGTTAGATACTTGATTGGATCAGGATTGCTGAGGAGGTTAAGAATGATTATATACAAAGAATGAGGTTTCAAGCTTACAATTTTAATTGTCCTAGTGAAGGTCAAATGTTTCCTCAATCAATGAATAAGGATGTCTCAGAAGAAGAATATCTATTTAGTAGTGTGGGTGATGAAATTGTCATATTTACAAAAAATACTGATATACACTTGAAGGTTGGTTACCAAGATAGTTGAAATAAAGATTTTGATTTCTCTTCTAGGAGGAATATGAATCTCTTTGTGAGACTGGCCTAGAGATATCCTTCCTTCCCGAAGGATTCAGCTATACCAGTCTTTATAGGTGTTTCCCTCATTAGTAAATGAACAAAGTTCAAATGAAGGACTCATGGAATGCAGTTCAACAACATTAGAATTGGAGTGAACATACAACAATATGATCTATTGGGACTGTAAATTTCTAAAAGCTTTCACATGTTTTCACACCCCTAAGTTTCCATTGGAGTCTTTTTCATAAGCACATGGGTTTGTTTTCATGTCATTTCTGCTCACATTTTTCCATATTGCCCCATTGAATCAATTGGGCTATGCATTTTTCATATTGTGGTCCATATCAGCATAGGTCTGTCTAGGTCTCCCCGACCTATGTTGCTTGTCTGTTTGCTACAAGTAATCGACATGACTTTTTCATTGTTGCAGCAACTAGCATTTACTTGTGGGTGGCTATCGGCATGACATTCATGATGTTTCGGCAACTGAGGGTGGACTTTTCGGTGTGAGATCTTTCATTGGTATTGGTCTCGACGAGTGACCTTCGGTCTCACCGACACTACACATGGGGTTTCAATCGAGTAGCTCTCGATGAGAGGTTTTCCTTCCTTATAATATCTTGGAGAAGTATTCTTGTCTTACCGATTGGTGGTGGAAGGATTGACTTGTCGGCGTGATAGTTCCTTTGTTTTGGCAACTGAGGAGGAACCTATAAGCATGAGTTTAGTCCTCAGTTGAAGCTATCACCAAACTCATCATGTCTCACTGACCAGAGGAAATGAATACATCATATCGGAATAAGTTAAGGTCTTTGGTGGGTTGCCATGGTGAACTCCATATGTCTTCCTGACTTTGCATATGTGTTCACTTCGGCTAGAGTCATAATTTTCAGCATTATGTCTTAGCGAGCCCGTTGGGTCTTGCCGACAATACAAAATGGATTTCTTTCAGAGAAAGGTTGGTATTGTCTTGGTGACCAGATTCTATTATGAGGACTTTCGGTGAAACAAGAGAATTCTATGAAACGTCTCCCCAAGAGCGATAAGTTACAGTGACACATGAGATGAATAGGGGGGTTTAGGCATAACAATTGAATTCTCTATATGGTCTGCCTAATAATGAAGGGTCACAATGATACAAGTGATAAAAGTGTTTTTGGTGAGACATATTGAAGGCGGTATGATATCTCCATGACTCAGATTGGTCATGACGATGAACAGGAGAACACAGGTAGACAATGATAAGCGATATTTTACCTTCGGCAAACTTTCAACACTATCCTGGCAATTGTTCCATTGGTGATTAACTATCTTCAGATGCTATGGGCCAACATAAATGAATATATAAATGTTGTTGAGGGCTGACATGGATTTTCCCGAATTCTACAGTGGCCAACATGGATTTCCAATATGATTTATTTTCTCATGCTGGTGTATAAATTAGCATTTTTGTAATTGTAAAACGGACATGAACTATTAGATATTCGATACAAAACAAGTAGATATAGTGGGATAAAATTATCCAATCAGAGACTATTGTTGCATGATTTTAGAATGGAGGTATTTATGAAAATCAGTTGATGTTGCTGCATTTTTCTAGTGTCAATTGTCTGTTGAATTCAATGAAAATACTGCTAAGTTGTCACCAAGATGGATTCTTTCCGGTTATTTAAATTGATGTAACATGTTTATATTCAATTCATCAGTCCACATTTGTTGTATCTATGTGGTTAATTGATTGGTTCTTTCAAGCAAAGATTAAAATCCTCTTACTTGATCACAGTAATCAGAGAGATTCATTTGGATTGTTAAAGTAGGGCTTAGTAGTTACAATATTGCATGTTTATACAAGTTGTAAACAAAATGTATGCTAGATAATTTGAGTGTTCTCCAGAGAGTGTTCCTCATCTTGATTTCTTTTGACTCCGCATACCCAACAAGGCATTGGTCTCTGCATTTTCATCATTAAGATTCATTTATTCTCTTTATATTTGTTCATTGAGCATTTTAGGATTTAGATTAAGAAGATTGCTATCAAGTTTGAATTCATTTGTTCACCTCCATCTTCCATTGTGGACAAATCATTGTGCAAGAAAGATAATCATAAGACAAGTCTACTTTATTTAGAAAGGTACACCTACCTAGGTTTAACAACACCTAAAGAGTAGAAGGTTGAGTTCTCTTGACCTTGTCTGTTACCCTAAAATGTATCAATAGATTGGAAAACTCTTGAGGTATCTTTACCTGCATTTTTTGTGAGCTAACAAATTGGTGACTCTACTGGGGAACACATTCAGAATCAAGGCCTTTTATAGAGTCAAGAACTATATACAGACTTGCTGGGGATAAGAAACATTAAGTATGTTTTGATTTTTAGAGAAAAGTTAGCGGCGACTCTGACATAAATTTTATAATTGTTCATCATGAATGGAAGAAGATCTTAGTATAGGGGAGGTCATACTGGAGCTCCTATTGGCAGTAGTAAGTGGACACACAAAGATGGAAGAGCTGATAAAGGAAAGAGGATCAATGAGGACATGTGCATAACAAACAAAGGCAAAGCACCAAGAGCACATTGTGAAACATATAATTGTTATGATACATGGAGAGATGATTTGAGTGCAGAGCCTTGTAACCAAAAAGATCAAAGAAATCCTTTCCCTTCTCTCGATCCTCAGAAACAGGCTGAGTTTGAAGCTAAAAAGAGGCAAGAATATGATCTAGAAATGTAGGGTGATCAGAATGAACCTATTGATCATGCATCTCCTCAAGAAGATTATGAATCTTTGAGTTTTGAAGAAATCAAGGCACTGTTTGAATCCCAAGAAAAGGAAAGAAAAGAAAAGGAAAAGGCCAGGATGATACAAGCAATAAAAGAATCCAAATTGCAGAAAGCACAAGTTACTGATTAGACAATTGATTGCCTCCCAAAGTATGTACCACCTCATAAGCAGGGTAGTCATGGTGCAGGGCCATCTAATCAATTCAATGCTCAAAACCATTAGACTGGGAATCACTATAAGTATCCAAATCATCCACCTCATATTGCCACACAGCATACAGGTATGCATCCACCTCCTAGTTAGTATTTTATCCCACAGTATAATGCACAGTACAACAATCATATGCACTAGCATCAGTGTCCACCTATTCCTCCCCCTCACCAACATACAACCATGATCAGACAGTTTGATTTAGCAGGTTTTTCAGTTATACCCTTACCCTATGGATGGTAGTTGGAGGGGTATGGTGCCCAAATTCATAGGAAGTAATGCAATTACTACTAAAGAGCATTTAAAGAATTTCAATGTATTCATCCAAGATATAGATGTGCCATATGAAGATTTACACATGAAGCTATTTATGATGTCACTTATTGAAGATGTTAGGGATTGGTTTAACAACTTGCCTGCATTCTCAATCAATTATCTTCAAGTACTCCAAGATCGATTCTTAGAACAACATGGGAATCTCAATGCACTAGATGCAGCTCTTCATGAACTAATACGAATCCAAAAAAAATAGAATGATTCTATTTATGATTTCAATAGAAGATTCAACAAATTGTAGACTAAAGTACCTCCTGGATCAAGGTTACCAGATTCTATTGCATTAAGTGTTAATTTAAATGCATTTGATCCTAAGACAGGGTACAAACTGAGAAGTATGATCCCAAGAGATTTGGCTGAAGCTCAGAAGATAGCACTGACAATTGAAAACAGTAGGAAGTTTTCAGGTATAATCAATAAAAGAGACAACCCTAGGCCTCCTCAGCAAAACAATAATTATCAGTAGAGATAGGAGAATACATACAGAAACAAGAGGCCGAGGTGGCATGACATGCCTTATAATATAGACTAGAAGGATGGAAAACCTATAATAGCTAGGCCAAGAAACAAAGAGACTCCTGATCCATTGAGCAAAAAGGGAACTTATATGATGAGTAATAATTACTTCTGTGAAGTTTGTAATCAACCACATTCCCCAGATTATTGTGTTGTAGCTCAAAGAATGCAAGAGGAAGGGATGTTGATGGAAAACAATGGAGAAGATCACAAAGTGTATCTGACTTCAAACACTTTTTACCATATGGAAGAAGGGTATTCATCTTCAGAGGATGAAGGTTATGAATATGATGTTTCAAATCAGAAATATAATGTCCATATGGCTTAACAGCAGGTCTTTTATGATTCTTAAGAAGATTATATATAGCCACATTCTGTTGAGCCGCCTACTCAATGCAGTGTGAGGAGACTCGCTGAATATGAAATGGAGAGAATAACTATTGCTGCTATTGAGGAAGCAAGGAGTAAATACTGGTTGAGAAATAGAAAAGTAAATGAGATGGAAGGTGTTCTTGGGGGAATTTTTATGAAAGATCAGAAAGCAACACAAGGAACTGTGAAGAAGCCAGAAAAGAGATACCCTGATAAGAGTGAACAGAAGCCTATCCAAAAGTAGGAAGTTGAAGGATTACACAAAGAGATACAAATGCCTGACCATCCTAGTAAAAATGAGAAGGAAGAAGACAAAGGAAAAATGCCAGAACAGAAGAAAATTGTTAAGGTGGAGGGCTCTTCTTTTGACTTCACACAGGCGTTATCCCAGGTAAAAATATCTATTCCTCTACTTGAAATGATGAAAATAAAAGAATACAGAGATAGTGCTATTCAAATGATAATGAATTCTGAAAAGAAACTAGCTACTCAAGCAGTCAATAGGTAGGAGAAAATAGATATCCTAGATGTCTGCCTGAATGATGTATTTGCAACTCCCCCACAAGTTGATCCTTTTTTCACTACATTGGTTATCAATAACAAATTGCTAAGGAATTGCATGATAGACTCTGGCACTGCTATAAATATTATGCCAGTAGGAGTTATGAAGTAGCTTGGCATGAGGGTCGATACATATGAAGGAAAATGCTATGCAATGGATAATAGACTTGTTCCTATGGTAGGTATTATAAAAGATGTTGAAGTCAAACTAGCTACTTATCCATAGGTGGCGTATAATATAGATATAATAGTGATAGATACTCCTACTTAGTTTGGGATGCTTCTATCAAGATAGTGGACAACAACAGTTGGAGGAAATATTCAGTTTGATCTATCTTATGCTACTATTCCAGTAAATGGTTAGGAATTCAAGTTGTATAGAGAGCCAAGAATGAACCAACTTGTTGAATTTGTACCTCAAGATCAGATTAATTGTTTTTGTGATGTAAATCTTGGCAATTTCAAGATAGAATCAACCCAGCATGAGTTAGTCAGTACTGATCCAATTAAAAAATATGTTGTGCCTAACTACAATGGTGTGTGGAGGATGTACTCTGGTGAAGCATGGGAACCTGAATCATTGTATTCGCCAGAGTCAACAAAACAATATACCTCTAATCCAGTAAATAAATTTATTAATGCCACATAGGGGAAAAGGTATGAAGACAATGATGATATCACAGATGAGCATGAGGAGATCAATTTTGCACTGTAGCCAATAGAAGATGAGACAGGTGCAAGTCAATATGGTTCATATGATAGCATGCATGAGAAAGATGAGGATGATGAATTTCTTTCCTGTATATCAGATTATGATATAAAGGGTAGTGTATGTTATGAAAGATCTAGTGAATATACATCTTGTGAAGATGAATTTGTGGATTTTGATCTGCAGCAAGGTGATTCTTGTAGTTCTTGTGATGATCAAGAGGAAGATGCAATGGACAATGTGTGTTCATTTGATAATGAGTATATAATACCTCCTACTATAGTTGAAAGCTATAAAGATGCATTTGATGATGAGGAAAATATATTTTCAGACAAACAAAATGATGTGTCAAATTATGGAACAAGTGATTGTGCTAGTAATGTTTATGTTTTCTCCTTCTCTGATGATCTTGGGCCTCTTTTTGATGATGACCAAAATGAAGAATATAACTATAGTGATGAAAGTATTGAGACTTGCTTGCTTAGCAGTGAGCAAATTTCAGATTTGCTGACTCTTGAATATCAGAGATATACACATGAAGGTGATCCTGAGGTTCTTTGTCTAGCTTATATTTGTTTTGATAGAGAAAGATCTTTTTGTGATGATTCTTCTAACTCTTAATGCAGTTCTCGAGTGGATGGTGAAACCTTTGAAGTTGATCAAAAGTCCGTGTCCATTCAAGATAAGGTATGTGATTTTGAAATTCCTAACTCACATGGAGAAGATGTTTACTTGCATGCCAAGGATGATAGACTTCCAGATTTGATTGGTTCACATATGCATGATATTGAGGATATGGGTCATAATCAAGTATTATTCCCAAATAGAGATAATGAAGAGGTGCAAAAGTTTTCAGATTTGTTTGTTTTAGACAATGTTGGTTTGACAAAAAAAATTGGTTCTCAAATGAAACACTTTGATGATCAATTTCCAATATAGCTGGGAGAATGTTTCACAATTCATAATAGTGAGAAAGATAATGAGGAATTTTGCATTAAATATGCATGCATTTTACATATTGAAGGTAACAAGGGTTTGTCCCATGATAATGAAAAATTCAAGTTGCTGAATGGTGTTGGGATTTTGGGCCAAACCGAGCATGATGATACCCTAATAACTTGCAATAACAGTGATAGGAATGATTGTATGAATGTATTCAGGGGGAATCTGATGAACTTAAAGCCAAACCAGGTATTTGACAGGGGAAAGTATGGTTTGAGTTTTAGATTGTAACAGCTCAGAACAGGTGAAGTTGAAACATAGAGGATTTAGGGTTGCCAGTGCATGGAAAACTCTTGCTCATCCTCTTTAAAATTGTTTTCCATGCACAGTAGTTTAGGGTTCTGGTTCACCTCCATTTCCATCTTGTATTTTTTCCATTTCCAGTTTTCTCATTTTGTGTTTGGCCTGCTCACCCAAAGATTTGGATCCTTGCAATGAACTTACTATCATTCATCCCCAGACAGAGCCACTATTGGGACTATAAATTTCTAAAAGCTTTCACATGTTTTCACACCCCTGAGTTTCCATTGGAGTGTTTTTCATAAGCACATGGGTTTGTTTTCATGTCATTTCTGCTCACATTTTGTCATATTGCCCCATTGAATCCACCAGGTTATGCATTTTTCATATTGTGGTCCATATCGGCATAGGTCTATCTAGGTCTCCCCGACCTATGTTGCTTGTCTATTTGCTGTAGGTAGTCAGTAGGAATTTTTCATTGTTGCAGTGACTGGCTTTTACCTGTGGGTGCCTATCGACATGACATTCGTGATGTTTCGGCGACTGAGGGTGGACTTTTTGGCGTGAGATCTTTCATCGGTATTGGTCTCGGCGAGTGACCTTTGGTCTCGCCAACACTACACATGGGGTTTCTATCGAGTAGCTTTCAACGAGAGGTTTTCCTTCATTATAATATCTTGGTGAAGTCTTCTTGTCTTATCGATCAGTGGTGGAAGGATTGACTTGTCAGCGTGACAATTCCTTTGTTTTGGCAATTGAGGAGGAACCTATTGGCATGAGTTTAGTCCTCGGTGGAAGCTCTCACCGAACTCATCATGTCTCGCCAACTGGAGGAAATGAATACATCATATCGGAATAAGTTAAGGTCTTCGGTGGGATGTCATGGTGATCTCCATATGTCTTACCAACTTTGCACCTGTGTTCACTTCAGCCAGAGTCATAATTTTTGGCATTATGTCTTGGCGAGCCCGTCAGGTCTTGCCGACAATACAAAATGGATTTCTTTTAGTGAAAGGTTGGTATTGTTTTGGCGACTAGATTGTATTATGAGGACTTTCGGTGAAACAAGAGAATTCTATGAAACATCTCCCCGAGAGCGATAAGTTATAGCGACACATGAGATGAATAGGGGGTTTCGGCATAACAATTGAATTCTCTATATGGTCTGCCCAATAACGAAGGGTCACAGTGATGCAAGTGATAAAAGTGTTTTTGGTGAGACATATTGAAGGTGGTATGATATCTCCATGACTCAGATTGGTCACGACGATGAATAAGGGAACATGGGTAGACAACGATAAGCGATATTTTTCCTTTAGCATACTTTCAACACTGTCCTAGCGACTGTTCCATTGGCGATTAACTATCTTCAAATGTTGTGGGCCGACATAAATGAATTTCTAAATGCTGTTGAGGGCCAACATGGATTTTCCCAAATTCTACGGTGGCCGACATGGATTTCCAATATAATTTATTTTCTCATGTTGGTGTATAAATTAGCATTTTTGTAATTGTAAAAGGGACATGAAATATTAGATATTCGATACACAACAAGTAGATACAGTGGGATAAAATTATCCAATAAGAGACTATTGTTGCATGATTTCAGAATGGAGGTATTTATGAAAATCAGTTGATGTTGCTTCATTTTTATGGTGTCAATTGTCTGTTGAATTCAATGAAAATAATGCTAAGTTGTCTCCAAGATGGATTCTTTCTGGTTATTTAAATTGATGTAACAAGTTTATATTCAATTCATCAGTGCACATTTGTTGTATCTGTGTGGTTAATTGATTGGTTCTTTCAAGTAGAGATTAAAATCCTCTTAGTTGATCACAATAATCAGAGAGATTCATTTAGATTGTTAAAGTAGAGCTTAGTAGTTACAATATTGCATGTTTATAGAAGTTGTAAACATAATGTATGCCAGATAATTTTAGTGTTCTCTGGAGAGTGTTGCTCATCTTGATTTCATTTGACTCCGCATACCCAACAAGGCACTGGTCTCTGCATTTTCATCACTAAGATTCATTTATTCTCTTTATATCTTTTCATTAAACATTTTAGTATTTAGATTAAGAAGATTGCTATCAAGTTTGAATTCATTTGTTCACCTCCAACTGCCATTGTGGACAAATGATTGTGCAAGAAAGATAATCATAAGACAAGGGGTGATCCCACAATAGTGGGTTACAATTTTTGGAATGAAAAAAATTATATTTTCAAGAAAAAAACATTAAAAACACGCTTCATTCGAAAGAGGGGTTCTAATGAAGGTGGTTCGGTCGAACACCCCCACTTTCACTCGAAGGGGTTGTTCTAATGAACCCCTCCCAAGTTTTTGACTTTTTGGGAAACCCCGCGAAGATATTTTTTGGGGGATTCATTTGAAGCCATCTTTCCATCGAGCACTAATTTTCCCTGCTAATCGCTAATTTTCCCTCCTCTAAAGTTAGCAATGAGGTTTGGTAGACATCAATTTGCCGCGCGAGGTCCTTTCCATTGGGAGTGTCGTTTTCATCAACAGCAGTAGACAAATGGTGATTTGATGTGACTTCTGGTTATTTCATGTGAAAGTGAGGCAAATGGCAACAAATGAATAGCAACCAGGTGAGTGGAAATGATTCTAACGCACAGCCAATATTTTCCTTTAAAATGCTGCATTAATCTTCTGTAGAATGAATCTAGCAACCAGGTTAATGGAAATGATTTTAACTCACAACCAATATGTTTTCAGATGCTTAATTAATAGCAGGGGCATATTGATATGTGGTATCGGTGGAGATTAGAAATAGGTTGTTATAGGTCGGATACTTCTCCGTATCCACCCCCACCTTGCCATGATTCGATAGGGATAAACGATCTATAATTTCCCTCCCAACTACCTAGGCGAATCATGTTTTTAGGAAGGGCATTATCCAACCTTGAGCTCAAGCTATTGTCTTGCCTCCCATCACTTTAGCATTTGATTTTGTTAGGGTTTGTTTTTATGGTTTAAAGGTGTAATTTAAGAGCCATTTAAAGGTTATATTATCAACTTTCATTAGGTTGATCCCAAGCTGGTCATTGACAGCATGCATTTCACGTCTGTATTCACATAACAGATGCAGTTGGAGTGCAGTCATACCTTAAACGATGTCTTTAACCAACCTTTTGGTGAGATTCCCATCATCTCTCACAAAATAAAACATGTGTGGCACTTTTTGCTCTTCAAGCCTTGACACTAAATTTCTTGTTAGTACTTGTCCCATCTCCCATTTTCCTTTCTTCTGGTATCTAACATCCAGGTCTGGTGTGGAATGCATCCCTGGGGGATGGTTATAAAGAACAAGTTTGAGATGCATTCATTATTATTTGGAAGTCTAATGTGAGGTGAATTGACTGTAGGTTTATTGTTACTATCAATGAAATTGTGGTGTCCTCTCTTTTGTTCAAGGGGTCAAATGCATTTTAAGCATGTACATTCGAATTTCATTGATCAACAAGACTCTAGCATGGCTAGTTTATGTTTTGACCAGGTAAAGACATCCCAAATTCTTGGAATTTTTTTTTTCTTTGTTCTTTTTATTTCATGACTGATTCATCATAGTCCAGTCTTCACCCAGCCATGGATGGCTTGAAGAAGCATGATGGATGAGAGTCTAACTGGATTCTATGCTTTTGAACCAGTTAAGGGTCTGTAACAAGTTTATAATTGTCTTCACATTTTATCATATATTTAACAAAGTTTAATTGATCAATATTTATTTAAGCATTTAGCTATGACTCGAGGGAGCTTAGAGCTACAGGTTTTGTAATAAACTCAACACATTAGGGCTGCCCCTACGCATGGAATTCATATTTTTGTCATACTATTTGGATTACCCCAAATACCCACTTGACATGAAATCCCTTAATTTTTCTTTTTGTTGTAGATGAACAGCAAGTTATGATCTTCAATACTTTTAGCCTCTGTACCTTTCAGCTTTTTCCAACCATTGCATGTTCATAAGATTAACCTACACTAAAATAATCGGTGTTTGCATACTATATTATTTTATTGCTCCAAGACAATAGGTTTTAAATACCTTTCATACGAGGAAACAAATCTTTTTCAATTTTTTAGATCTCGGTGTTGTTGGTTAGATTTGACTGGGATCCATACAAAATTTTAATGGAAAAATGGCGTATGAAATAAGTGATGAACAGGCGCATGGGACAGCAGTAAAAAACACTGATACGGAGACGGGTTGTTAGCATGTAGGTCAAATAATAACATATAAACGGGGTTGGGTGAACTTGAATGGTATTCTAAACCATCAATAATGGAGATAAGATGGTCAAGCAAGGCAGGAATGATAGGAATGTGTTGGAAGACTCAGACTAATTACAAGAAAATGGTCAAGAATATGATAATGGCTTCAGACTGGATATTGAACATTAAATGATCTCTAGATTTATTATAGTGCTCATTATAATACCTATCTCATCAGAAGCATGGTCCATGAAGAAGCCAAGTTCTCCACAAATATCATCAAAATACAAATTCCCTTCAACAACATTTGTATGTAGCATATTTGAGAAATGTTTGGTAACTCATTGTCAATGATTTTTTTATATGACACGTGAATTTTCTATTGCAAGCGCCAAAGGTACACAAGCTGCCATAATTGGCTCATCATCATTTAGTTTGGTAGTTGCATGCATTGCTCTTGAAAGCGTACTGCCAGAATCAATATATTTAATCATTGACTTATTACCAAGTTTTGATCCAAAATTGTAACTAATTACCAAGTTTCCATCCAAAAAGTTAACCTGATTCCAAATTCCATACCAGAAAAGCTAATTTATTCACCAAGATGTGGTGGAATGAAATGGATCTGAAATGTTTCCAAAGTCCCAATTTATTTGCTTCTATAGATGCATAGCAATAGACCTCATACCATAGCCAATCTACCCAAGGGTCTCAACAAGATAAACATAGAAACTACTTCCCATAAGTAGATTTAGAGGAGGGGAATGATGAAATATAGTAGACACTCCTGCCCTACTTGTACAACTACTCATGGTCATGCCAGCTCAGGTGATTTCAAAATTCTTTTTTATTATGATTTCAAAATTTCATTTTTGAATAAATTATTTGCAACATCCCATTCAGAGAATGACCAGCCAGCATGATCTAGGATGTGCCACAAAGCCACCATATTTTTATTCTACTTATAAGAAATTTCATTGATAAATTAAGTATATTTTTAAATAGAAAGATTAAAAACAACCAGACTTCCAAGAAATTAATATGCTGCATTAGTAATAAAATAAGGAATAATTATATTTCATTGTCCCAGCAGCATTAGCAGCAGTAGATACAGTAGTATAACCGGTAGCATATCGATTGCCCATTTTAAATCTGCCAGTCCCATATCCTCTAGGTATGGATTCAGCTGACCTAGTAGTAGTTTATCTCGAATCATCACCACAGAATGAGGACAGAGCATTACAGTTCATCATTTCAGAGCTGGAATTGCTCCAAGTTCTCCCTTCATGCAGAGTAAGTTCTTATTAACCTTTTCCTATGGGTCTATCCCTTTATATGAATGATTAATTTATATAGTCTCAATTTTACTATATCAATTATTAACTTGATCTTTAGGTTAATAAGAACTTACTCTATCAATTATTAACTTAATCTTATTAACGCTCAGAGTTAAGGAATTGCAGAATCCCTTGATCAAAATTTAATTTGTTTCTTTCCAAGAAACAAATGCAAGTAATATTTGAGGGTTGGGCATGTTCTAAAGCATAAAAATCTCTGCAATAATCATTCCAATTTATTTTAACTTTGATCTAGGTTCCAAAGTGATACCCACCACACTTAGAAACAAATCCCACACCTTTATTCTTCAACAGACAGTTGCAAGGTAGCGATTCTGAGTTTGATGCAGCAAAAGGAGCCTCTTTGATGCATTAGGTCTTTCTAGCCCAAGATCCCATCTGAATGATTTCAAAATTTCAATCAATTGATCCAGGTTAGGCCATAGCTCCATTAATAAAAATTTCTAAGTGGGTTGAGAACCAAAATGTCATCAATATCAACAACAATTCTCCACATTCATCAAACAATACATTTTAGCTTTCATTAAGATCCCATTTGGCAGGGACTGTAGCTACAGCGCAACTCCTTTTTGTTTAAGAGTTTTCAAACTTAGGGTTGCCTGATTGCCAACCCTGTCACAATATAATCTATAGTTAACTCTTTGTCTATGTTCTTTCAAATGATTACATCTCTGTCAGTTGTCCAACAACTATTAATTTGTGGGTGTCATAACTTAGCCATAAATTCCTCTGCAAATCATTTTAGCTAAAAATTATATAAGTTGTTGCATATTGGTCAGTAAAGTGGGCAGGATATAAGCATATTGTACTGTTGCATATCACTTTAAGAAAAAAAAATCATCAGAGCTCATTACCACTAGATTCATTATTTATTTGTGTTGGGTAATGACTGGAGGTGTAATATATGGTGGCTGCTCTATTACAATTGTTGAAGTTTTGATAGAGCAATGGAAGATAAGAATGTTGAAGCAATTCTTGATTTGTATAGTTTTTGAAGATTGTAATGGGAAATCTAGTAGATACTGCAGATGGATCAGATGGCAATGTGAGAATGTGTATTCAATACAAACCTAACCATAAAAAGGATTGTTCCATCTTCTATTTTGGTATACAAGGAGAATACCAGGAAAAGTTTTTTTCTCATTTCATTTTTGTTTTGTTACATTTATTTAATAGTGTTGGAAATAAATCACACCTGGATCAAAGATGGACTGGTCATTTAATTTTCCTTATGTTACATTTATATAATAGTGTTGGAAATAAATCACACCTGGATCAAAGATGGACTGGTCATTTCATTTTGGTTTTGTTACATTTATATAATAGTGTTGGAAATAAATCACACCTGAATCAAAGATGAGTTGGTCATCTTAACTGATCCTTTGAAATCTTAACAAAGAGATATGTGAAGCTCTTTCTCAATAGAGGATGAGAAATACATTCTCTGAATGAGTTCTTGTGCAACAGAAGAGAGAAGCATTGAATGTAAACAAAGAATGGAAATCTCAATAGTTGTTTTATATTCATTTCATCTCACACTGTGTACACATTCTATGAATTCCATCTCTTTTAGGGTTGGACTTCATTTTCCATGTTCGGGTATGATCATCACTTACAGTAATGGACTTCATTTTTTTCATGTTTGGGTATGATCATCAACTACAGTAATGTAGATTCTTTTTTTTGTTTATTACCAATCACTAGTGTAAACTACAAGCAGTTATTAATGGTAATCTTTGAGTGTTTTTCTTATAGCAAGGCTGCAACAGTGTTCATTAATGTATCATATGGCTTGCTTTGGAACCATTGTCAAGTCTATAGTAAGTGCACCGTGAATCATGTAGAATTGTTGATGGAAGTAATAAACTAATATGAATTTCAACCATATGTTTGCCATTATTTTGTTCGCTTAGATGATGAGTACACATTAGAAATAATGTAAATGTCATTGAACTGGCCACAAGTGGAATATGACTGGTGAACATGAAAAAATATTAAACAAGAAAAAAGAAAGACATGGTGGTGAGAATAATCTCCTCATGAAAAAAAATATAGTGGGTATCTCAGTATACACCATATGCATGAGGTACTTTTTTGCAGGACCAAAATGTCTGGAAAAAAAGGAACATTAGTACTTAAGAGGGTACCAACATTGAAATGCCACAAATAATGATTTTGCAAAATACACTCCTTAACATTGAATACTTGGCAATTTCAGCATTGCCTTCGATGATAAAAAAATCTACACCAGGATGTCTTAGAAAATACTCAAAAAACTGTATAATTCATATAGATTTTTAATAACTTCCTCGTTGTAATAGAATTATCAACTGCAATGTTAGAAACAAAACCAGAGAACACAGAGGAATAATTAGAAGCCACGAGTCTCTAGTACTTGACTCTTGGGTACATGTTGATAGAAATGAGCACCACCAACCTCCAAATACCCGAACATCTAATCCTTGGATTACTACTCAACATTATGCCACTAGAAAAATGAGAAGTGAGTCAAAAACATGCCAATAAGTTCCTTATTTTAATCCTTTAAGGCCATGCCCAGTAGCTATAAAAAGAAGATAAGGCCTCAAGTGTGTGAACATCTAGGAGCTAGTGTGTTCTAGTACTATGTGTTCTGGTTTCTCTCTCTTCTCTGTTTAACATCCTCTTGTTTCTAGACTTAATGTAATAGTAACAAGTGTGGGAGTAAGGAAATTGTCTATCCAACCTTAATATAGTAGTTAACTCTACGAATATTGCCAAAGGTTAAGTGGATTAAGAACAAAAAGATAAGGAGCTTGATTGGCTATAAACTTATACCATCTAGAATTGAAAAAATATTGTTGAAAACATTTTATAATGTAATTTTGAAGAGCACAAAATACCCAAATGTAAATGGTCCTACACTATGGTCATTTTCTTAAAAAGTATAATTATATTACCTAGTCGCTCAGTCTGTGTTCTTCTCAGCAAAGGTGCACCTCAGCAGTAGCATATTGCAGCTAGCCTCATCCTCTTCCATAATTAGAATGCTCTTCTGATTTATAAGTCTTAAAACCCAATAATTTAAGATAGAGCACATGCATCCAAATCTAAGTTTAGGTTTTTCTTTTTCACTAGCCTTCTATTTTAGATTTTAGAAGTCTCAATCTGCGTGCATACCTTGAGCACATAGGTTGTTTCAGATTTTTGAATTCTATTTTTTCTGTAGAGATTATAGAAAATAGATTGTAGACAATATCTCTTCCCCCTTGTCTGTCATTTTATTTCTAATTTATTTTTTGGCATGGAAAAGAGCAAGTCTATTTATTTTTGTTCACTTAAATTTGAACATTAGGATGTTTAAAGTAATTTTGTTTTTTGGACAAATCAGGGATTGATATGGCAGCTCAAGAACCACCACCCGATGGTATATTTACCAATACAAAGGATGAGATCGATAAATTACACCGTATTCTACTTGACCCTACCACCATAGGGGTTTACAAGGATACATGTGTGTCCATTCTACATAGCTTAGATAAGATTATATGGACATTTGAGAATAGACGTGCTTTGTCTGCTGAAAATATAGTAGTTATTCTTGCTCAGATGCAGCAAGAGATTAGCGGTGAGGTTTCTCTTGCAGATGTTCAGCTGCAAGTCCCAAAAGAAACCGTCAAAAGACAATTTTTTCCATTTTACGTTGATAGATCCAAGGTTAGGGGATATCAGGTGACTCGATGTGCTGATCGTCAGATGGCCCCTTTGATATACCCATGCTTTCTTGCAGCATTTGGTCGTTATCCAAATAACGATCAAATTCCTTTATACTTTGTACAACAGTTGTATGCTAAGGTTCATTTGGGCCTCAACGTCAACTATTTAGACCTACCAAAATATTATGGTCAGGGGCATGGTAGGGTAGCTGATAGGGATGCTTTTCGTCGAGTAGATCGACTGCCTCCAGTTTATCAGCATATGGTTGGGGAGAGATCACCTGCTATCTCCCCAACCCTTGCACCTATTGCAAATCAAGTTATCAGTGCTTCTCAAAGGGAAGCAATTGATAGCATTGGTGATATAGCTATTGCTACATCTACGATTCTACTGATCATGTGGGTAGATATTTGATGAGTCATTCTACATGATCTAGATCATTGGATCATGCTACTGATCCTTATGGTATGGTGGGTGTCCTTTCACCATCAGACATAGATGGTCTTATAGGAGAGCGGATGCTTTGGAGTACAACTCATTGTTTGACAGATGACCTATTGGAGGCATATGTTTTCATTGCGACAGAGCTTGGGATCCCAATACATGAGGTCAGAGGACATGTGGGTAGAGCTTTGCATTCACATCCAGGATCCAACCAAGCTACAGGTCCTTCACTGCATTCACATCAACTTGGTAGCTTTGCAAATCCTACAGATCCACCTACAGATCATTCGGCTGCTAGAGAGGAGGATACACCTACTGGTCATTCTGTGAGTGTTCAACATCATGCATCTCAGGGCCTAGATGCAATTAAGGATCAGTTACAGACGATGGGATCGCTAGGTTATGTGGATATGCTACTACGTGGAGATATGTTGTCGATGCCATCTCACCTGGTTAGTCCATTACATTTGTCAGTATCGGAGCGAGCTAGGGAGACCCATGATACAGTCGAGTTGATAGATAGGATCATTGCAGCGGATCCTACACCACTTGATACAGAGGTATGTATGTATGTATGTACACAAATGCACAATTTAAACTGGTTTAAATTTTAAATTACTTATTTTAATTAAATGGTTGATAGTACTAATGTACACATTTATGTTATATATATATATATATATATATATATATATATATATATATATATATATATTGTAGAGGGAGTTAGCTCATGTTACACCTAGTATGGGGATGAAGCGTGTATGGAGGAGTGATTCAGATGATGTGACTAATGTTAGTGGACAGGTGAGTTTTAAGTTTTTAAATCATGTACTTAGGTATGTATATAATTTGTACACATGTATATAGATATAGAACATTATTCTAATTTGGAATAATGTAATTAGATTGTGTACATGTCCTGTACTATCTCTAGGGCTCGGCGCATCCATCAGAGCAAGATTCTCATTCAGAGGGTCGCTCGATTCGGAACCGACATGATGACTCTATTGGAGCTGGACTTAATTAATAGGTAAACAAGTTGTAGCTACAAGATGCAATGTTTATTTTATGTTTTCACAATAGCTGCTCAAAATTTTGAATTACACATGCTGGTAATTTATCTAGATGCTAATTCTTTGGCACGTGTCTATTTCTAGGCTCTATGTACCAGGAGTCATTCTTGGATACAAAAGGTAAATTTGCTAAGATTCTACTTTTTATGTGTCTCTTGAGATTTCTCACTCTTATAGTTTCATCCGCTTATTTATGGACTCTGATTAATTGATATAATAATTGTTCTTTTCTAATTAATTACATTTGAGCAAGTCAAAATCAAATTTATTTGGTATGTGCTTCTAATTTGTCCTGATGGCTTATTGTAGGATAAATTACGACATCTTTGCTGCTAACAATTTTGTCAAGATCCAATAAAGCTGGCACCATTTTTGAATTGGTGAATCTTCAGTTCGTTAAAGCCATGGTTTCAATCAGTGGTTTTTTTTTTAATCTATTTTTTCCCATCGGCATTGTGAAGAGCACAACAAAGTTTGTGTAGAATCTTGAGGTGATTCACTTGCCATGGTTTCAATCAGTGGTTTTTTTTTGTTCTTGTAGTACCTGATGAGTGATGAGTTTCTATCAAGCATTTGTTGACCCAAGACTTATATTTTGCTCTCTAATTTCACTGTCAAGCTCTACTCTTATTAAATGACCTTATTAGAATTTCTCTTTTCAGATTTCTTTAAGAAATATTAGAATGATTTGTTATCTTAAACCATATTCCCTTAAATATTAAAAAAAAATGTTATTGCATTGGATTTTTCTCTCTGTGCTCATGCTGTGGTCTTCAAGCCCAAATTTCAATGCCCTTTCTTATGGTTTTTTACTTCCTTTTCCATTGTAGTTACTATCTTTGTATATACAAATCCATAGACATGGGTGTGATTTCTTTCTAATTGGTGATCCAAAAGTATTTGAGAGTTAAAAGTTGATTTCTCTATTCAATGCTGGGCTTTCAGGAAATCTAGGTTCAAAAGGACCATTAGAGTGCCTACAATCAGTATGAAGATGGCAGATATTCCACCAGATGAATACTCTTGGAGAAAATATGGTCAGAAACCAATCAAGGGTTCTCCACATCCAAGGTATGATTGTTGATTGTTGGATACTACAAGTGTAGCAGTGTCCGGGGTTGTCCTGCTAGAAAGCATGTAGAAAGAGCATAACTGAGCAAGAAGACAAAAAGGACAAGACACTGACCGGGCACACTTTTCGAGTAACCAGCCAAATGGCACTTCATTTCCTGGGTCAAAATAGTTCGGGCAGCTGAACCAATTGGCACAACAATAGTTCTTAAAACTGATCCCTCTTGTAACTTCATTGTAGATTATATAATTCTAAATCATGCTATTTCCATTGTATGGAATCCATCTTCTATAACTCATTCTCAATGACATACAATTTATCTTTGGATTTAGTCCATGAGAAATTAGAATATACAGTTTTGGTGGCCATGTCCTACATTCTACAAATATATGATATATTTTTTGTGTTGAGTAAAAGAGATTTGTTTGCTATCTGCTGTCCTCTTTGAATGTTTAATGGCACCTCTGCATTTGTCTCACATTATATAGTTATTTTCATTCTCCTTTTAGCTAGTCGTAAACACTGCCTGTTTCTTGAATATTATCCTTTGATTGTGCAATTGTCCTTATTGCTCTAACTTTACAATTACACAAAACTAAGTAGATTTATCATGAGAATCTCATGATATATCTACCCAATCTAGACTGGTATAGATCACATAAAACTACTGTAAAGTTGTGATGATATGTTAGTTTTAGCTAAATATCAAAACAAAGAACTTGTGCATAAACAGGGAATGTGGCAGCTTTCAGGCATAGGCTAGTAATGGTCAGCTGTTTGGTATCTCAAGCCTTAGCTCGTATGCAAATCATCCATTCAACACTCCACTACAGAATTATGTCATTTTGTGCTCATTGTGTGGTTATGAATTTCTTGTAGAACAATATTGGCTACTTTTTTTATCACTGGCTACGGTATAAGGGTCTTCAAATTTTAGGAAAATAACGTAGGTGGCTGCTGCCCATCTTAGCTCGCCTCCTCTTTGTTGTTCATTGATCGTCCATGTGTTGAAATTATTGCAACATATGGCATAAGAGCACACATTTTGTTAAACTTTGTTGGATACCCATCAAGTGATTGACCATGAGTTGTTCTTGATGTTCTTCAGTGGATAATGGACTCCGTCTAGCCTGGCTTTGTGCCTTGTGCAGAGTTGAGATTGGTATAGTGCTCCCAATTATTTTGGTTCCCCAAACAATTGTTTAGTGCATCGTGGAAAAATATACTGATTTAAATCTGAGATCCAAAAGTAAAAAACTACAATAGAACATATTTCAATCAATAGTATTATCTCTTAGTATTATCTCTTAGTTAATTTGATATAGGAACAACTTCCACCGAAGCCATAATAGGTATCCATATCTCACTCTTTCAATTTGTTACCCAATGAAATGACTTTAATTGAGGTACTGAGGTTATCTCTCTTCTCTGACACCTTATTTTTGATATTGAGGTCTCCTTGGAGCTTATTATTGATACCATTGACTTAATTGAGGAAAACGAAATAGAGACATGCATGATGAGATCTATAAGGCTACTCGAGGTGACTGTGCTTGAACTAGAGCAGCTCCTCATTCTAAAGCCCATTCACTGCTAATATGTATTTCTCTGCTTTCATGATGGTTGCATTGAGGCAAGCAATCTTCAAATGAAAATAAATAAATGGGAGAAATGGTATTTTTGCTACAAGATTTAATGTGCAGCAGATGTGAAGTTTTCATTATTGTTTTAGAAATGGGAGTTGTCCCCTAGCCAGCAACTTGCTTATCAAAAAATGTGTGTGTCTGAGTGTTTCCTACCATCCCCAAGAAATGGCCTCTTGAATTTCCATCCCCAAAATCTATCCCAGAAATGTCAACAAACATAGGAAAAATGCAGTTTCCACATATCAACATTGGCTTATATATAGTGTTTTAAGTTAATAATATTATTACTATGATATTCTAATTAGATCTCCATTGAACACATGAACTAGTAGCTAAAAGGAATCAACTTACACTCCATTTTCTCTTCCTCAGCTGCATTTGGATGGAAAACACTCAATGATCTGACAAATTCTCCAAATTCTATCACCCCATTATGCTTTTTATCAAACAAATCAAATACCTCTGATGTCAATCAAAAAGTAAAAGCATTAGCCAGGACCTTCCAAGGTTAACCATCTATGGAATCCATTTATTGTAAAGCAGAGATCATTTCGTTTGATGCTGATAGACTAAACTGTTTAGTTTTACCCATTAACATTGAGCACTTTAGGGATAAGATGTACATAAAAATGTTCCGATAACCATCCTGATTGGTGTTGAAATTCAAATTACTTAGTATTTAACTACAGTCAGATGACAGATGGTATGAAGCACCAATTTGAAACAACACAAAAATAAGTATTGTGATTTCTTTAGTTTCATAAATGTTCCAAAGTAAAACTTAGGATTCTTGCTTTATGGCATAATTTGTATCATTAGTTAACATTTATAGGCCCTATACTTAAACCGAAGTTAATGTGATTAGTTAAGCATATGTGAATGCACATTTTAATTTATGCCAAAAGCTACTCAATACAGACTAAGATTTGTAACTAAGGAACTTTGAAACCAAGTGTGTCATTTGTGCTGTTCCTTGGACAAGATAACTAAACGACAATTGAAAATACAACATGAAGCATAAGAAAAACATGAACTTATTCTATAACACAAGGGAATTAATTTGTAGATTTGAAGGCACAAAAGAGATTCTAAGGGAAAAGATTTAGTCTTTTCACTATCTGGATATCACGAGTGAGGCAGGAATGTAAAACCATGCTACCAAACTTTGTGACCCACTAACAAAAATCTAACAGGTTCTCCTTCAAAGCAAGTAAAATTGGTACAAAAACAGATTAAAAACACACAAGTTTAATGCATCAACTTTACAATCAAGTGCAAAAAATAAAAAATGTTCCAAGTAGATTTATAGTATCTACCTTTCAGTTAAGAGATATTGCTCTTTTGAAAATTGTGTTGTTATTTGTAAGTTCACTGGATTGTCTTCAAACAAAATGATACTTAACAAAAAGGTTGAGTTATGTAACCCAAAGACAAATTCCATCACGAGCTCTGTCCAATGCTTTGGAAAAATTGACATCAATCATCCCAATCTGAGTCAGATTCCAACTTTTGGGAGATGAATTGCAATGCATTGTTGATGCCACAAAGCAAGTCATCAAAGTTACATACTTTGCTACAAAAAGAAGATCGGTATTCTTTGCTAATTGTAATTGTGAAAAATCAAGGGATGCCAGTATCTGGAAATGGTTCGGTAATGGTCTCCATCCATCCAATATCTAGTGAATTTTGATTAATTCAATGATGTGTGTGCAGTTGTTAGCATATTCGATGTCAATGCCTTGTATTTTTTCGTTGGCAAGTGTTTGGATGGGATGATTAGTAATAATGATGTCAAAGGTAGCTAATTATTTACTTCCTAATGACACAAATTTTCCACAATAAAGTCATCACCATACACACTCACTTTACTAATTTTGATAAGATTACATCCATTTTGCATCAGATATATTGGATTAAATTATTTTGTAAGAATTGTACATTGCAGTTACGGAGATTCATTTTTGACAGTGACTGCAACATAATTACATCATAAAAATGAATATTTGACCTTTATGACCTCATATACAAAGACATGGGAAATTTCCCTTTCATAATCCACTTACCTGATTCCATTAATGATTAAAGCTAATATAGCATCTATAATATTTCACAAAAATCCACTGAACATTATATTTATAGATTTTATAATTCTGATGGATTTCAGATTTGTTTTAAAGCTATAGCATTACCTACACACCTACAAAGTAGAATTGAAAGTAGGATTTCATGGCATCCAACTTGGACACCATTTCATCATTATGAGACTCTGCATATGATGGATTTTTTATCTTTTGTCCATCTACATCTTTAAAGTATGTCAATCGATCATATATTGGACTAGATGATGACTATTCTTGTGAGTTCCTTATTATAATTCTAGTGTAGAAGTTGTGATAATAGCAGAACCAAAGTGACTAAGTTGACACCTACACACATGAAAATGGATTAGAATGATGAAGAAAATTGTTACATCTATAGATCTTGTAAATTATCCTAATGATTTAGTTATTACATCAACAATGTGATCTTGTATAGAATATGGGGCACAAAGAGTCTGATTAAGTCCAAACATGAACTAACTAATGAGTATTGTTTGAAGGAAAAATGTTACGAAGGAGAGAGTAGCCAAACCAAGTACCACCAAATGTTAAGGATACACAAGAATTTGATAAGGGGAAAAAACAAGAAAAAACCCCAATATTATTAATGGAGGCAAAATGCCTAAGAATGATACAAAGTGCAATGTGTTAAGAACCTCTTAAGGAGGTGGCTACAAATATTCCTTAATAAAGGAATTAAAAAATAAATAATTAGAAATAAAGAATAACCTTTACCAAATAAAGATTTATCTTTTAACAGTTTCCCTCTTAATATAAGTAAATTGTTCAAGTCCACCTATGACACATCCTGTTATTCAAACCAATTCAAGTAGTTCAGCTCACTCTTCAATAACATGTAATATTCCCTGATGATCATCACCATCTAGTCTCCACTTACGACGTCTACGTGCATGTAGAACTAGATGAAGGGACATGACAGTAGCAATTACTAGGTGGCTATATTGATATACCTTGTTCTCAGGTTGATAATCAATGAAATGAATCCCATTTTGAACAATTTTGATTTGCTTGAGATATGTCCCTTGCACTACAACTAAACCTGAAGGAACCAACATTCCAAGGTAAGACATCATATTGACTTAATCAATGAAATGAATCCCATTTTGAACAATTTTGATTTGCTTGAGATATGTCCCTTGCACTACAACTGAACCTGAAGGAACCAACATTCCAAGGTAAGACATCACATTTACAAAGTCAATAGAAGTAAAAAAAATATTCAAAATATACATTCAATATATAAATCATGTAAGAGCATCTATTTATTTAGTCGGACCTATGGGGAACAACATTCCATCACTTGTTTCTAATTCTGCTAGCTTTTCCCTCTCTCTTGTGCAACGCAATAGATAATAACTAACACCTTCTATGTTTCCAGGTTCTGCTATGACTGCAAAAACATCTCCTGCACCAAAATTACATGGAAATTTGTAAAAAATATTAGAGTTCCACTATCATTTAAGTTTATGTAAATTTACTTTAAAAAGTAGCCAAATAAAATTTAATAAATGATTAAGCTACAAATTTACACAAGATCGTACATGCACGATATAAATATATATACATGTACCTATTTTAATCAATCCTGAAATATGGTCATAATCAATTGAAATCAAAGGAATGTCTTCAAAGCCTTCATCTTCATCTTCATTGTATGTGTCACTAACATGTAGTGGCACCAAATTCCTTCCATTGACATATCCTTGTTGTTGGTTGTTGCATTCATCATAGTTTTCTAAAATGCAGTCATAACAAAAACATGAGTAATCCCTAGTGTGCAATGTCCATGGGAAACTAGTTGTACTCATGATGGAATGCAATGATCTTGTTTTCTCTACCCTCTTGCATCCACGCATTGATCTTCTATCCACACCTACAAAACATAATTTTGCATCAAAAAGTAATAATCAATATAAATACATTAAAAACTAAAATAAACAACTTGAAAGTACACATATGTATATTTAAAGATTAAAATTCAAACAAAAACATACCCGATATCTCCCAAAACACTCTATGTGGAATGCATTGGTTGGTTGTTGAAGATGTTCCGACCTCATTTGATGCAAAGTGTTTCTGACACCATTCAACAACATCATGTACATCTTTTATGTGATCTCCCTCATAATTCATTTGATGCATTCTTAGAGCACGTTTAATGCAAGCTCCTGCACCATCATGTTCACCCTTTCCATGCCCACTCTCAAAGAAGCTCCAAACATGTGGTATGTTGTCATTTCGATGATATCTACATAATGCATAAAATGGCCTTGACATTTTGAATTGTGAAGAACATCCATCTGACCATACAAAATTCTTTTCAATTTTGACACCCTTGATTGCCAAATATTCAAAAAAATTCTTGAAGGAATGTTGTACAAATAGTGTGTCACGCTCTTTGTCATCACTAATATAGAAGTGATATTCTTTCTTAATGATTCGTGCCTCAGATGAACTGTCAACACCATCCAAATCCACTTGTGCATGTCGATAACACACTTGCACCATAATAGTGATCTACTCTGAAAAATAGTATTGTGATTGAATCTCTTTTTGATGTACAAAAGAGTAATTCTCTGCAAAGTCAACTACTGATAACACTGTTCCAAGTGGGAAAGTATCTCTTAATATCTGAAACTGTCGTGCTTGCCACTTAGAAAAGAAAGAGTGTTGTATGTATGGTTGTATCAATTTACGAAACTTTTCCATAAATGTTCCCATTGGTATCTTCTCTTCTACATAATCTAACCTTGTTGATTCTTTGCCACTTTTGGTATGAAACTTGATGTACTTGTAACTCTTGCAATTTACCAACTTTTTCAGGTCGGTATCTTCATCTCTCAAAGGCATTTTAGCCAAATTTCCACATGTTTTACAAACCCCTTTTATGCAACTAATTTGATTGGATGCATTATCATCATCTGATTTATCACATAGGATGGATGCTATGAACTGACTTGCCCGTCTTGGAGGTGCATTCTGAAAACCATCACTTTCTTCTCTAATCTTTTGAAACACCTGATAGTAGAGATCAAATTCAATATGATGACGACAACAACAAGTTTCAAAAACCTTGTTTGTCTTCACATAATATGGCTTTAACCTTTCAAACATTGTTTGCCCAATCTTTATATGTGGATTTGAATTACAAAACAACACATACATCTCATGATTTGTTATGTCTAACCAATGTTTTGTATGCAATTCATTATTATCAGGCCCAATCTTGTGTTTGATAGCATCTCTTCTATTTGATGAAGGACGAGTATGATCGTTCAAAAAACTTGAGATGAAGTTCCTAAAAACATCTTGAATCCTGTCAGATCGAGGAGCTCTACAAATAATTGCCCAATTTCCTTCTGAGGTACTATCATCTAGAACCTTTCTCCTTTTGACATATTGTGCTAGTGTCTTTCTGCTAAAATTAATCTCACTTGAAAGTGAAGAGATTTGTCTTTTTTTGGCCATTTTTTCACTTAAAATCAATGTCAACATGACTCTTCTTGAAATTGCCTTATCCGCTGATCGAGATTGTTTCCCAATGGAACCCAAACCCTTTTAAAAAATTTCAACAATTTCTTTTTGTAGGTGTGAACCTTTCCTCTTTTTTGTACTTGTATCTACACCCAACAGTTTTAATGACTCTTGTAGCTCATTATTAAGAAGTACAATTGATAATAGTTGGGCTTGATCGAGTGTATCAAGTTTACTGAAATGAGATATTATTTTCTTTGCAATTTTGTTCATTGACCTCTTAGTATTACGTCTAGGTTGCTTAGCATAAAACTTCAATTTTTCCATATCCATTTGAAATAAATGATCTAAATTTCTAGAAGAAATTTTTCTCCTAACCTCTTTACCTAGATTCATATGCTCTTCCACGATGGTATCTGGAAGCAATCTCGACCCCTCTCCAACATCCATTCCTTGGACCTGGGCCTCCTCTCCAACATCAACAATGTGTTCTTCAGCTTCATTTGCTCTAGGATCTAAATTTGGATTGACTTCTACTTTAGTTTCTGTATGTTGATCCCCTACACAAAAACACACCAAATAACATAGGATTCACTCAATACACTAAATACAAATACAAACCCTTCCTACTTAGGATTCACTAAATAAAATTTTTTCCAATATGTTGTTATGCCCTTGTATTCAAATAAATTCAATGCACGAACATTCTAATCTCTCCTACTAATTAGAAATATTCACATATTCTTTGTATTACACACTTTGATTTGTGTTTTAAAAGGATATTCATGAAAGAAAAATCACTCATTCATTTAATTAAACACTAACAACTTAGTACAATGCCCTATCATCATATCCCAAGATGATATTATTGTGATTGCAATCACAACGATAATATCATCCATAGATAAAGTACTTACTAAACTTTAATAGAATGACAAGATTATTAACAATATATGAGTTAGAACTTCAATACAAGTCTTGAATAAATCATTCAAAAATATTAGCTAAGCTTAAAGGATAATTATCAAGTTTCAATTTATCAATTACTACGAAAGAGAGTTTCTAAACATGATTTGGAGTTCAGACTTATTAATGTAAGATAAATGGTAATGTACATGAGGATTGCAAATTTGATGCCTTACAGGTGGTAATAGTTTTCACTGGTTAGAAGGAACATCTCTAACAAAAGAGGTGATTAAGAAGTTTAAATAAAATGAAAATTAACAAAAGCTACCCTTTAACTAACTAGTTGACAAGAAAAATCAATATGTATTACACAACATAGGAATAACAAGACTAGCATTAAACATATTAGATGCATCTTGTGAAACCTTACAACCTTGCTATATTTTACGCTCTTGTAATTAAACAAAACAATCACTACCCATACCCATTAAATCACAATGCTGAAGATAATTTAAACATCATTGAGGGAGTTTATTTAGGTAAGGAAGATTTTTTTTTAAAATTATTAAATCACAATGTTGAAGATAGTTTAAACATTATTGAGGGAGTTTATTTAGGTATAGGAATATTTTTTTTAAATTTCATTGTTAAACATCATTGTCAATGATTTTGCAATCATTGATGGTCTATTTAAAGATGGTAGGATTTATGAGGCTTGGGTCTGTTTTCATAACACATGGAGAAATGTTTTGAAGCCAAATGTGATTACTTACAATTCTCAAATAGAAGACAGGGGATGTCTTCCTAATGTAGTAACAAATAATATTTTGCTATCTACTTTTGGCAAGACAAGAGAGTTAAAGAGGGCATGTGAAGTATCATATGAAATGGAATTGAGGGGTTTGAAAACTAATGAAGTAGCATGCAACAAAATAATTTAACGTCCCTACAAAGTAGGGGATATTGCTAGTGCACATTTACTGATGAATAAAATGATTCATAACGGCATGGCTCATGATGTTGTCAACTATAACATGTTCTAATTAGTGGTTATTGTAGAACATGTGAAAGTGATAAGGCTTTAAAGATTTTTGAAAAAATGAAAATATTTGGCCTTATTCCAATTTTTGTAACTTACAAAGCTCTGATTGACACATTTTGCAAAGAAGACAAAATTTTAGATATCCTGAAGATAGGGATAGTTATAGTCCATTTGAAGAGGGGTTGGCAGCATCCCAGATGCACAAAAACATAGAGAAGATAAGGTTTATAAAGAAGAATTTGGTTATGGAGATTTGGCAGACAATTTTGAGGAGGTCTGATTTGTAAGCTATTTCATGTATGGATGGACAAGTTTCTGTTGCGGATTTGGATAATAGTATGAAATCAAGATAATGTTTTAGATTTATGACTTCATGTGATAGAAATTCTTATTTTTTTAATTATTTCTTCCATAGGATTCAATAAATTTGTAAAAAAAAACTAATAAATTTGCATACTTTTTATAAGCTTACAACAGGTGGATTATAAACTAGTATGCATTTTTTATAAGCTCACAACAGGTGGATTATAAACAATTAATGCATACTTATGTTGTATCATTGTCTTGTGATCTGCAAACCAGTATTCATGTTGTATTCATCCGCAAAAAAAAAAAGAGAAAAAAGAGTATAATAATATAAAACAAAAGTAAGTTGGCCATGGGAGATTGAAACTTGGGTAATCAACTTGCGATTTAGCAGGGTAGTGAGATTTTGATGTTGGTGAGTGATGTGCAAAATATTGAGAAACAATAACAAGGGTGAGGCATACGTTTGGAACATGGGTATATGTATTCAATTGAGAGTCTAAGGCTTCTAAAGTAATCTGCCCATTATTTGCATCCCTGTTCTGAGCAACAACACAATCTCTGCATTTAGAAGAGGCTCAAAAAATATATGGATCTTGTAAAATAGCATATACTATCAAATTCCATTCATCCCCAAATTAACGCCTTTATGGAAGGATTCAATGAACTAATACGAAGGAATCTTATATCAATATTCAATGATTAAGAACTTGTACTTCTGATCAATGGCCTTCCTGAAATCGATCTTAATGATCTGACATCTAGCACATAATTCATAGGATATACTTTAGCATCTCCTGTGATTCAATGGTTTTAGGAGGTTGTGCAAGGATTTTGCAAGGAGGATGTTGAATGCTTGTTGCAATTTTTCACATGAACCTCAACATCTGCCTTCAGCCTTCAGCTCACACATGTCATAGATGGTTCTACCTTCAGTTATAATATATTAAATTATTTTAATATATTAGTTTTTTGTTATGCATATCTACATTACTCTTCAATCTTTCTATTGTGTTTTTAATAAAGTGATTTTTTAGTGTTTGTTATGCATACCTTGCCTCCAATTGGTGCATGTGTCTCCCTCTTCAGTTCCTGCGCCTGTAGTTTACTTCCTCTTTTATATTTTGATTTCATCCAAAAATAAATATCCTCTCAAGTTTGTATATAAAAATTCATGCACAATTTAACAATTTTTATTCTAGTTGAGTCTCCTTCTAATTTTGGGTTTACATGAATCCCCACTATTATTATTATTACTAGCATATATATATTAAACATTAATATATATAAAATGTCGAGAGTTATCCTTTTGGAGACACTTATTTTTGTCATTTTTTCTATTTGATAATGATAACTCTCAACATAATTTTTATATATTAATATTTAATATATGTATGCTAGTATAAATAATATGATATGTATATATGTTGATCTATGTATGATTTTATTTTAATTTTCAAAGAATAGATATAAATGTAACTAATCGTATTAAGAAAGGAAATTCAAAGAGGAAACTATTTTTTTTTCTCTTTATTTTTTAAAATTTCTCTTAGTACTTAGGTTTGTGAAGACCTTTAATACATGATTTTATTAAATTTGATGTTAATAGAATATTTAGTTTAGATTCAATAAAAAATTGATTCTTTCATTAAAGTTCTCACAACAAGATTGGAGTTGATGCCGACGACTCCATATTTTATTCCCTTAAAGATTTCCACCAATGAGTACCATGATTACAATTATAAAGTCTATATTTACCCAATATTAACTCCTTATAATAAGAGATTGAAGCATGCCTAATGTTTCCTTCAATCTACACATGTAGATGCAAGAATGAACAAATTTACAAATTTGAACCAAACACCATATACCAAACACTTGCCCCTTTTCATAATCCCACTCTAGGAACTCAAACTCTTCCTAATTCATAAGACCCACATTTATTTTCTTGAATTCTGAATAATATTGAGAGAGGCTCAAGTTTGACATACCTTGTTTACGTCTATAATAACTTTGCAAGATTTTTTCACGTATTCTCTATCCATGTTCTACTGAATACTTTCATGCAGTCTTACTTTTTCTTGTCTTTTTGTTCCCCATCTCCTTTGTAAAATACTGCTTAACAATTTTTATGAATCTTCTCCTTGCTTTGTAGAGCAAAAGTATCTTTCACAATTTTTTATTTCTCTTCTCCAAAACTTGTCTTCTAAAACCTAAATATCCTTCACAATTCCTTTGAGTTTCTCTTACTTATATAATGATTTACAAAAAAACCCCTATAATTTCAATCCTAAAATTAAAAATTGATTAACATGCATTTTTAAAAAATTACGCTAAAACTAAACTTAACTACTAATATTAAAAAAAAGAAATGAGAAGTGATTAACATGCATTACATGCATTTGATAAATTTAGGAAAAAAATCTAAAACTAAACATAACTGTTAATATTAGAAAAAAAATGAAAATTGATTAACATGTATTACATGCATTCTAAAAAACTTAGAAAAAACAAGTAAAAACTACACTTAATTATTAATATTAATATTAAAATCATTACATGCATTTGAATAACTTAAAAGAATTTCTAAAACTACACTTCACTTTTAATATTAAAATCCAAAAAAAAATTATTAGGAAAAAAGAAGTTAAAACTACACTTAACTATTAATATTAATATTAAAATCATTACTTGCATTCTCAAATTTAGAAAAAAAAAATTAAAACTACACTACACTTAACTTGTTAATATTAATATTAATATTAAAATAAAAAAAACTACTAATATTAAAATTAAAAAACATATATTAATTTTTAAATCCAAAAAAGAAGGAAGAAAACCTAAAAAGTTGTTGATATAACGTGTTGCATGAAAAAAAACCAAAAGATTGCTAACTTGGGGAAAACTTTAATGGCTTTTTAGGGGTTCTAATGAACCCCCCTTCATTAGAAGGAGGGTTCATTAGAACCCCCCAAACCCCCTTCATTAGAAGGGGGGTTCTAATGAACCCCTCCCTTTTTTTACTTTGCTTTTTTAATTACGAAATTAAAACATTTTTGACTTTTGAAGCTCGATTTGGAGGTACAAATGGAATCAAATAGATGAATCAAGTTGGAGAACTGTAGTCCTTGAAACAAGCTTCCTAACATCTATAAATTTGATATATTTTTCTTTTAATTTGTATTATATTTTTTAGTTTTACTAGACATAGGTGTTTCACCTAACATTAAGTTCTGTGAAAAACTATTGTGGAAAAATAGTAAATTAGTGAACTTTTTTTTTGGAAAAATATGTACCCACCAATATTTATGTCCTCGCTCAAACAAAAAAAAAGAATTTCAATAACTACAAAAAAAGTTATTCGATTGAAAGACCACCTATGTCTAAATTGTAATTAGTTTGACTTTAAAACTTAATTAAAAAAAAAAAAATTCAACAAAATGTTATGGAACAAAATGGATGCCCTAAATATCAGTGTTACCAACCTAAATTCAAAATAATTATAATTCAATCCTTTTTAGAAAAAAAGTTATGCGATTGAAAGTACACATCACTTTTTTAAAATGTTGTTTACTATTAAAAACTAGTTATCAAAGGAGATACAAAAAAAATTACAATTTCTTAAAAAAAAAAAATTAAAATATATTTAGAATCTATAGAGAAAATCTCACAAATCATTAGTTTGGATCATCTTCAAATTTCTAACAATTTACCTACTATAAGTGTCAGAAAGTGAAGGTTTTGCTCAAAATGTTGCTTTTAATGTCAAGTTTAGCCAAAAAGTGTAACCCACTATTGTGGGATCACCCCAATTCTGCTTTATTCATAAAGGTACACCCACCTAGGTTCAACATCACCTGAAGAGTAGAAGGTTGAGTTCTCTTGACCTTGTCTGTTCCCCTAAAGAGTATCAAGAGATTGGCAACCTCTTGAGGTATCTTTACCTATGTTTTTTGAGAGCTAACATGATCAATGATGTATTTCAAGACAAGAATGTCTATATTCAATAGCCTATGTATGATCTAAATACCAGGAGTGATGAAATTAAAAATGATATGCAATAGTGTCATGTCCTTAATGGATTATATGAAAGAGGAATAAATTTTGAAAAGTTCATGGAAGAGATGGATATGAATGTTTTTAATAGGGAGCCTATTGAAGAAAGCAATGAAGAAACTTGTTTGGTTGTTAAATTTTCAGGGTGTAACGAGTCTAGAAAATATGAATCAAAAAAAATTTCAATTGATGACATACTTGAATACCATAAAGTTGATCACATCAAGCCTGAGATGATTGACTCATCCTATGAAGATTTTAGCTTCAATTTGAGCAATACTTGGAGTAAATAACTGGAGTATGCAAATGAACTAGAAACTAAAATAATCCTTGGTGCTTGTGATGGTAGGGATGATTCTCTTTGTGGGAATATACCTGGTACAATTGAAAGCAAGAATGCTATGGGGTCTTATGAGTCAAATTCCCAAGTTAATGGAACATTTGTCAACATAGCTAGTTTATACTGCTATGATGAATATGAGCACCAATTTGAGATGAATCCTATGTATGAACATGTCTTTTTCATCACACAAAGAGAATGTGTACCCCTGAATGGGAACCTTGGAAGGAGCATATATGAGGATTTCCAGCTTAATGAATAGAATGAATTTGATATCAGTTTGAATGATGATAGTGATCAAATGGATTATTTATTTTTCACTTTCCTAGACTAGAAAGATGGGAATTTGGTGGAATATAATGTTAACTTGAGTTAGATAGAATGCCACACAAATCATATATTATAGTTAACACCTTACTACAATTCACAAAGGGACATGAATGAAAGAGATGATTGCAAGTTTAGGAACATTTCTATAGTGGTTGAAAGTAGTGGCCACAACATGATCAGCTGGTGGACCCTTCATGATAGTGTCTCCAACCTTAGCATGGTGCAAATAGTGGAGAACAAGTTCTTGATAGAAGTAGGTACCAATTTTAAGGTTGGTTTTTCCTTGTAACTTGTGTAAATATTGTACATATGTTGTTTCGTTTGGGTTTTGTTTTTCTTGCTTCGTCCTTGGTTTTAGTTCTTTGTTCTTGGTATGCTTCACCTAAGATTCTAGAATCTCACTCTAATTTGGAGAAACAAACATCCCCAACTGGATCCATTGATGGAACCCTCAAAATTTCAAGTTCCATTTCTAAAAATCCTACATTTTTAGACATGCCTCTCATCTTTGGACTTTCAGGTTTTGCAACATTATTATTTTTTTTTCAATTTCACATGGGAAACAATTAAGTATAAACTCTTGCAACGTTTTAATTTGTCATTGACCTTTTGTTTCTTGTCACCTATCATATTAAAACATATTATATCATTGACGATCATGGAGTAACTGATCCATCATGCCTAGGTCTGAGTTTCTTCCTTTTTATAAGGTTGAATTAAAGGCCTTTTTGGCCATTATATCCTTTGCATTTTATGACTCAAAATCTTGTCAAGACCTTTTTCCTACATCATCCTAGGATGGTTCCCTTCATTAGAACAGCTTGTGGGAACGTTCTTAAAAGTTTTCACTTAAATCCCTTTGGCCATTTCTCTTTGTCACTCATCGTAGATAGTTTCTGAAAGGTTTGTCTAAATTGGCAATAAGTGATGAGAAATATTTCTTTGGTTTTACTCATCACGGATAGCTTTGGGAGCTCTTGACATCAATTGGTGATTTTCGATGCTCTTAATTCTCCTTATATAGTTTATTTTTCACTTATCACTAATAACTCTTGAACCTTGAGCATTGAATTACCGATCAATGATGTCCTTAGGGATTTTTTTCTTTTGTTTCATCATTCATTATGGATGATTGTGTGATTGTAAGTTTCAAAAAAGTGATGAGTGATATGAAGTATCTCCTGTGTTTTGTGCATCGTGGATGGTTTTGAATGTTAAGTTTTGTATTAGCAATACGCGATGCAAGTTTTCTATGTAATCACTAAGAACTCTCATCGTTGATTGCTTGCAAAATTTATGAGGAGAATTAGCGATAAGTGATAGCCCTAGTGCTTTTCTATTTTCTCCTATCGCTCATCATTTATCCTTTCCAAAACTTAAGTTTCAAAATAGTGATGAGCAATGGAGTCATCTGTTCCACTTTCTTTCACTAATTTTAAATGATCTTATCAGCGATGTCTTTTGAATCATTTATTTTCATGCAAATGCACATGTCTTAATCTTGCTTCATCACTTTATCTCCCATCATTGATGTGATCCAGTGTTGAAATTTAAATCAGTGATACGTGATGGGAAAATGAACATGATTGAGTATGGGCCATACTTTCAAGGGCTAAGAATTCATTGTGTCGATGTGTGCATCACTAATAAAACCAGTGAAGGATGAAATAAGTATGTGATAGGTGATGACTACTAAATGGAAGACAACATGGAAAAACCTGAAACATTGTATAAAGCAAGGAAGAAAGTAGTGAGGTGAATGGAGAAACATTGATGTGGTTTTAAAGTAGAAAGATCCAATGAGATAAAGTTCATCACGTCAATAATCTCATCGCTAATTGGATCATGAAAAGATGGGAAAAGTATATGATGAGCAATGGAATGTATGAAGGATTGTTCTCTTCAAAGGTTGGCTTTGTGTACTTTGTTGATATTAATGAAGGAGCACAAATTGAGTTGGTGATGCATGATTATTGTCAGATCACAGGTGACTAATGAGGATTAAGGGTGGACATGGCAACCTTCTGAGGTGGCATCACTGCTTTCTAGGAATAAGTTGTAAAAGACATAAATGATGCTCAAGGTTTCCATTGATGAAGTTTTAAATCATCAAAGATTCACGGTTTAGATTCAAAAATAAGCTACTAAGTTGTCAACTCACTCGTGCAATGATCTCTTCAATCATTAATTGCAACACACTTCAAATGGTCTATTTAATGTGGAATGTCTTCCACTTGATCTCACCATTTTTAGTTCTTTGAAATTATGAAGTGTGGATGATATAATAAATGTGTGAGTGTTGATCTTTCAACTATAGAGGTGTTGCTATTTTGATCTTGGGTAAGTTGGTGTTTTGTGTGAGCTTCTTTTAATTCATGATTCTATTTTCCTGGGGAGTTCCATTTTTTTGGGGTTGGTTGTGATTGTTTGGGTCTTGTGTGTGTGCTTTCCTACAAATTTTATTCAAAAGGTTTTAAGTTGGAAAACTTCTACTCAATTTAGATTTTCTAGCTTTCACCTTGTGTTTTGTAAAATGGGAAAGATTGGTGTGTCAATTCAACCAACTAAGAGGTCTAGTTGACTTAGCGTGTTTGAGTGTCATGATGATATGTGTGAGCATTAAATCCTTGCAATTTTATGGTTCCAAAGGGTAAAATGAAGTCCCATGGTAAAGAGAAGAAAACCAGTGTCCAAGGAACTTACAACTTAAGAAATAGGACCATTTCTAAAGAATTGGTCAAGTTTGAGGGTAAGGAACATGTTGAGCCTATGAAGAGGCCAAGAACAGGAATAAGGGTCATAGAGTCTATCTAGGAAAACATAATTCTCACATTGTGCTCTTTGATAGCCCTTTAGATGGTGAAGGTGACACTGAATCAAGATACAACCATTACCTTTTTTCTCTTGTGTCGTATGATGACTAATGATGATGTGGTGATGGTTCCTCTAATTGCATGACAAACAAGGAGTAATCGAGCATACTTTGATGCTAACAAGTCAGAGTAGCATCTCTTCCTTGTTTTTATTTTTGATGACACCATGGTTTCTGCATAAGGATTTTCCTTTTTCAATGTGTCTGTGGTGTTATTAGTTACATTTCCATGCTGATGTGGAAGTCCTTTGGCTGGTATGATAAGGAATCTTTTTCTCGACATGGATGTTGTGGAAAAAACTAATGATACCCTATAGATGAATTTTGTCTTTTTCCATCCCCCACTTTAAAATGATTGCATGTAACTACCTGGGGAGTCTCTCAAAATAGGTTGAAATTAGGTTTTGAAATGAAGTATGAAATGTAATCGTAATTTAGTCAAATGCTTGTTGCTCCCCTATTTATAAAGTGGATTTCATGGCTAATTATGGGAGTTTGGAAAATTTTGAGTCTCAGAAGGGTCTAGGTAAAAGCTAAGCTCCAAGAGCAGTAGAATGTAAATAGATAAGTTGATGAATATTTCAGAAGCAATTTTAGGGTATGAATCATAATGTATTTTGATCTTAAAATAGTTTTACAAAGTAATATCAGTAATGAAATAAAATACTAGTTCTAAAATATGTGCTCTCCTATGTATTTTCCTCGCAAATTATGAATGAGATTGTTAATAATAATTTCACTTGTCTTTTATCATTTGCATTGAATGAATGGGTTTATTTGTTCTTCAATTCAATGAGTTGATTTAATGCTAAAATAATATCATGGGTTTGTGGGAAAAGGATATAGGGTTTGGTAAGTAGCACTATTTTAAACACACTATGTTGGATGCCACAAAGTAGCATTCCAATAGTCCCTTGATTACTAAGTTCAATTGTAGTTGTATTACTCATTAATTTCAAAGTATGAATCCATTGTTCCCTTAGACAAAGCATTGGTACTTTAATTAACTTATCTTCTAACTAATTGAGGTAGTGGTGAACCTAACCTGATACTTGAAATAAGAATGAATTCATAAAAAAAAACTTGTAGTTACTAAAGTGGTACCATATTCCTTGCATTAGGTAGTAACTTGTTAAAAGGTTTGCCAAGCCTTTGATGACTTATTCTTGTTTGCACTTTTTGGGGAATACATTTTTGTGTGGAAATGCTTTTGACTAAGTATCTTATGAGAATAAGTGGGATTACCCTCCTGGGTTTCACAGAGCCTAAAGAAAAGAAGTGAGGTCTTTTAAAGCCTCACTTATGTGTTGGTCAATCCTTACCCTTGTTAATAATTAAGTTATGAAAGATTCATAGATGAGGGATAAGATTAGTTTTGGTTCATAAAAAATAACCAGCAGGATCCATAAATCCCTTCTACTTTTTTAGGAGCAACCCCTCCTTCCTTTTAAATAACATAGATTTATTTCGAGAACATACAACTTGGCATAGGGATTTTTGAGTGATCTCTCATGTCTTGAGATGGAATATTGACTACTTTAAAGCAATTTCTCATAAGAATGGTGTTAGCAACCACTTTAAAGTGGGGGCATACATTGATGACATCTTTTCACATTTTGCATATTTTATGGTGTGATTTTCTTTTTCTTGTGATGCACCCTTTTATTGGTGGTGTTGTTGGGTTTAATGTCCTCGAAGAATGTGATATTTCTAAGTGTACTACTTTCCCTTAGTGACTCATGTTGTGAAGCAAGGCCTCCCATAAGTAGCATTCTATTATAATTGACTTGTCCTCTCTTGGATACAATAGGCATGATGTTCCCTAAGAAGAAGACCTTCCACAAACAAAGCAAGATCCCCTTGAATAGAAAAAATATATATATAGAAATAATATTTATAAGAGTTTATCATTATGAAGCCCTATCAAAGTTGTCAGGAGGATAACTTTGATGTGGTATTGGAGCCTAATATAATTCCCTCATTTTCCACCCTTTTAGGATACTCACCTAGTGGACGACATGAGGTTCCATTACCCCATATGCATGTGTCATTTGCATAGTGGGCATCAAGTTCTTGTGAATTTTTTTGGAGAAATAGTTGATACATGCTCCACATTGCGTTGGGATGGCCGAAGCTTGATCCTTTATTTTCTTAGTATTTGATAGTGTATGATTGTGTATCTTTTTCATTGATGCAAACATAAGTGTCTTGAATGTATACTTTAGTGTGATTTTGAAATTGGGAAAAACTCTCAGTAAAGGGGTGTAAGATAGAAAATTGTCTCCACTTATGGTTTAGGACATAGGACAAGAATCTTCTATGCTTCACATTCATTCAAGAAAAACCCTAGAGATATCAATCCAAGGATAAAGTGGGGGAAAGATATCTTGCCATAATGTATCATAGGGTATGATTAATGACTAAATGAGGTTCATCACAAATCTAGGGATTGGAAAGACTAATGAAATGCAAGATCTAATGTTTAAACCTAGTGTAATGTAAAACTTAACTAAATGACCAAAAAATACAAGTAAATCAAAACAAAAAATTGTTTAATCAAAAGTGTTCATCTAGAAACTTGTAGAGGCTTGAATGACGACTATAAATTCTATAAATAATATTTTTAATGTTGAATTAGACTCATACACTACTCTCGATGATTTAGTCCTAGACTAGATTTTCTACACCAAAACTAGAATCTGACATTGCTTATTTTGAATCTCCTGAAACCCTAAATATTGGTTGTATTGGGACTCATATGCCCAAGGTGGCATATCAGTACCAGTGTGATTTTTCAAAGGGTTAAGACTTGATTCTGTTCTCCAATCTCTTTTCTTTCTGCCACACTTTGTCTCCAAAGCTGAAACCCTGATTTTGAACTTGTAGATGACATTTTCTTAATATAGCAACCTTGCCAATGAGGGGACAACTCCAAAAAAATTCTCCAATATTGTAACATAATATTCAAAGATCCTTCTAACTCCAAGACACCCAGATCTGCAATCACACATGTAGAGAAAGAAAAACTTGTTGATTGTTAGAGAATAGGGGTTTTCCTAGGTCAAAACCCTTTTAGGTAATTGAACTAAATGATGAGATAATGAAATAAAGATATGAAACATGAAATATAGAACATTAAATATGAAAAATGAAAAATGATACCTTGAATGATGTATTGTAAACCTACAATATAACATGAAATGGACATGAAGGATGTAGATCTAGATCTTTAACTTTGTGATGAAACAGTGCTTGTAAATGTATATTCAATGCTACATCACAACATTAGCTCAACAACCTGCTTGATGCTTGATAATCTTGACATGAAAATGGATCTTGAATTGCTACAACAATTAAAGAATTTTTCCCTTGAATGCCTTACTTGAATGCTCTCTTGATGATCTTGTGAAGTCTTGGAAAACTTAACTCTTGAGTTCTTGACTTGATATCACGAAGGATTAATTAAATAATGATTTGAGAATTTTCTTATATAGGAAATCCATCCAAATTACTGTCTATTAGATCCTAGAGACCAACATTCATAAAATTTGGAGTTAAAACCCAAATTTACCACTCAAAACCCTAAAAACAGGCCAAATTGTACTAATATGCCACCCCTAGCTTATGGGTCCCACTTTTGTGGGACTCATACTCCAACGGTGGTGTATGGGTTGCACAAGACCTTTTTAGAGAGAGAAAGTGTCGAGGAGTTAATAAATTAAGTCTATTTGTTGATCTTGTCAAGATTTTTGTTGAAATAACCCATGGGATGCATGATATAGGATTTGAGGGGTCTATTAATGATGATATTTAAAGTTCATAAATGTAAAAGGTCTCAAAACTCAATGTGAAAGTGTAAATAAATACATTTTACAACATTAAACTAAGGAAAGATTAGGTCAATTTAGATTAATAAGACCATAAATCCAATGTGAATGTGTACAACACATTACAACAATAGATTAAGGAAACATTAGGTCTAAGGGTCCTAAATTTAATGTGAAGGTGTAAATGAATAAAATTTAGAACATTAAATCAAGGTAGAGTTAGGTTTATTTAGCTTAAAAAGGGCCCAAGACCTAATGTGGATGTGTAATGACCTTCGGTTCATTTTAACATTAATAATTCCCAAATAAAGTGTAAAAATGTAAACGATGACATTTTTTAACATTACATTTAGCCCCCACTTTAGTGAGAGGATGAACTTGCTTCAAACTCACACTAAAGTAGACATTGAAGAGGGGTCTGAATGTACCAATGTGGATGAAAAAGGATCAAAAGGATCAAAAGAGGTTACCAAGCCCCTAGGATCCATGATCCTACATCAAACCAATACAAAAACAAAGCAACATACACAAGGTGTATGATATGCAGCAAAACAATATGCACAATCAGGCAATGTTAATAAGAAATACAAGAAAAAACAAAAAGAGGTGGACCAAGACTCGACCATTTTTCCAACACGATGTGGATTGAATGTAAGTTTTTTTTCCAAAATACACACTCACTTTCAGGAAACACAACTTCATGCTATTCGTTGGGTGAGTAATCCAAGAGTTTGAGACACATTCACACGTGGTTGATATGCACTCACACACACACGTGCATGGCTATGGAAAATTCATGCCTTGGTTAAGATTCCCATCCAACCATACCAATGTGATACCTCCCAATAACTTTGATAAGGCACCCCATGACAATAACCTTTGAGCTTCACTAGGAAAGAAAAGCTTCATATGATTGAAACTCATGAACAAACAAGATGACATTGCATTAAAGCAAAGTGTTTTATTCAAGGTGGCCATATAACAAAATTTGTAAATACAAAATAGTGTAAAGTGAATTCAAAGGTATTTTTCTTATTCATTTAAGGTCTCTTCTTATGGAACATTGTGCCTAATATCTCCAAGAGACAACAAATCAAAAAAATATCATGATCTTGGAGGAAATCAAACCTAATGACACCACCAAGAAAAGGACGCATCACAAGAAAAAGGAAAATTTCATAGTGAAACATGAATTTCGATGTATTCCCCCAATTTAAAGTGGTTGTTAACATCATTGATATGAGCAATTTCTTTAAAGTAGAAGACAACATGAGATCCTATTCAAAAATTCCTATTCCAAGTCCTATGTTTTCAAATCAAACTACATCATGGATAAGGGGTTTCTCCCAAAGCCCAGTACATCACATGTGAGCCAACATAGGGCATGTAGTCAACATCTGAAGCTTGCTCCTATATATATAGACATGGAAGGCATTCAACTAGCAAAAAGAGACAACACCTAACATATGAGGACAAGGCTACCTAACCCCTTGCCCCCACTTTGTGTAGGACATAAAATGATTGATCAAAATCAATATCAATTAGAGGGAACTAGGTGCTTCAACCCAAGGAAGAGCACCACAATCCTTAAGATGTTGAATTTTATCACTTAAATCCTTGCATTCATTAGTAGAATGACCATGAAATCTATGATATGCACAAAATGAACTTTTCTAGTAAAATTTATTTTGTGTTCTTGAAGGAAGGGATATCCAACAATCTTGGAGGAGTCTTGACAAGATAATCTCTTGATCGATAGAAGATGTTCTTTTACTTTGTGACTAAGATGTCTCTTGCTTAGTATCACGTGTCATACTTACACAAGACTCTTTAGATTGCAAGAATTTGTAATCTCCTTTACAAGAGTCTGTAAAATCTATCAAATTCAAATCATAATTTTTTATGTCATGACATTAATGTTAAGTGAGGAATTATCTATTTGTTTCAAAGGATAAAAATCAAGACCACTAGTGTCTATCAATTCAGGATGCATTAGTGTTAAAGTTGACTTAGAAGAATCTTTTGTAAGAGTTGATATTAAGTGAAGGTTTGTTTGTGTCTTTCAAGGGACAATAACCAATACCACTATTCTTTTCTTGTGTGTGAGGCTCTATAGGGACACATATACCTTGTTCTCTAGCACCACATCCTTTTCCACTATATACAAGTTGTTTCATAAGTTCATAACCTTTTCCATAAAGCTTTTTTAGTTCTTTTGGAATCGGTGGTTGTTCATTGTCAAATTCATCAAATTTTCTTATGTAATTTTTTGTCTTTTCTTCTAAAGTGGTTGAGGTGGATGCTTTCAAAGGGTCTTATAAATTTTTTGTTGACATTATTGCTTTTATTTTCCCTTTCTAGATTCTTTGTATATGATCTTGTATTCTCCCATGAATGTTGGTTCAAAATATAAGGAATCCCAGTCATCCTCTAATAGCTTCATAATTTTCTCATGATGTTTTTCTTTGTCTTTCTGTTCCAAAGGTTCTACTTGTGTAATTCATTTAATGTTTTCAAAGGATTTTATTTTCCTTTCTCAATGTTTAAACAACTATTTGGGTTAGGGTCAGCTTCAAGTGTGTAAAATTTATTGTTGTAGACATACTTCATTACACTATGAAGAGTAGAAGGAACCCCTTTAATTGCATGAATCCACGGTCTTCTTAAAAGGAGATTATATCAAAGATCATGAGGCATAACATGGATAGTGTTTCTAATGTGTAATTTCCAACTACAATAGAGAAAGTGATAACACCAAGTGGTTGTTTTCCGAAATTACCAAATCCCTTAATAGATAAAGAGTCAGGTTGAATTTTTGATTTATCTGAGCCAAGATTATCCCAAATGGATAAACTAACCACATTAAGGGTGGAGCCATTATTGATATGGGTTATTTTTATTCCCAAACTATTATGTATATCTATTATCATGAGAGGATCATTTTGGTTTTGCACTTCCAAAGGGGGAAGCTCACTTTGGTGGAAAACAATGTTAGCATTCATTCCTTGAATCAGGGTTGCTATGTCATTTAGTTACACACTAGAAGGGATAGGAACTTGTTTTAAAGCACTTTGAATCATGCTATGACAATGAATAGATGCTTGAATAAGGTCCCATAATGATATCTTAGCAGGAGTGTTCTCAAGTTTTTCAAGAATATCATACTCCTTTCCACTTTGTGAAGGTAAACAAGGAGTACCTGGTAAGATAGGGTTAGGTAATGGGAGCATTGTTGAAGGTGTTTGTATTTGTTGTGGATTGTTTCTAGTGTAATATATATGAGCAACGATGTTATAATTTGATTGGTGGAAAAAAATATTCTTAGGTGGGTAGAGGATAAGTTCGGGTTTGTTTTGAGTTTGAGGTTTGTGTGAAGGTGCATAAAGTATTAGAGGGTTCAAAGGATGTCCCACAAGGTATGTAGGAGGTCTATTAAACAAGGAGTATCTAATGGACACTTGTGAATTCAGAACCTCAGTAGTCTTGGTTTGATATATTTCTAATAAAGGGTAGTCTAGTATTATATTTTCACTATAATCTAAGGAAGCTAAAATTTTGTCATTTTCTTGCACCATGTTATCCTCCTTAGGAGTAGAATTTTGAGGAGGACTACAAACTAGATGTATTTCAAAAAAACATTCTTCTAAATTGACTTCATCACTATTAGTGGAATGGTCAATGGTTGAATTGTCTTGTTTATCAATGTTGGCATTCTCTTGTTCAATAATGTTTTCCTTAGGGGAAGAATGGAAATCAATGTTCTCACGACTTTCATTGATTAGATCTTCTAACATCAAATTATAATCTTCACAACTAAGAGAGATTCTAGGAGAAGAAAAAATGTGATTTTCATGATCATCCATAATTTCATTCCTTTGTCCCATAATTTCCTCCAAAATAGGATAGGTAGGGGGAGGATCATAAATAAGGTTGTTATATACATGAAAGGTTTGACTATCTAACAATGACATATCCTCATCATTTATAATCTTATCTTCTACTAAATCATTCTCACAAGCAAGAGGAGAAGGGAAATTAGGTAAGGTAATGTTTAGAAATGTGTCTATGATATTATTTTGTTGTGCTATAATATCTTCCCAAAGTGAACAAGGAGAAGGACAAACAAGATCTTCATTATTCTCAATGATTGTATCTTCTTTCAACAAGATACCTTTTTTACTAAAAGGAGAGGTATTGGGAGAAGAGCAACTATGATCATCATGAATGTCCATACTTGTATCCTCTTCTATCACATAATTCCCACAAATACAAGAGATAAGAGGGATGTCAATTTAAGGAAAGCATCAAAATTTTCACTCTCTTGCACTAAGAGACTCTCATAACTAGGATATGCATTGAATGAGTGACTAACATGCTTATTGACTATTTTCTTTTGCAAACTTTGGAAAGATAGATACCAAAATTTGTGAAAACTAATCTATGAAAACCGAAAATTCAATGTAAAGACCTAGAGTGAAATGTGCAAATGAAATTTTTAGATTATAAACAAGGTAATTTATTTATTACACTATGCAACAATCTGAAAATGAAATGTTGTAAATGCAAATTTTGAGTTAAGCAATGCATAAAACGAACTTGCTTAAGGTAGATTTAGTGAAATGCATGTAATAGAAACTCAACCGATTGAAATAGATAACTAATGACATCAAATAGAAGTGCAAAAATAAGTTTTAAATGTTGCAAAATGCAGTTTCATATCTAGACTAGGACTAAATATCTTAGAGGGTCATATGAGTTCCAGTGGGGGTTTTTTGCACAATTTTCAAGAAATTTTAAGTGATTTTTATGCCTTTTAGTTTCTGTGATCTATGAACTGAACTGAATGCAAATTATTTAAGATAATAGTTTATGATGCAAGATGCAAAAATGAAACCTATATGCACTTTTACGAATGTAATATTTAGAAACCCTAGATGCCAATTAACTAATGCAAACCCTAATACAATGTTAATGCAAGCAAGATATAGGATGATAATGCACTCTAAACCAGAATTATGATGTTTTAAATGTGGGCTCATCAAAATTTAAAATAGAAAATTGTCATCATTTATGGTTTAGGACATAGGACAACAATCTTCTATTCTTCACATTCATTCAAGGAAAACCATGTAGATCTCAAACCAAGGATGAAGTGGGGGAAATAGATCTTACCATAGGGTATCCAAGGGTATGATTTATGACTAAATGAGGGTTCAACACAAAGCTAGGGCTTGGAAATACTAACGAAATGCAATATCTAATGTTTAAACCTAGTGCAATGTAAAATGTAACTAAATGACCTAAAAATGCAAGTAAATAAGAATAGAAAACTGTAAAATCAATAATGTGCACCTAGAAACTTGTAGAGTCTTGAATGGGTACTAGAAATGTTGGAGATGCTGATTTTAATGTTGAATGGGACTCATACACCAATATGGGTGATTTAGTCCCAGACCGAGTTTTCAACACCAAAACTATAATCTAATAGTGCTTATTTTGAATCTCTTAAAACACTAAAAAAATTCTTGTACTAGGACTCATACACCCAAGGTGGTGGATCATTCCCAATGTGCTTTTTTTTGGAGGGTTAAGATTTGATTCTTCTCTCCAATCTCTTCTCTTTCTGCCACACTTTGTCTCCAGATCTGAAACCCTTATTTTGGACCTGTAAATGACTTTTTGTGAAGATATAAACCTTGCAAATAAGGGGACAACTGCAACAAATTTTCTACAAGCTTGCAACATAATCTTAAAAAATCCTTCTAGCTCCAAGACACCTAGATCTATAATCACACATTTAGAGAGAGAAAAACTTATTGATTGTTAAGGAATAGGGTTTTCCTAGCTCAAACCCCTTTTAGGTAATTAAAGCAAATGATGTGATAATGAAATGAGGACATGAAACATGAAACAGAGAACATGAGACATGAACAATGATACCTTGAATGATGTCTTGTAAATCTGCAATCTAACATGAAATGGACATGAAGGATGTAGGTCTATATCTTGAACTTTGAGATGAAACAATGCTTGTAAATGGATCTTCAATGCCACATCACCAAGAAACTATCTCAACAACATGCTTGATGCTTGATAATCTTGACATGATAATGGATCTTGGATTGCTGCAACAATTGATGAAGAATTCTGCCCTAGAATGGCTTGGAAATGTTCTTGAATTCTCTATTGATGATCCTATCAAGTCTTAGAATGCCCAACTCTTGAGTACTTGAATTGATAAAATGAAGGATTAATTAAATAATGATTTGAGACCTTGCTTATATAAGCAATCCATCCAAGTTACCATTTATTAGACCCAAGAGGTCAAAATTCATAAAATTTGAACATAAACCTAGATTTCCCACTCAAAACCCTAAAAATGGGCCAAATGGGACTCATACACCACCCCTGGCATATGGGTCCCACCCAAGGTGGTGCATGGGTTCCACAAGACCGTTTTGGAAAGAGAGTGTCAAGGAGTTAAGAAATTAAGTCTCTTGTTGATCTTGTCAATATTTTCATTGAAATAACCCTCAAGATGCATAATATAGGGTCTTAGGGGCTTATTAATTATTATATGAAGGTCATAAATGCAAGAGTTATGGGTATGTGTAGGATCATGATGGGCCAAAAAGTGGCAATATGATGGGTATGTGGCTGATGAATTTTTTTTTACCCAAAATTGATGAAATGAAAAGGGTTTTTAAAGGATATTCTTAGCTTTCAACCAATATAAATTATGCTTTACTTTGAATTTAATAAGTAATTATTATTCATTTTCTATTCAAATTATGACTAAAGTCCTGATTGATAGACTGATTGAAAAACATCTATAGCTTTCAAACGGTATCACATTTTTTGAATCCAAAACATGCATCACATTCTATGCTTCACATACTATAGGATTAAAAAAAGAAAAAAATAATTTCATGAAGTTTTGACCAAGTTAAGGTGGTCAGACATACAATTTTTTTATATTTTTTAAAAGTTATAATAAAAAAATCATAATTAATCATTTACTTGGAAAAAAATTACAAAAAAATATGCATCACATTGAGACATGAGTCCTCTACTTATATCTAAAATATTATAAAAGAATATTATCATTTTATTGTGGTTAGGGTGGTCAGACAGACACCTACTTCTTATTTTTTTCCTTCAAATTTAAGCATTACTGCATTGAAATTTCAAATTTTCACCAAATAGATTTTATTTTTTTAAAACAAACCTAGTAGTTTAGAAACTACATTCAATTTGATACAAATTTTATTCTTACATATTTTTGAAATAATATAGATAACTTATTCAATTTTTTACGTCAAGTTTCCTAACTCTGATTTTTCTAATTTTTTTGCCACTTAAGGGCCTATTTTTTCCATGATGATCTTGCACATACCCTTCTCAAAACTCCATGTGAAAGTATAAATAAATATATTTTACAACATTAAATTAAGGAAATATTAGGTCAATTTAGCTTCTTAGGGACCTCAATCCAATGTGAATGTGTACAACACATTACAACCCTAGATTAAGGCAACATTATGTCTAAGGGCCCTAAATTTAATGTCAAGGTGTAAATGAATACACTTTACAATATTAAATCAAGGCAAAGTTAGGTTTATTTAGCTTAAAAAGGGCCCAAGACATAATGTGGATGTGTAAAAAAGATCACAACACTAGATCAAGGCGATCTTAGGTTCATTTTAACATTAATAATTCCCAAATCAAGTGTAAAAATGTAAAAATTGATAATTTTCAACACTATACGGGGCAAAAGAAATGTAAAAAGAGTAATCATTTTTCACATTTAATTTGGAATGAATAATTAATGATAAAATGGACTTAATTGAACCTTATTTAGGGTTTTTTAAAGTGTATTTTTACACATTCACTCTAATCTATGGTTTTATTAATTAATTGAGGTTAATTTGAGCTTAATTTTCCCCTTTAATTTAAATCCAAGCCTAATTTATTGCAAATTTTGAGTGATAAAACTTGACACTCTTAAATGAAATTACACAACACCTAATTTTACAAGGAATTTTTCCCATTCTAGTAACCTAGGACCCATTCGACACATGGTGAATGGGTCCTCACTAGGTCCTAGGACCCCCTTTTGGCATGACATTTCACAATCCTTGAAATGTGTCCTAGTTAAGTATGATAGGACCCATTCACCCTATGAGAAATGGGTCCTCACTAACTTAGGAAACCCCCCTTGGGATATTTTTTCATGGTATTTCAATGATTTCAAATCCTATATTTGATATTGGCTTGTGTTGTTTGAATTTCAAGATTTAATCTTAAGTTATGTACAAATATAAGGTTATTTCACATAGTTTCACCTAGAATTTTTAAGAGAGCATCCTAGATCTTCATAAGAAATCAAGGGTACTTTTACAAGAACATTATAGAGCATTAAAGAGGGCATTCAAGGGATGATTATTAGGTTTATTTCAGCAATCAGAGATCCATTTCATCATTCCAAAGGTAAAATGCATTATGCATGTTGCTGAACTAATATGCTCATGTAGCATTAAAGATCCAATTCAAGCATTGTTTCATATCAAATTTCAAGATCAACATCTACATTCATTGATGCCACGTCAAGGGTATGTGTAGGATCATGATGGGGCAAAAAGTGGTGATATGATGGGTATGTGTAGGGTATGTGGCTGACGACTTTTTTTTACCCAAAATTGATAAAATGAAAAAGGGTTTTTAAAGGACATTTTTAGCTTTCCACCAATATAAATTATTCCTTACTTTGAATTTACTAAATAAGTATTATTCATTTTCTATTTGAATTACCACTAAAGTCCTGATTGATACACTGATTAAAAACATCTATAGCTTTCAAACGGTATCACATTTTTTGAATCTAAAACATACGTCACATTCTATGCTTCGCATACTATAGGATTAAAAAATAAAAAAATAATTTCATGAAGTTTTCACCAAGTTAAGGTGGTGAGACATACGAGTTTTTATATTTTTTAAAAGTTGTAATAAAAAAAATCATAATTAATTATTTAATTCAAAAAAAATTACAAAAAATTATGCATCACATCGGGACATGATTCCTCTACTTATATTTAAAATCTTATAAAAATATATTATCATTAAATTATTGTGGTTAGGGTGGTTATACAGACACCTACTTCTTATTTTTTCCCTGAAATTTAATTGCTACTGCATTGAAATTTCAAATTTTCACCAAATCTAGATTTAAAAAAAAAATAAACCTAGTAGTTTAGAAACTACATTCAATTTTCTACAAATTCTATTCTTACATATTTTTGAAATAATATAGATAACTTATTCAAAATTTTACTTCAAGTTGCCTATTTTTGATTTTTCTAATTTTTTTTGCCACTTAAGGGCCTGTTTTTTCCATGATGATCCTACACATACCCTCATGCAAGATTGTTAATTTGTAGTCCAAGGTTAATTGAGTATTAGTGAGGTGTAGCATTACATTGTTCATTAATCTTTCCTTTTATGCATTGTTTTCATTCAAGGTTTAATTACCAAAATTGTGTTTGAACAAGGAAAATATCTATTCCCTAACAAATCAACAGTTTTCTCCTCTTTGATGTGTGATTGTAGGTTTTAGGTTGAAGATCAAGTGGAGAACAAAAGTTGCAAAAGTTATCAAAATTGCGAAGTTGTAAAAGTTGTCATCTTTATTGCAAGATTTGAGAAAGACTTCTACAAAATTTATTTCCAAATTTTAAAATCTAAACACTTGGGATCTAGGGGTACAAACATTAAAGAATCAAACATAGAAATAAAATTTCTAGAACCCTAGTAGGGACCCATTTGCCACTTGGAAAATGAGTCCTCAATGAGGCCCAAAAAAACACTTTTTGGAATAGGTATATATCATTTTAGCATCTTAAAACCTACCCTTTTACTGGTATATTGGTTAGGTTTGTTTTTTATTGTTAATTACACATTATAGCCATCATAATTGACTAAAAATTTGAAAAATTAGTGGTTTATCATCTTGTTAATTCATTTTGATAAACCACATTTTTTGGTTGTTCATTAATATCAATAGTCATCAAATAACATTGTATATAACACAACACTTTATATGTATATGAATGTAAATACATGTATGTGTTAGTTTTTTTCATAATATACACATATACATATGTGTGTGTATTCATATATATTTACTTTATATATTTAAACAAGGAAGTTTTTAAAAAACCTGAATTGCCACAACCAAGCATAATAGAAAGAAGAAAACTCAACAACCTCAAGTTTGACTTACATTAAACTTGCAACTGAAAAACCTAGACATTCTTAGGTTTATGGAGTCAAATAATTTTCCAAAACTAAGCTCATATTACATTGCTAGAGAATTCAGAACTTTGTCCTTCTCCAAGGTAATACACCCCCTCTCTCTTTGGAGGGTGTTCAGATCATTCCTATATTTTACTCAAGAAAAAAATGTGTAGTTTTCCAAAAACTACTGCATCATGATCATGTAGTGTAGAAAAATGTATCCATTTACATTTTCACACTTTTTTGGGCCCTTCTAGTTAAAATGAACTTAATAATGCCAATTTAGTGTTGAAAAATGTATCCCTTTACATTTTTGCACTTATTTTGGTTGTGTTAATTAAATTGAGCTCAATTATTCCTTAATAATCCCTTTTATTCATTTACAAGCCTAATAGATTACATTCTATGATGGATAAACTTGACAATAATTAATGCCAACACATAACAATTGACCTTGAGCAATGTGGGTTCTAGCAATAGGGACCTAGTAACCATTTACCAATGTGTGAATTAGTCCTCCCTAGACCTTTGGACCTAAATTTAAATTATTTTTTTGGTGATATTTTAGCATCTCCAAATCCATATTTTATTGTTGGCTTCTGATAATTGAATTTTGGGAAATTGAGGATACATACCTATAAAAACACCGTTATTTTAGTAAGTTTCACCTAGAATGTTTGGAGAACTTCAAGAGAAATTTCAAAAGAGCTAAATTTGATGATCAAGAGCATTCAATAGAAGATATATGAGATATTTATTATAACATTCAAGATCTATTCATTATGCCAAAGTCTTCTTGCATCATGGATGTTTTTGGAGCTAACATTATGATATAGGTTTCAACATCAAGTTAAAGCATTTGAAGAATTATTCAAGTGTCAAGATCCATATCCATTTAAGCCATTTCATGTAAGTTATAGACCTTATAAGATCTCCATTATTAAGGATTCATTCAAGGGTTTGTTGAGTGGTAACATAGCTTTTTTCATTCTTCATTCCCTCTTTATTTCATTATTTCATTTCAAGTTTTTATGACAAAAATTGGGTTTGAACAAGGAAAACCACCATTCATGAAAAACAAACATGTTTCTCTCTTGTGTGTGATTTCTGATTTAGGTTCAAGAAGGATTGAAGAAATTTTGAAGAGAAAGATTGAAAAAGTAGTCAAAGTTTCAAAAGTTGTCAAAGTTGATATGAAATCACAAAATCTAACCTACAGATTTGATTTCCATGTTTTGACACTAAAACCTAGACAAATCAGAAGCTACAGATCAACATCTGAGGGTCTCAAAAGTTGCAGAAAAGCCCTAAAAAACAACTCATTTGTCCATGGGCAAATGAGTTCTAGTCAACCTTTCAGAAAACTACCTTTTGGTGACTTGTAAACACATTTTTCCCATTCTCAGATTAGTAATTTTCTTTCTAGTTTTGCTAATATTGAGTTTAATATTGTTGTTTCAAGTGTTGGATTACATTTTGGAGTTTATTTGTTATTTTTAGTTTTTCTCCCAAAATTTTTGTTTGACCTTGACCCCCATCCTCAAAGCATAAGGAAATCTTTGTGGGGATCTTATTTCCTAGTGAAATAGTGAGAAATAGGTTCATCATAACTCTCTTGTTATTGTTGATTGGTACACCTATTTTTCTTTGTTTCATTTTGGTGAACTCAACTTTTTAGCATCATAACTTGCTGATTTTGGAGTCCATTTTTAGCCCTAGATATAGTATTTTCATAACTTGCATTACATTGCATTGATTTGCATCTCACTAAGGGTTGTTCACTTGCATTGATTTGCATCTCATTAAATAAGGTTTTAGGTTTACATTTTTGCATTCTATAAAATCTAGAAAATTCAAAAATCTTAGCCATTTTGCATAGTCATTACATAACATTTCATAATCATTCATTTAAATCATAAAATTGAATCAAAATTATATCTCAAATTAGGTCTTTTTGTTTTTCATTTAACACTATTTTGCATTTGCATTTAGACATATGAAACTATAATGTCCTGTTTGAAACCAGAATATGAAAACCATAGAAATTACCTTAGAAACCTATAAATTAATTTTTTAAAACCCTAAACTGAGAGTCCTTCTCCTATGGGTGAATGAGTCCCTCATCAAGGATTTTCCTAAATTTTTAGCATCATAATTTAATTTTTTTGCATTATGTGTTTTTCTATTCCATCTATTATTTCATTTTCAAATTTTTATGTTATCTGAAATTCTTCATATTAAGCTTCATTTATTAAATTCAATGCATTGTTTGAATTCAAAATTATATCTAGAAGAAATCAATTTTAGTTTTTTTATAGCATAAGAAGAAAATTATCTTTCCCCAAATTTTTTAAATTTGTAATCTCTTTGCATTTCAATTCATTCTTGCATAATGGACATGTTTATTGGTAATCTATCAAATTCCTTAAAATCTTTAGTTGATGTCTCAAGATGTGTGTTTGGTAATGATCCTAATGCAATAGAACCTAATCATGCTCCACCAACCCCTAATGAATGTCCTTTTGAAGTTGACATCTTAGTTGAAGATGATGAAAGAATGCATAATTTTAATACATAATTGTCTTGAAAACCTTTAGGACAATGCATCATTTTACCCCTCCATGAAACAACCAACACCTATTATTCCACCTGTAAGAGAGGGGGACCAATGACATCAAGGCCCTAGGTCACAAAGATACAAGAGTGGAAAGGTACCCTAACTTACCTCACTCTAAGGGAATGTTTTAGATGAGGAATGAGAATGATGAGGACTATTAGGTCCTGTAATTAGTTTGTAGACCTGAAATCCAAATTGGGGCTAGGCGAACCAGTTTTCAGGTTAAACAATATACCTCAAGTAGGTCTCTACTCGGGGAAAAAAGTGTGGTTCTAGGATGACAACGTAGGGTGTTGGCATCTCTTAGGTGCACTAGCATCTGTATGACTAGAGGACCAAAAGCATAGTATGAATCGCTAGAAAATAGGTCGAGGGCCTAGCTAGTCACTCTTAAGGGTTCAACAAAATAAAAATATGAGATAAGAGAGATACAAATGAATTTGTTAAAAAAAACATATGAATTCTAAGGTGATGAAGATAATCTCACAAAAGAGCCTATTTTCCAACTAGTTGCAAATGCACATCCATCTACACACATGGAAGTCTAAAAATTGTTGGGGGCTCTATAGGGGTCTGCCTCAGTCAAAACCCTGTTTTGGTGTTTCCACCTTCATGGAAAGCCAAGATAGCAATGATAAAGAAATGTATGATAAAGGAGAAAATAAAGTAGAGAAAAATTTAAACACTACAAAATAGTAAAGTTCTCCTCAACCAAATCGTAAATGAGAGGAGTGAAAATGTTACTATCTCCACCAAGAGCTCACTAGCCAATGATGGATAAAGAGAGATTGAACAATCATGAAAGCCTCAACTGTGATGAAGGGAGGTGTTACAAAACCTCAAGCACTTGTTGTAATGGCTTATTCAACATTTTCTCTATGAAGTTGATGGAGTGTTGTTGCTATTGCTATGAAGTGCCAAAGTGCTACTTGAGAGTGAAAATTCTTGTAATAATGCTTAGAGGATGAAAGATGGATTACTAGAGGATGAAATGGAATGAGATTCAATGTTTTTGAAGGTGAAGTGAGGAGAATAAGGCATTTTTGTGTCGGTTGGTCAAAGAGGGATGTTACAAATCATTCCCAATAGGAACTGTAATGCCTCTGCCAACTTCAGATGCATGAATTTGTTAGGGACATAAGTGCACTGTGTGGATTTCTGTGTGCTACGCATGCATCCTTGATAGTTATTCTTCTACCTACACAAAATATGAATTCCAAGTGGAATGAAGGCAACTTGCTGATGTGGAACTTTGTCTTTAGATTTGGTTTTCTAAGGTGAGGAAGTGTAAAAAGGGAATTTGTAAAAGGGGTGAAAATTCACCCCTATACATTTCCCCCCCACTTTATCGAGTACAAATACTGATGAGTGCTTTGGTAAAGTAGATCAAAGAGTGAATAGGGTTAGAAATTTATACCTAAATAGTCAAGGAAGTAGATTGTACCCTGACGAGCTCGAAAGTGTAAGGTAGGAAAATGACTCCATAGCCCCATATAATTATGAATTTGTAGATCGAAAGCATCTTACAGGCCCATATACCTACAAGGAGGAAATCCCAAAGATATCTCACATGAAGGAATCCCCAAAAATAAATCACCTTATAGATATGTAGACATGCAAGGAAGGTGTCATCCATGATCTCTCAAATGAAGGAAACCCTAAGAAGGTGCCCTGCAGATCTATAGACCTATAGGGAAGGTGTCTTCCAAGATCTCTCACATGAAGAAAACCCAGGAAAAGTTCCTTATTGACCCACAAACCTGAAAGGAAGGTGTCCTGCAAGATCTCTCACATCAAGGAAACCCAGAAAAAGGGCCTCACAAACCTATAAACTTGCAAGGGAGTGACCCCCAAGATCTCTCACATGGAGGAAGCTCAAAGGAAGTTCTCTATAGGCCTGCATACCTACAAGGAGGTATCCCCCAAGATCTCTAACATGGAGGAAACCTAAGGAAGTGGACTCTATAGAGTTAGAAAGTGGCTTCACAAGTGCACCTATAAAGTGAAATGTTTACTTATAGATAGAACTTGTCAAAAAGCAACAATGCAAGCAAGTAAGTAGATAGTTGCGTAGACTATAAACAAGTTAGAAAACATTCAAAGGGGTCCCTCAAGAACTTTATGTAAAGAAGGGGTCCACTCAAGGGTTACTTTGTTTGAAAGAACAAAAGGAATGTTTCTTTCTTGAATCAATTCATCATCATGGAATCCTTTTGAAATATGTTCACTTCATCAATGAATTCGAAAAGAAGAAAATGTCCCCATGTGAGGGGAAGGTCAAAGCTACTCCCACCTCAAAGGGAACATTCTCAAGTTCTTTCTTTATGAACCCATGATGAAGAAAACACGTTTCATTAGGGTTCAAGGTAGATAAGGTGATTCCTTGAAAAATGGTTTGTGAAGATTCTTGAAAAATGATTCGTTGGAAACAAATGCATTTTCTAAAAATAAAAAATGTTATAAAAGTAACATTGTCACACATGAAAGGGAAAACTCAAGCAAAGAAGAGAGAAAGATAAGAGAAAAGCTAAAATAAACATCACAAATGAAGGACATAGGGGTGATTTGATATTTTGGGGTTAGAATTGCTCATAAATATGTATAGAAGTATAATAATAGTATATAAAATGAATTGTCATCAACCCCCTACTATATCAAACCATGTGAAGAATGCAAGAGAATACAAAGTAAACATAAAAAATTAGGTCAACATGGAAGGGAAGCATAGATTCCTCCAACACTTTGCATCATCCCCAATTTACCAAAAATCAATCACTAACATGGAAGAATGATAATGCAAATAGAAGAAGGTTTACGACACAAAAACCACTCTTGTATTTACGCACCAACAATGATAACAAGGGTCATCTAGGAACACATAGCATGATCACAAGGGAACACATCACAACACAAACACACATCAAATCTAAAGATAAAGAAGAGGCCTCCCAGAACACTGATCGAGCAAGAGGTTGTCCACATCCCACTCTAGATCACTATAGGGTGGAGGATGATGATCTTGTAGTGGTAGGATGTTAAGAGGAGGAGCTTTTGACCCTCCTATAATAATGACTATGGAAAATGGCACCAAAATGTCCACTCCACTAAGCTCTTGTGGAGCTAAGATCAATGAATTTTTTAAGATAACTAACAAGGGTAGAACTTTGTCTAGAGATTTGAACATGCACTTTATAGGAGTTGGATGTTTTACATCAATAGACAAATAAGGTTGCACCTGAGATTCACCACTAGGCTCACCAAATGATTCAGTAGCAATGAAAAATTCAGGGGAAGTTGGGACTGGTTATGTCACTAGGACAAAACAAGTCAGTGTGGAACCACCTTTCAAAGAAGGTGGGATCCTCTTTCATCCTCCATTGTTGGAAGTTTTTCCATCCACCTTTTTCTTCATTGGGGGATGTGCACTCCCCACAAACAAGGTGAGAGGTGTAGAGGAGGAGGAGGAGAAAACAATAGTAGATACTACCGAAGTATTCAACATATCTACAAGTTTTAAGAAATGAGAGACATCTGGAAGGGACATCAACAAGGGTAGATCCACTGAAGAAGTGATGTACACCTGCACCTTTTTGGAGTTAGGCACATTCATACTCAAAGTTGAACTTGGAAGTGAGACTAAACTAGATTGAATGAAAGGAGAGGGGGGGAGAGAGGAGGATGCAAGAGGAGGCCCTGATATAGGCATGATCATCTCCTCTTTGTTCCTTTATCAGGTAGCTTTCCTAGTAATGAGAGCCTTTTTTCTGATGCTTTCGCTCATGTGCAAGGTCATTTCTATGACTCTTCAAGCTAGAGGCTAGAGGCCATGAATGGAAAGAAGGCTCCTACTCATCCATGGGAGTGTCCACTATAGCCATTTTTGGTGGAGTAATAGACTCCTAAATATTAGTAGGAGTAGGTTGGGAAAAAATAGGGGGAGTTGGTTGAACTACCTTGAAAGTGGTCCTCTTCTCGTTTATTTCTTAAATGGGAGTAGATGTGGTAGGAGGACATAGAGAGAATGCCCTTTGGGAACCTTAATTTCTACCATACAAATAATACCAAGGCCTGAGAGGCTCGGTAGGGATATTCAATTATCTGATCTTGGATCTATGCCAAGGAGGTATCACTAGACTTAATAGATAAAGTCCAAGCTTGATCATCCAATACTCCTCCCAAGAAAGGGGAGTGGATGAGTTAGCCTAAGAGGAGGAAAGCTTCTCTTTTCCTTCTCAGGAAGAGGAGGTAGTTGGCTGTTATGCAATAGGAAGTGCCAATTTTGGCGGTCCCTTGTCCCTAGTCTTATACTTTATGTAGTTATTGTAAATTAGCTCCATTCTTGGTGGAAGCAAACCAACCAAGGTGGTCTAAAAATGGTCTAATGAATATCGCCCATGGGATACCAGAGGCCAGCATCCAGTGTCATGCACTACATGCGCAACACATTCATGGGATAACTTTAAACGTTTATGAATAACAAAGGCGATTACATTCATGGAAGCTAGCCAAGGCATGCCTAGCTTCATCCTAAATAAATCCAACTCTGGAATGACATCAAAACTATGTCAATAGCCCTAGGTCCAACCAAGATAGACAAATTTATCGAGTCATATGGTTTAAGACAAAGACCATCATGCATACAAATGGTAGACTTTATTTCTTTGTACTCTTATCTATGTAGTGAGTTAATCCACAATGTCTCTTCTATAAGAAAATTCACTTGACTCGCAGGATCTACTAAGACTCCTGCCACAATGTCACCATTGAAGTGAGCAAGAATATAGAGGAGAGAAGGCTTGTTATTTAAGTGAAATTCCTACAACATGAATTTCACATTTAGGGAACTAGGCATAGGTTTCCTAGTAGGAGTAACCATGACAATGTTAACATAGGCCTTGGGCTGAGTGACAGAATCAGTGGGATCGATAATCATATTAGCAAAATATGATAGAAATGGGTTTATGTATATCTGCAACTCACTATTTTCTTTCACAGCCAATTTTTTTTTTTTTTTGCTTCCATCAAGATGAATAGTACCATCCTTGCTATGGTCCTGTATCTCGTGATGAAGGCACATGCAACATTCGTTATCATGTCTATTAACCTGATGGTATTGATGGTAGGTATTTGCATCATATCAACTAGGGTAAGGTTCTTTAAGAGGTTTAGGGTTCTATGTAAGGTTATGATCTTATCCTTCAACAAATTTTTCAATATCAAAGAATAAGATTATGCTAACTTTCTAAAATTTTGGTTGCATTTGAGACTATTATCATTTGGAGTGGCTACTACATTTTCAACAACCTTTCCTCTTCTAGAGATTGATACAATGGAATTTCCTTCACAATGGGAGCACAAGGATGATCCCTCGAACTAAACTACTGTCTATTGATACTCTTGTAGGGCTGCACACAAATGCACAAAAGAAGGGTGTTTCATAAGAGAAATTTTTTCCTACTAAGGCCTTTGAAAGTTCCCTATGAACACCTTCTACATGTCAGAATTAGTCAGTGGATATGAGATTTGTGAAAAGAGCACTTGATACTACGCTATGAAATCAATAATCTTTTCATTATCACCTTGCTTGCACCAAACAAGATCTAAAAAGGTCATCTTTGGTCCAATGTTAGCTTGGAATTGTTGTAACAATTGGTTTGCAAGTTGATCAAGTGAGGAACTAGAATTATCAGGCAAGGAATAGTACCATTTGAGTGTTTTATCCTTGAGAGATCGAGGGAATAGTTTTTCCATCAAAACGGGATGGAAGAAATCTATGCATAGTGCGTTAAAGGAAGACACATGTGTTTTTGTGTCCCCTTTGCAACCATATTTCTCGAATTTAGGAATCTCCATTCCTTGATGGAAGGGAGCATTCAAAATTGTGATAGACAATGGGTTACACTGAAAGAAGGGTTGAAAGATGGAGGTAGAGTCTTGGGAGAGGCTCACCAATTGGCTCTGAATCTTATCCACATTCTAAAGAAGGGTGTTCAAAATGGGGTCATTAAAAGACATAGGGCTAGAGGAACCTCCTCTAGAATCTCCAGCGGAGCCACCACCAGAACCACCGGTGTGACCACCATTGGAACCACTACTAGAGCCACCGCCACCAATAAGGCCTTCACTGAAGCCACCTCCGCTTCCAAAGCCACCACCATGGAATCCACTAGAACCACCTCAACCACAACCACTTCCATCGCCAATGCCACTGCTGCTACCAAAGACTCCACCACTCATCCTCCCAAAACCTCCACTACTAGAGGTGAAAGGAGGGGTGAAGCTAAAACCCAAGGGGATCATATTTTCCTTGATAGTTTTAGATCTCTCATAGGTAGAGGGGATGTTGATTAAGGGGATGACATCAACCATGTACAAAGATGTGGGGGGCATCAACAATCCTAACTTTCTCTCATGATCTTTGAAATTTACCCCATGTACAATGTTAGTATTATTCAAAGGAGCACATGCTTCAGTTAAACTAGAGATACTAGCTAGGATTTCTATGCCCATTCGATATTTTTGAACCATATACTTTATTTTGTTGATAACCTTAGTGGCCCTAGCCATATGGCTTCAAGTCCTTTTCCAAGTGATTCTCCAAGTTAGCTAGTCCCTTGCTAATAGTAGAAATATATTGTGAAGGAATGTGAACAACCTTGTACTCATCCATCAATGACGGTGTAGAAGATTCAAGAAGAGTGGGTTCATGGTCAGTCTCATCATAGATCCCTATCTATTCCCTCGACAACTACTCCTACACATAAAGACCCATGACAAACCCAACAAAAGGGCCTATAGAGAAACTAGTAGTGACCTTCATCCTCTCCATCGGAAGGTGTCGTATACTTCTCCTAACAATATGCTTGAAGGTTGTGGACTAGGTTGTGATGCTCATAAACCTTCACAACACTCAAGGGCACAATGATCACAAGGTACAAGGGAAAAGCCTCAACACCAATGAATGAGCAGATGTTGGTTCGCATTAGGTTCACTAGAAATGTAAGAGAGGGGTATTGGCCATGTCAAGGCCCTAGGTCATGGAGATCCAAGAGTAGAAGTCTTCCCTAACTAACCTCACTCTAAGGGAATGTTTCAGATGAGAGATAAGAATGATGAGGACTATCAGGTCCTGCAATCACTCTATAGACCCAAAATCCAGAATGGGGCTAGGTGAGCCAATTTTTGGGTTCAACACTATACCTTAGGTAGCTCTCTACCTGAGGATGGAAGCATAGTTCTAGGATGATAGCGCAGTGCAATTGTGTCTCTCAAGTGAGTTGGCATTCATATGATTAGAAGACCAAAAGCATAGTACAAACTACTAGAAAATAAGTTGATGGCCTCGGTAGTCACTCCTAAGGGAACAAAACAAAACTATGAAATAGGAGAGATACAAAGGAATGTGATAAATTAAATATATGAAGGCTAAGGTGACATGATAATCTCACAAAAGATCATGTTCACCAACTAGCTTTAAGAACATGTCCACCTACACATAGAGAAGAGGGGAAATTGTTGGGGGCTATATAGGGGTCTTCCTTAGTCAAACCCCCATTTTGGTGTTTCTACATCCATGGACAACCAAGATAGAAATGATAGACAAATATATGATAAAGGAGAAATGAAAGTAGAGAACATAGTAAATACTACAAAATAGTAAAGTGCTACTCAACCAAATTGTAAAGGAGAGGAGTGAAAATGTTACCACCTACACCAAGAGCTCACTATCCAATGATGGAGAAAGAGAGCTTGAACAATCACTAGAGCCTCAACTATGATGAAGGGAGGTGTCGCAAAATATCAAGCCCTTGATGCAATGGATTATTCCACACTTGCTCTATGGATTTAATGGAGTATTTTTTGTTGTTGCTATGTAGTGGCAAAGTGATGATTGAGAGTGAAAATGCTTGTTTGAATGCCTAGAGGATGCAAGAGGGATTTCTAGAGGATGAAATGGAATGGAAAATAATTTTTTTAAAGGTGAGGTGAGGAGAATAAGGAATTTTTTGAGTTGTTTGGTCGAAGAGGAATGCTACAAATCATTCCAAATACGAAGTGTAATGCCTCTACCAGATGCAAGAATTTGCTAGGGACGTAAGTACTCTGTACAGACGTTCATGTGCAATGCGGGTGTCCCCAACAATTATTTTTCTACTAACATAAAATATGAATTCCAAGTTGAATGAAAGTAGTCTACTGATGTTGAATTTCTCCTTAGGATTTGGTTTTCTAAGGTGAGGAAGTGTAAAAGGGGAATTTGCAAGAGGGGTGCAAATTCACTCCTATACACCACCATTAGAGATGTTTTGTCTTTTACATCTTGAGATTGAGTCACAAAACAAGCCTAAAAATTCAAACATAAGTGACCCTAGTCCTTCTAACCAACTACATATTCATCCATCTTACACTAATAAAGTCACCAACACACCCATTAACCTAGAAGAGACTTATGGAAAAGGATTTAGGATCTTAGCTAAACAAGGATGTGACACAACAAATGAGCATGAGTTTCACAAGTTGTTAGAAAAAATCCCAATTGAAGATACTAAAGGAATAGGATATCAAGATCCTCCACCTTGCACATCTTCTAAGGAAACAAGTGTCCTCTTACATAAAACCTGATAGGGATGATAGGATCATTTTAGACCCTTCTCCTTCAAATCCACCTCAATGATCTTCTCAAAAAGTAAGAAATACAAACCTTATAAAGTGAAAGAGTTGAGATTCCTACATAATAAAACATAAATTGAACAACAAATGGAATAACTTCTTCTAGGATGGATTGAACTAACACCTCTTAGTAGAAGCAACAAGCCTAGGAACATGAACTATTGTGCATATCATAAAACTCTCAAAAATCTTATTGATGAATGTCATCCATTAAAGTTGATATTGAGTGATATTTTTCCTCCTACCATTTATTATGACAACATAATTCGATAGAAATTACATAAACTTTTCTCCTTGTCATGTGATAATTGTAGGGACATAGTATGCTCACTATTACATGTTTTACATTCATTACAAACCATTTTCTATATCGAAAGGAGATCATTCTCACCACTTATCGTAGCTCATCCTTGTCCTACACTTAGTGGGGGAAATGAGTTAGATAGCCTTGTCCTATTTTCACCCTTGACATTGTCCCTTTAGCTAGTTGTCCACCTTAAGCATATGATGAACAAGATTGGGATGCAAATGATCTACTATAGGTTGACTGACATTTTCCTTACTAGTCTTGTCTTTATTTATTTTACATGTTCCTTGTGTGATTGCATGTGTGTAATGTGATCCCCTGCACTATTCTATTTGATGTTTAATCATGTTCATTCCTCTACTTCTGTCTACATTCTTTTATATGTCGTAACCCTTTATCTTTTCTTTTATCTCGTGTTTTCCTTTTGGGGATGACACAAGCCATCTAGACATTTAGGTCTCTTCCATGTTGACCCAAAATCTTTTTCTTTTTTGCACTCTCTATGTGTCATTCTTTCTATTCCATGAGTTAGTTGGGTAATGATTATGTTTCAAAGATTTATAATATCATCATAGTGAAGACATACATTGACCTTGAATCTATGGATCCCTAATGTGATTTTGGAATTTTATTTTTGGGGAAACCCCCTTTTCATGATGTAGTTTTATTTGAAAATATATTCTTGACATAAGGCTTTCCAAATAAACTCTCATGTCTTATTAGCATTTATCATTTACTACTTTAAAGTAATTACTCACGACATGGTGCTTAGCAATTTATTTAAAGTGGGGGCTTACATTGGCATTATCATTTTGGGGATCTTTGAGTATATCTTATGTTTCATTGTCTAGTCTTCTTGCTTCATGTGATGCATCTTCTTCTTATTTGTGGTGTCAGTGGGTCTAATGTCATCCAAGAGTGTGAGCTTTCTTGGTATACAACTTTCCTCTTAGTTATAATGCTATGCATTACATTGAACCCTATTTTGTGAATCTTTTATCCTATACTTTCCCTCTCTTGGAGACATTAGGCATAATGTTCCTTGAGAGGAGACCTTACATGAACTAAGAAAAACCCCTTTTAACATGCCTTATCCTATTTTTTCATTTTTGTTCATAAGTGTTTAACATAATGTAACTTTCTAACCTTGTGAATCTCAAAGCTACAACCATTTTTCATGACCACCAAGAATAACACACTTTTCTTCCCTGTGGAGCCTTGTTTGTTAATAAGTGTTTAGCATAACATAGCTTGCTAAGCCTTATGAAGCTCAAATTTTGTATTTTGTAGTGCCTAATTAAATTTATTGGAGGTATAACATTGGTATGGTTGTGGGAGACTAATAAGATTCTCTCATTTTCCACTCTTAGGGGCTTACCTAGTGGATAATGAATTTCACTAGCCCGTGTGAGGATGCATTGTTGCTTGCATAGTGGACAACAAGTTCCACTTGTAAATATTTTTGTATAAAAAAATGAGTATAATCCACATCGAGTTGGACAGTCGAGGCTTGATCCACTCCATTTTATTTCTTTCTTCTGGTCTTTTACATTGTATAATTTAGTATCTTGTAATTTTCACATACATATGTTTAACATAGCATGTTTCTCCTTGTGCCTTTGTTAGTTTTTCCATGAGATCTTAGGTCTTGGGGGCTTGATCATCTTCCTTGTTGTCTTATCCTTCAAATGATTGTACAGTTAGACCTCTCTTAATTGTCTACATTAGTGTGAGTTTGATGCAAGGTCATCCTATCGCTAAATTTGGGGCTAAATTTATTGTAGAAAAATGTATCCCTTTACATTTTAACACTTTCTTGGGCCCTCAAAGTTACAATAGACTTAATAATACATTAATTTAGTGTTGAAAAATTTTTCTTTACATTTTCACACTTATTTGGACCCTCTTATTTAAATTGAGCTTAAATATGCCTTAATAATCCATTTTTCTCATCTACAAGTCTAATAGATTACACTTTGTAAACAGAAAACCTAACAATAGTTAATGCCAACATATAACACTCTACGTTGAGAAATGTGTGTTCTAGGAATAGGGACCTGGGACCCATTCACCCACGGGTGAATGGGTCCTCCCTAAATCTTTGGACCTAAAGTTAAATAATGTTTTAGGTAGTATCTTAGCATCTACAAATCCATCTTTCATTCTCATCTTGTGATATTTTAATTTTGGGAAATTAAGTATACATACCTATAAATACAAGGTTATTCACTAAGTTTCACTTAGCATTTTTGGAGAACTTCAAGAGAACTTTCAAGAGAAAATTCATAAGAGTTAAAGTTGATGATCAAGAGCATTTAAGAGCAGCCATATTAAATAATTGCAGTGTTCAAGATCTATTCATTATGTCAAATTCTTCTTGCATCATGCATGTTTTTGGAGATAACATTGTGATGTAGGTTTCAAGATCAAGTTCAACAATTCAAAGCATTATTCAAGAGTCAAGATCCACATCCATTGAATCTCTTTCTTGCAAGTTGTAGACCTTCTAAGATCTCCATTATCAATGCTTCATTCAATGATTTGTTGAGTGGTAACATAGATTTTTTATTCTTCATTCCCTCTTTCATTCATTATTTCATTTCAAGGTTTGATTACTAAAATGAGGTTTGACCAAGGAATATCCCCATTCACTTAGAAAAAGAAATTATCTCTTGAGTGTGTGATTACAAATTTAGGTTGGAGAAGGATTGAAGAAATTTTGAAGAGGGAGATTGGAAAAGTCGTCAAAGTTGCATAAGTTATGAATGTTATTATCAAATCATGGAATCTAACCTATAGATCTAATTTTTGAATTTTCAACACTAAAACCTAGAAAAATTAGAAGATACAAATTAGCATTAGAGGCTCCTGAAAGTTGTAGAAAAACCCTGATAAAAGTTCCATTCAACCATGGGAAAATGAGTCCCAGTCAACCTTCAGAAACTACCTTTTGGTGACTGGTAAATACATTTCTTCCCTTCTCAGATCTATAATTTTTTTCTAGTTCTACTAATATTTAGTTTAATATTGTTGTTTCAAGTGTTAGATTACATTTTGAAGTTGATTTTCTATTTTTAGTTTTTCTCCCAAAAGTGTTGGTTGACCTTGACCCCCATCCTCAAAGCATATGGAAATCTATAGATTCTCACATTGAGTTGATTCACCTAAGAGTTATCAGTCAATTCTTTGTGGGGATATCATTTTCTAATGAAATAGTGAGAAATAGGTTCATCATAACCTTCTTGTTATTATTGATTGGCGAACCCATTTTCAATGTTTAGATCATATCATTGCATTTTCATCAACATTTATTTTTATAGTAGAATCATCACATTGTCTTCATCATAAGCATGCCATCAAATATCCATCAACAATCCATTTAAATGCAGTAACATAGCATTGCACAAATTCATCATAATATTTAAATTTCAACATTTCATATTCTCATGTTTTAACATAGCAATTACCATAAAGTGAAAAGTAATTTTAGAAATCTATGGTGGGGTGTAACAACCAGTCAAAGGCATAGATAATGCACATGGATAGAACACACATAGGGACAAAACTATTTCTATACTGATACCATATAAAGCTATAAATTTTGATGTTCTATTCAATGAACTGGAGGTGTACTTAAATAAGGTATTATATAGTTGAGAAATAAATTTATCGACCTAACTACATAACATTTACGTAACCATGTACAGTTGTTTACTAGTAAGACTTTCTAATACACTAACAACAAGCACTAATATAGAATCACAAGTTGAATATATATAATTTATCTTAAAAATTTATGTGATATAGATTTAGAGAACCACATATTAATTCCACATGTAAAAGTTATTACCCTATGAAATTTGTTAAATTACTTATAGTATTTTTTGTGCATAATCCAATCATTGAATTTTGGGCTATGATAGAAGGATTACTTAGGCTCTCTTTTTAGTTGTCATATATATACCTCTAGGTCCTAGAGATATATTATCTTCAATTCAAGGATCACATTCTAAGATCCATATACCTTAAAGAATTATCCACTAATGTCCCCATGTTTGTTAAATCCCCTCTTAGATCTAAGTGCCTTAATATGTTAGTGAAATTTTCCTATGAGCCACTCATCATAAATATAATGAAACAAGAGGAATTTTCTTTCTTGTGGAAATGATATAATATTAGGCCTCATGTCTTCACTCAATTCCTTCCATTTTTTGAGGTTTATTTCAATATTTTTATGTTGCTATAGGATTTATGTTGTATTATTAATGTATGTACTGATAAGATTATATATCATCAATGTTTTGGTATTACACATTATATTGACATATGATTTGACACTCACCAAATGAGGTAACTTGAATAAAATTACTTCACCTCTTTTAAAATATTTTATTTGCTAAAAAAACCTTCCTCTAGAACTATTTCACCAAGGTGTTGCATCTAGGATAACTTAGTAATATCGCGAGTTATTCCAATTCAAGGGGCATATGTTATGATACCTATATTCTACTAAAAAAAATTACCAATTGAACAAATATAATAGTTATCACATATTTTCCCTTCAAGATGAACTAATTTTAGATAAGTAATTAGATTTATTATTGTGTAAATAATTTAGATCAACAATGATTTGAAACTTATAATTATGTAAATTTTATCGTTTGATATTTTTCTGAAAAGAAAAATTCTAATTTAACACCTAAAATAACTAGTTTGTCAAAAAATGATAAATAAATAAGACTAAGAAAGAAAGTTATCTTTTTTGCAATGAATTAAATCCTTATCTTATTAAGTTGATGGAACTAGGATGAAACTCTTGAATATCTAGATTTTCTTGATGAAAATTTTAATCAATTAGAAAAATATAGATTGATAGACATTGTGAAATAAATAAATGATCAATGAAACCAATGTTCTTAGTAGGAATTTATTTCATACACAAAATCCTACATCCTTCAATTATTTTAGTATAAATCTCATGTGTAAAATTATATCATTATAAGTTTTATTATAGAAATTTCAAGCCAAAATAGCATAATTTACACTTGTTGGAGAACTTGAAAACCTACAAAACTATTTAAAAACACGAAATATATAAAATTACTTTGAAATAATGAACACCCAAATTTTGTATAGAGTTTTTAGTATGTATATATATATCTTATTTTTTTAAAAAAAATTATGCCAACATTTGAAATAAAATTAGATTTGAAGTGTATACCAATTGGCATGAGCAAAAGGATCATAAGGCCTAAAATTGGAATACATTAAAGAATTATAATAATATGTCCCTTCACTAAAAAAATTCTCTCTTATGTCAGGTCCATGTGAAAATCACAAAATCCTCATTTCCAAGGTCAACTTAGCCTTTAACATATCTCCATGTGGAAACATCACCCTCACTTGGGTTGTTAAAGCACAAGTTACAAGGTAGAAATGTGTTTGTTGATAATGCATAAGATCTCCTTATAATGGCCTTTAATTCCAATGTAACATACTCTCCAACTCATTTTCCAATGTAAAGGTCTTCCTTCGATGATGCAAAAATCCTTATGTAGCATGGTCTTTAGAATAAAATTTAAGATCCTCATTGGTAAGAGGTATTTCTTCTCTTCTCAACACAAAACTCATATAAAGTTGAAAGTGTCTATTTTTCACACTCAATTGAGTAATCTAAAACATGATAATGAGGATAGAATTAGGCAAATGATGTTATGATTGTGCAAGGGTTCAAAGTGCAAGGTGGTAGTCCTCTTAATCAAACTCTGAATTATGCTTCAAAGATATGTTGTTCAAGTGAAATGAAAATGAGGTGTCTTCGCACGTTGATGTCAAATGAAAGCATAAAAAAAATCTACAACACTAATTCAATTGATAGGAAAATACATGGGTTGATTTATATTACATGACCAAAAGATAACACAAAATTAAGAAATATTCTTCATTTAAATTCATCTCCAAGATTGTTGCAAGAGAAATTGTTATGAGGGATGTGAACCATTTCCAGTATTTTAAATACGGACAATGTTCTTGTGGAGAATATTGGTGAATCTAAATGAAACAATCCAAAAAATAGGCTTAGACTATAATAATTTGCACTACATCATATATCTAGTAATAATGAAGGAACAACTATCAAAGCATAACAGTAGTGATTATTTTGTCATATATTGTAGTTACAAGTGCCCTACTAGACATACATGAAAATATGGAGGCATAGATAAGGAAAGAAAAATATTTCAAAAATTTCCTCAAAGAAATGTGATATCATTCCACTCACTCTCCTGCAAACCCTTCAATTGATACGAGTGGTGGTTAGGATTTCTTGCATCACCACTCACATTACTTGAAGTTTTTGTGGGAGAGTGGGTGGCATGATATCACATTTCTTTGAGGCATATTTTGAATCAATTTCCTTGCCTTGTCTATTCTTCCACATTTTCATGTATGTCTAGCAGGGCACTCCCACATCACTGCGAAGGCCAACAACAAACAGTGTAGAGTTGTGGTGGAGGCATACAATGACAGTTTTAAAGGTTGATAAGATGGGATTTACACCCACTGGTTACGTTTTCTTAAAAATTTCTAAGGAATTTTAAGAAAAAACTATTTTCAACATATCCTTTAATCATGGCCCTCCATGATATCATAGTTCTTTGATGATTTTTTTGAAACAGTTCATTTTTCTTGTCTATGCTTCCACATTTTCATGTATGTCTAGCAGGGAACTTGTAGCTAAAATATTTGACAAAAAATAAGGATCGCCAAATCTGATACACTTACTATGAGTTGTGAGAAGGAAAAATCATCATGGAGTCCATTACAAGAAACATAGTACAAATCTCAGAGTAATTCTATGAGGAGTTCTACTAAAAAATTTGGGTAGTGCCCTTGGGTGAGTTGTGGATCTTACAAAATTTGAAGGATACTTATAGCTCATCCATTATCTTAAGGTGATGTTAAATTTTAAAGGACAACTAGATGGTCCAAACAAAGGCTACTAGGTTCTCTACACAGATGATGAGGGAGATATAACATTGAAAAAGACAAATGAGAGGGGGGAATGAATCAGTTGCAACAAAATTTAACCTTTAAAACTTTCAATAGAAATTAAATTAGTCATAGATCCTTTATTTTTCTAATATGATTAATCATTAAATGTAAAGGAAGAAACTAGAAAACATCATTCATACACAATAACACCAAATTTACATGGAAAACCTAATAAGGGAGAAACCACAATGAGGATTAGCTCACAATATAAAGAATATCCTATTACAAAGGCTCAATGCCAAATTAGGCTCACTACCAAAACATGACTCATTGTCTAGATCAAGACTCATTGTCCAACAAGGGTTAACCACCCAAAGGACTCATTTCCACATAGATACAAAGAAGATAGAAGAGATATGTTATAAAGAGAATAAAAACTCAATGCAACAGAGATTTCCACTACAATTCACCCAACCACTTATAGACATGCATGAATGATAGAGTACACATTCAACTCACTACTTACAAAAACTTAGCAATTAGATTCTACATTAATCTTCCATACTCACATCACAAACACACTAATTCACATATATTCCACATCTATATTGATCTCTTTCATTTCATACCTTTCACCAATATCCCATCCTATATTTATACCATCTTCAACTTTGAAACATATCCAAAGTCGATCATCCATCATTTAAATTCAAGTTAGGTCATTGTCAAAAAATTCTACGGTGGAACTAGAATGAGGGTGACCCAAACACATGGTTGATGATCACCTAAATGAGTCCCAACATGCTTCATGAACTTCAAGAGTAGTATTTAATAGAAGGTTGATCAAACCAATGTAAAACACATAAAAAAATTAAGCACACACAATCTTAACACAATCCAATCCTTCCAAACAAAAAAAATATCTTCAACAAAAACATAACATCTTAACTCTAGAATCACAAGTCATAAGAATCAACCAAGAAGAAATCTGAAGCAACAACATTTCTCCCAAATGTCACCCAGATACTCTAAAAAACATAGTTCACAATTGGTGAACATAACTTGCATTGTACAATGACACAAAGCCAAAAATATGGATATAACAACTATCTGTTGTAAATATGGGCTTGTATGGTAGTGTTGTCATTGATGTTGTTAGTGATGACAACACTATTCAGTATGTTGCAGATTGTACATGTATAGTTGAGACGCTATGAGTACATAGAGCTATCTTATTTGGTTGTAGATGAGTTGTGTTGATGAGTCTCCAAGTGCTTTTGAGAAAATTAATAAAGAAGAGAAGTCAGAGTGATGGATATGTTCAGATGGTGCTCCGGTATGTGCTCCACATTTCTCTTGTGTTGATCTCATGCCTCTGTGGTTTTGGAAGTTTTCTAATGGTGATCTGAGGGAAATATATTCTATTGTTTAGGTTCTAATGATATTGTACATGAGATTTTCTAATGGTGATCTAATGGTGATATATTCTAATTTTTAGCTTCTAATGAGATTGTATATGAAAGTTGTGTCCACCAATATGTGTGTTCTACCAGAAAAGTTGATCTTTTGTGCATTAGGAGAATTTTTTTTGCTCTGCAGTCCTTCGCTGGTTTATTTTAGATCTTGCGGATCTGGGATTTGTCTTATTATGGTATTCTCTATGTTTTGGAAAAGAAGGTTGAATATTGGGAATCTAGAAGTTATGTTTCTGTATTCTAGTGTAGCTTTGAATAGATCAAATGATCTCATGAAAGGTATTCAGTGTATGAAGTATATTGTTTTGTTGCAGATGTATCTGAACAAGTATTAAATGAAGTCTTGTGAGTATTGAAGCATGTTGATGTTTTTGTGCATCATCTTCTTGTTGTGAAGCATGTGCATCATTGTTCATTTGTGTTCTCATTAAGTTTCGCCAACCTGGTTTTTACACTTCATTTGAAGAATACAAATTTAATTAAGGAAGCATGTGGCTGATTTGAGAATACTATTTTTTACCTTGAAAAATATTTTTTATTGGTCTAATCTTATTCCTTTCCACTGCAAAAATTTTGAGTTGCCAATCTAATTTGAATTTTTGAAATGGATTGCTTGTGGCCGACCTTGGTAAATGTTTCTAAGGTTGAGAATGAAATAGAAGCAAGATGAATTGTAAAGGGTTGTATGAAATTGTGATGCAAAGTGACGAAAGTGAGCCACAATCATAAAGAGAAGAATTGTGTGCATGAGTGAGTTGTGACAACAATTTTCATTATGTCATATTCTTGAAGGCAGTGAGGTAAAGGTTTTTCCAATTCATTCTTCAAGGTTTTGAAGGTGTGTTAAATTTAGTGGTGGATATTTTTTTCTCTTTTATATCTGGAGCCAATGATCCTTCCTGTTGGACAGTGAGTCCTTTGTAGGTAGTGATCCTTTGTATTTAGATAGCGAGTCCTCTTCTAGGCAGTGAGCCCTTGGAAATGAGCCTTTGTATTCAGTTTTAAAATCTCTATATTGTGAGTTAATTGTCACCATGTTTTTTTCCCTTATTGAGTTTTCCACATAAAAATTTGGTGTTCATTGTGTTGATTTACTTTCTATTATTTTTGTTTCATGCTCATAATTAATAACAAAATAGTGTGGTTGAAGAATTGATAAGTGATAAAGTTTTAAGTTTGAATTTTTTTGACAACTAATTCACCCCCCTCTTAGTTGTCCTGTGCCTATTTAACAATTGGTAATAGAGATTTGGTTCCTTTTGTAGACCTTAACAACTTAAGGAAGATTTGATGGCACATAATTTGGAGATCCCTATGTTCAATAGAACCGACTATAAATATTGGAAGGGATAGATGAAAGGATATATTATCTCTCTTGGGTTCAAGACCTGGAAGCTAGTTGAGTCAAAGTATACACCTTTGTCTGGTGGTGTTAATTTTGTAGATGAGATTGTTGCTTTTGAAGAAAATGAGAAGGTGAAGTATGTGATTTGCAATGGTTTATGTAAAAATGAGGGAGCTAAGGTTTCCTTTTTGGATACTACATTTGAAGTCTAGAAGAAGTTATAAGACATGTATGAAGGAAATGAAAAGGTGAAATTGACAAAGAGACTGGTAGCAAAGCATAGATTTGTGAACTTGAAGATGTAAGAAGGTGAAGAATTTACAAGTTTCTTTCAGAGAATTGAATTGGTAGCAAAATAAGTTAGAAATCAAGGAGGAAAACAAACAAATGAAGATATAATTGAGAAAGTCTTGATCACCATACCTGATTGCTATAATGACAAGATCTCTATGATTGAAGAAATGTATGATCCTAAGAAGTACACTATAGAATATTTTTTCAACACCTTGCAAGCATTTGAGATAAGAGAGTTCTAAAAAGACAAAAAGATAGAGGAGAAGACAAAATCTTCATTTAAGGCAATGAAGATTGAAGAACTAGATAGTGATGAAGAGTTAGAAGCAAATTTCACCAGAAAGCTAAAGAAAGGTACCATAAAATATAAAGGTATGTTTCCCTCTAAAAGCTTTTGTTGTGGTAACATTGGTCATTATGCACCGAGATGTCTAAATACGGATACCCATAACAAGGATTATAAGGATAAGGATAGAAAGGACAAGAAGTATAAGAAGTTGTACTATGTTAAGGAAGAGGCGAGTATTTTTGATAATAAATCTATCAATGAGGTTGATGATAGTGAATGCTTATTCTTTTCTTTGGAAAATAAATATGTATCCACTAACCATGGAAGATGTGTAAGTAAGAAGGCTTCAAAGGATAAGGAGAAGTTGATCGAAGGTACTTTGGTTACTGCTTTCCATGCAAGACAGGATGAAGACTACTAGGTAATTGATAGTGGATGTTCAAATCACATGACTGGAGATAAGAGTAAGTTCACTAAACTTGAGAAATATGATGGCAGTTTGGTTATGTTTGGTGATGATTCAAGAACTAAGATCTATGGTAAGGGTTCAATTAGTTTTGATGGAGTGCATAATATTGATTATGTATATTATGTGAAGGGCTTGAGGCATAATCTCTTAAGTGTTGGTCAGATGTGCAATAATGGCTTTAAACTTGTATTTTATAACAATACCTATGAAACCAAAAAAGGGTCTGAAAATGGAGAAAAGAGGAACTCATGGAAACATCTATTAGTTGAAGGAAGTTGACAATCAGTGCCTAGTATCTCAAATCAGTGAAAGTTTGTTATGGCACCAGAGAATGGGACATGTGAATTTTGATAACTTGGTCAAGATAAGTTCAAAGGAGATTGTTTGATGAATACCTAGAATCACAAGATTGGGTAATACTATATGTAGGAGTTGGCAACTAAGGAAGTAGAGTAGATGCAACTTTAAGGTAAAGGAACATTGTACTACCAGAATGTTGGAATTAGTTCAAAATGATATATGTCGATTGACTAAAGCTGGAAGCCTAAATAAAGATAGGTACTTTATGTTGCTTATTGATGATTATACTCGAATGACATGGGTTTCATTTCTTAGAGAAAAGACTTAGGCTCTAGATAGATTTAAGGTATTTAAAACAAGAGTAGAAAATGAAGAAAAATTGAAAATCAAGTGCTTAAGATTGGATAGAAGTGGTGAATTCACTTCTGGTGAATTTAATGCATTCTATGAGAAGCATGTTATAAAAAGATAGTTTTCTACCCTGAGAACCCCACAAGAAAGTGGAGTATTTGAAAGGAAAAACAAGCTAGTATAGGAAGCAGCTAGAACTATGATGAATGAGTCAAATGTACTGGATGTATATTGGAGAGAAGTGATACATACTATTGTTTATGTTCTTAATAGAGTTCTGATTAGACACAACAACACGAAGACACCTTTTGAGCTATGGACTAGTAAGAATCCTATTATAAAATATTTTAAGGTATTTGGAAGAAAATGTTATATTAAAAGGGATGACGAAAATATTGGTAAGTTCAATGCTAGATGTGATGAAGGAATATTTCTTGGATACTCTACAACTAGCAAGGCATACAGATGCTTTAACAAAATATTGAGGAAGATAATTATTGAAAATGCTAATGTCAAAGTTGATGAAGACATGTGCAGACCAATTGAGATAAGTGAGGTTGAACCTGATGATCCTATTTGTGGACATGTACCAGAAGAAAATAAAGAGAAAGAGGAAGAAGAGAAAGAAGAACAAACAAAAAAAGAAGAGGAAGAACAGATTGATTTGGAACCTACTGTTAGGACTCTTAAGTATGTACATAAGAACCATCCAAAAGATAAAAAAATTGGAAACAAGAGTTAAGGCATAAAGACAAGAAGTAGAGCTGCAACTGAGGTAAACCTATGCTTACTTTATAAAATAGAACCTAAGATTGTAAGTGAAGCATGTGAAGATGAAAGATGGATGAGAGCAATGAAAGAAGAGCTACAACAGATAGAAAATAATCAAACATGGGAGTTGGTCCCTAGGCTTATGAATAAGAATGCAATTGGTTCAAAATGGGTGTTCTAGAATAAGCTAAATGAAAATGGACAAGTTGTAAGGAATAAGGCGATACTAGATTTGCAAAGGATATTCACAAGTTGAAGCAATAGATTTTGAAGAAACATTCACCCCGGTAGCTAGAATGGAAGCTATCACGATGTTTTTGTCTTTTTCTACCCACAAGGACTTTAAAGTGTATAAGATGGATGTTAAGTTACCTTTTCTGAATGGTGAGTTGGAGGAAGAAGTGTATATGGAACAAACTAAATTATTTCAGTTGTCTGACAAACCAAATATGGTTTGTAAATTGAAGAAGGCATTGTATGGACTAAAGAAAGCTCTGAAAGCTTGGTATGCAAGATTGGATAGATACTTGACAAAGAAAGGATTCAATAATGGCTCTACTAACAACAATCTCTAATTCAAGGTACAAGGTAGCAAAATGTTGATAGTAGTTGTGTATGTTGATGATATTATTTTTGGTGGAAATGATGGCATGTCTAAGAAGTTTTTTGAAGAAATCCAGAAAGAATTTGAGATGTCTATGATTGGTGAATTGAATTTATTTCTTGGTCTACAAGTCAATCAAACTGATAAAGGGATATTCATCTCACAATCTAAGTATGTAAAAGAGTTGTTAAAAAAGTTTATGATGGAGGATTCTAAACCGATTTGTACTCCTATGGTAATCAGATGTAAATTGAGCAAAGATGATGAATCTGTTAAGATTGATGAGAAAATATAGATCAATGATTGGTGGACTATTGTATCTTACTTCTACTAGACTGGATATTATGCATGCAATATGTATAACTAATAGATTCCAAGCAGATCCTAAAGAAACGTATGTTACAACAGTGAAGAGAATATTTAGATATCTTAAAGGCACACCTGATTATGGATTATGGAATATGGTATCCTAAGAGTGATGAATTTACTCTGAGTGCTTACACAGATGTTGATTGGGATGGATGTATAGATGATTGGAAGAGTACAAGTGGTGGTGCTTTCTTTCTTGGCAAAAGACTAGTTTCATGGTTGAGTAAAAAGAAAGACAGTTTCTTTATCCACTGTAGAGGTAGAATACATTGCTACAGCATCCTGTTGCACAGAAGTTTTGTGGATGAAGAAAACTAAGACAATGGAGTGGTATGTGATGAGCCTACTTCTATTTTTTGTTATAATACTAGTGAAATTAACATTTCAAAGAACCTGATTATGCATTTAAGAACAAAGAACATATCTATTAAATATCATTTTGAGAGAGAAAAAGTGTTGGTGAATGAAGTCGGATTGGAGTATGTGACAACAAAGGAACAAATTTCAGATATATTTACTAAAGGTCTTACAAGGGAAACTTTTGAATATCTTAGGGATTGGTTGGGGGTCATTGGCCCTTCGAATTAAGTGCACATGAAGGTGCATCAATCCAATGAATTCATAGATAATTTATTTATCTAGAATGATAAATGGGTCTACTCCATAGGGGGAGTAGAAAAGGTTTTCATTGTTGTAGAATGAGTGTAATCCTAAGGGGGAGTAATTAGAGTAGTTATTTTTTTCCACTGATGTCAAAGTGGGAGAGAAAGTCATGTGAAAAGTAGTTGTAGTAGAAGAGAAGGTGATCTCCTAGAATATTGTATAGATTATTGTCTCTGATTGTTTTTCACACCATGTGTTGCCATTAATGACAAAGGGGGAGATTGTTTCAAATATGGGCATGTCTAGTAGTGTTTTCATTGATGTTGTCATTGATTTCAGAAATGGTCAATATGTTGCAGATTGTACGTATATAGTTGAGATGTCATTGAGATGTTGTGAGTACATGGAGCTATCTTATTTCGTTGTAGACGAGTTGTGTTGGTGAGTCTCCAAGTTATTTTGAGAAAATTAATAAAAAGGAGAAGTCAGAGTGATGGATGTGTTTAGATGGTGCTTTGGTATGTGATCCACGTTTCTCCTATGTCGACCATATGCCTGTGTGGCTTTGGAGGTTTGATAATGGTTATCTTATGGTGATATATTTTGAGTTTTAGCTTCTGATGAGACTTCAGATGAAAGTTGTGTCCACCAATATGTGTGTTCTACTAGTAGAGTTGATCTTCTATGGACTTGGAGAAATGTTTTTGCTCTGTAGTTCTTCATTGGTTTCTTTTAGATATTACAGATCTGGGATTTGTCTTATTATGGTATTCTCTATGTTCTGGAAAAGAAGGTTGAAGATTAGAAATTTGGAACTTATGTTTCTCTATTCTAGTGCAGGTTTGCATAGATTAGATGATCTTGTGAAAGGTATTCAATGTATGAAGTATATTGTTTTGATGTGGATGTATCTAAAGAAGTCTGAAATGAAGTCTTGTGAGTATTGAAGTGTGTTGAGGTGTCCATGTGTCATATTCATGTTGGGAAGAATGTGCATCATTTTTCATTTGTGTTTTCATTAGGTTTGACTGACCCGGTGTTTGCACTTCATTAGAAGAATATAAATTTAAATAAGCATGTGGTTGATTTGAGAATATTACTTTTGATCTTGAAAAATATTTTTTATTGGTTCACTCTCATTCCTTTCCACCACAAGAATTTTGAGTTGTTGACCCAATTTGAATTTTTGAAATGGATTTTTTTGGCCAACCTTGGTAAATGTTTCTAAGGCTAAGAATGATATAAAAGGAAGATGAATTGTAAAGGGTTGTATGATAGTGTGATGTAAAGTGATGAAAGTGACCCAAAATCATAAAGAGCAGAAGTATGTGCATGAGTGAGTCATGACAATAGTTTTCATTGTGTCAGATTCCTAAAGGCAATGAGATAAAGGTTTCTGCAATTCATTCTTCAAGGATGTGAAGGTGTGTTAAATGCAGTGGTGGATATTTTGTTCTCTTTTATATCTGTAGGTAGTGAGCCTTCCTATTGGATAGTGAGTCCTTTGTAGGTCGTGAGCCTTTGTATTTGGATAGTGAGTCCTCTTATGGGTAGGAAGCCCTTGGCAATGAGCCTTTGTATTCAGTTTTAACATCTTTATATTGTGAGTTAACCATCACTGTGTTTTTTCCCTTCTTGGGTTTTCCATGTAAAAATCTGGTGTTCATTGTGTTGATTTACTTTCTGCTATTTTTGTTTCATGCTCATAATTAATAACAAAAAGTGTGGTTGAAGAATTGATAAGTGATAAATTTTTATGTTTGAATTTGTGTGAAAAATGATTCACCCCCCCTCTCAATTGTCCTGCATCTATTTAACACTATCAACAACCATGATCAACATATATGAACTGTATGAATATAGGAGCAAATCGTAGAGTAAAACCCAGAGCAAACATTGAATACCTACAACCTTTTTTTATTCAATTTTTCTCAATATCCTTGACATATATAGCCAATAAATTCTATCCATGACATTAGTGACAACAACCAATTAACTAGTTAACTAGTTGATGTCAATGGCATCACCTTCATTCCTGCATCAACTTCTTCATACTTGCAACATATGATGCTTGTAGAAGATGGTGCCTATTAAGAGTTTTGTATTATTATGCATAATATTCTCTTATTATCCCAAAGAAGGTATGATGAAATCACATATCATAGTTAAGATAGATTATTATGCATAATATAGTAAGGAAAAGATTTAACATCTACTATTGTTAGAATGGTAATGTGATAGACACATGTGACTATGAAAATTTTAAGAGAGAATATGATGTTGTGCTATAGATCTATGAAATTCTAGGTAGAAGTGTTTAATAGGGAAAAATTAAACCAAGGGCTAGTAGCTTCTCATAATATCTAAGACATGGTAGAGCCTTGGACCAGATCTCCAAAAAAATTTGAAGTTGATTTGGTGGTTGCATCATGACATTTTTCTATTGTATTAGGGGTTGTGGAATATTTAGAAAAAGAGTTTGTGGGCATGCTAAGCAATTGGTACCCATGCCTAATTCATATGACTTATACAAGGTATTTCTTCTTTTTGTGCAATAATTTCCAACCTTATTTGATACCAAGGGCCTTCCTATTATTGTAGGCATTGGAGGACCAAGCAGATCTAGAAAAATAAGTTTGACTCATTAGATGGAAAGTAATGTTGGTTGCAAGATGATTCCCCTTGAGAGTTATTAAAAAATATATCAAATCAAGGATTTTGTGTTTTATGAATTTATCTCCCTTGATTTATCTCTTCTTTTGAGGAATATACAAGATATAAGAGCTCAGTGGACTGCCATGATTCCTTTATTTAATTTTCAGAAATGCATAGATAGTGGCTATGAAAGAAGTTTCAAAGGAAAAAGGATAAAAGGAATCATTACAAAGATCTATACCAAGATGAAAACCTACAACTCTTCTAAAGGTATTCAATAAGGTAAATGGAAGGATCTTAGAAGGTATAAATGTATTGTAGATGTAAACTATGATAATCAAGTTGCTAATGAACTGGAGAGTCATAGTAACTTCATCAAAATACAATCGACCAAAATATAATGAACTCACATTACACATGATGAAGAATATATGGGAATAGTAGCATGCATCATGAAGGAGAGTATAGTCATAAGAAGAAAAAAAAATTGGCTATAGGAATTGAAGGTATGAAGATGAAAGGATAGTCATAGGGTGTTACCGTAATAGTTGTTTGCACTTTCTGGGAGATCCTGATTTTTGTTGAAATCACATATTTTGAGAAAATATAATGACTTAACCCTTGAAAATTTCCATTTAAAGGATTCCAATTGAAGATATTTTGATCAAACCACCTTATACCAATCCCCCTTGGATAGAACCCTGCTAGTTTTAAACCATACCTATAACAGAGTCTCCTTTACACCTATCAAAATGCTGATAAAAAACCACATTTGATTTACCTTTTGGGGGATCAAATGAATTCATTTAAAATTTATGTTTTTGGAAGTATGTAGTCCTTATTATAAGCTCCCAAAAAAGTATAATTTTAATTAAATTTACTTTGATTATTATATTTATTTTTATTTCTTGTGAATGTAGGTTTTTCACCAAAAATCAAGCTCTTTGTTTTGCACATGTGGAAATATAGTAGATTATAAAAAAAATTGGAAAAATATGAGTGCACTAGATATTGAAGTCCTTGATCCAACAAAAAAAGAAAAAATGAATTTCAATACATACAAAAAAAGTTATGAATTATATGGCTCACCTATGTCTGAATTATAATTGGTTTTACTTCAAAACTTGATTAAGGAAAAAATATTCAATGCAACATTATAAAACCAATTGGAAGCACTAGATATCATAGTTACAAATATAAATTCAAAAAATTAGAATTTTATCCTTCATGGAAAAAAAGTTGTGTTATATGGTGACCATGACTCCTTAAAAGTGTAGTTTACTAAAAAAAACTAGTTTTCAAAGGAGATGGAAAATAAAGTGAAATATAATTCCAAAAATTTTGAAAAAAATATATTTATAATCTACAAAAAAATTGTCACAAACCACTATAAAAAATTCCAAAACCTGATTGTTCATATATGATTGATTTACACTTGTGCTAGTGATCTTGGTTATGATCAAGAGTCAAGACAATGGCAGTCACGTTGACACTCATTGGAGGGGAATGCAATCACAAACTACTATTCAAAAGAAAGCATAACCTCTACATGGATAAGTCTAAGCTTTTCCTTCAAAACACAAAAGGATGCCATCATAGAAAGTTTCTCAACATCTTGTTGATTGGAAATTTTTTTACATGTATTTGTAGTTGTCTAAGGATCTATTGGCTCTCAAAATTGTAAACTCCCAAACCCTAAATACAAGCTAAAACCCAACCCCCAGGGGATGCCGACTTAATGAAAAAGACTTGCTACTTATGATCAGGTAGGGAAAATTAAAAAGAAATGGAAATTTAGATACCAAACCTTGAAGGTAAATGATACCCTATGCATTGGAAAACCCCAAATTTTGTCATTAAACTCCAAAATTCTAGTTTACCACTATTAAGGCTACAAACCTCCTTAAAGAAGAATAAATTTCATGCAATAGACCAAAGATACATCAAGTACTATCCGAAATATGTATTCATTTTACGATTATAGATCATGCATGACTTTAAAATAAATTACAATGTACATCTCTTTGACAATGATACAAGAACAACTTTCCTAAGATATTGTATTTCTAAAGCAATGAGATCTGTAAATCAAGTCAGACTCCTAATATTAAATTGAAAAAAAATGATCTTATGTATTATGTTTATGGTACTTGTGTTATGAGAGGCTAAGTGTCTATAAATTGGTGCCCTGAACCTATTGGGCTATAGTGTTAATTCTTAAAATCAAAGATAATGTATGTACAATCTATAATTTTACAATATAGAGATGAAAATAACAAGGAATAAGTATTGTATTGATAAACATAAACTAGGCTCTATGTATAAAAAATGACACAAAATAAAATTACAATATAAATAATGCAGACTAGTTCATTAATCCATGAACAAACATAAATACTTCTTGTATTGCATTGAAAAATACCTTGCAAAAGGCTTTACAAGCATTTTACATTATCAAGAACAAAACTCAAATTAGCAAATATGATCAAAGGTATAACTAGTTTTTTATGAAAGCATACCTACATTCATGGAGACCCTCACATTCTTGGCAATTATGCATTAGAGAACATTCTTCTATGATTACACAGATGCATTCATAGAATGGAATTGACATTCAAACTTACAAGAGAATAAACAAGCCTTACTTCTATTAGACAATGACAAGAACCCTAATTACAATATTTACCTCATGTAGCTAGCCTATCAATAACCTTTTCAACCTAAGCAATAAACTATATATATGCTAGCTTCAAGGAGATTCAACATATTGTTGACAATTGTATAAATCCCTCTTCCTCAGAAATTTTATCACACATAGTTTTCCTCTACCTACAACAATCTATATCCTGCATTGGGCTTGAATATAGACTTAGAAAAAAAGGATACAATAATCACATCTTAATACTAATGAGAAGAAACCTTGCTGCCCATAAATCTGAGATCACCCTTTAAAATACAAATTTCCTATATAAAATTGTAACTCATATTCTTACAGCACAGGGGTTCATATCCTCTTGTTTTACAATTGAAGCTGCCCTTAATCACGCTTATCTGACATCCCATTTTAGACATTTAAGATATACAATATCAAATCATCATATAATCAACATCAAAACATACACAATAAGGAAAAG
>VDFB02271358.1:691078388-691143573 GCA_007258455.2 Sequoia sempervirens
ATCCCAAATGGATAAACTACACACATTAAGGGTGGAGCCATTATTGATATGGGTTATTTTTATTCCCAACCTATTATGTATATCTATTATCACGAGAGGATCATTTTGGTTTTGCATTTACAAAGGGGGAAGCTCACTTTGGTGGAAAACAATGTTAGCATTCATTCCTTGAATTAGGGTTTCTATGTCATTTAGTTACACACTAGAAGGGATAGGAACTTGTTGTAAAGAATTTGAATCATCATGCTATGACAAATGAATAGATGCTGAATGTCCCATAAATGATATCTTAGCATATGTTCTTAAGTTTTTCAACAATATCATACTCCTTTCCACTTTGTGAAGGTAAACAAGGAGGACCTAGTAAGATAGGGTTAGGTAATGGGAGGGTTGTTGAAGGTGTTTGTCTTTTTTGTGGATTGTTTCTAGTGTAATATGCATGTGCAACGATGTTATAATTTGATTGCTGGAAAAAAATATTCTTAGGTGGGTAAAGGATAAGTTCGGGTTTGTTTTGAGTTTGAGGTTTGTGTGAAGGTTCATAAAGTATTAGAGGGTTCAAAGGATGTCCCATAGGGTATGTAGTATGTCTATTAATCAAGGATTATCTAATGGACACTTGTGAATTCAGAACCTCAGTGGTCTTGGTTTGATATATTTCTAATAAAGGGCAATCTAGTATTATCTTTTCACCATTATCTAAGGATGATAAAATGTTGTCATTTTTAAATTGCACCATGTCATCCTCCTTAGGAGTAGATTTTTGAGGAGAACTACAAACTAGATGTATTTCAAAAAAAAATCTTCTAAATTGACTTTATCACAAGTAGTGGAATGGTCAATGGTTGAATTGTCTTGTTTATCAATGTTGGAATTCTCTTGTTCAATAATGTTTTCCTTAGGGGAAGAATGGAAATCAATGTTCTCATGAATTTCATTGATTAGATCTTCTAACATCAAATTATCATCTTCACAACTAAGAGAGATACTAGGAGAAGAAAAAATGTGATTTTCATGATCATCCATACTCATTTCCTTTGTCCCATAATTTCCAAAATAGATAGGTAGGGAGGACTATGTAAATAAGGCTTTTATATACATGAAAGGTTTGACTACCTAACAATGACATATCCTCATCATTTATAATCTTATCTCTTACCAACCATTCTCACGGTGAGGAGAAGGGAAAATTAGGTAAGGTAATGTTTAGAAATGTATTCTATGATATTTATTTGTTGTGCTATAATATCCTCCCAAAGTGATCAAGGAGAAAGAAAAACAAGATCTTCATTATTCTCAATGATTGTATCTTCTTTCAACAAGATACTTTCGTCACTAAAAGGAGAGGTATTGGGAGAAGAACAACTATGATCATCATGAATGTCCATACTTGTATCCTTTTCTATCACATAATTCCCACAAACAATAAGAGATAAGAGTGGACGTCACTTATTAAAAGCATCAAAATTTTCTACTCTCTTGCACTCAAGAGAGACTCTTTCTGCGCAATCTAGATATGCATTGGAATGAGTGACCTAACATGCTATTGATTACTTTTCTTTTGCAAACTAAGATAGATACCAAAATCAGAAACTAATCTATGAAACCAGCACCAACAAAGACTCTAGAGGAATAAAATGAAATTTTTAGATTATAAACAAGCAATTTATTTCACCATGCAACAACTGGAAAAATGAAAATGCTGTGATGTCGCAGTCTTGAGTTAAGCAATGCATAAAATGAACTGATTTAAGCTAGATCTAGTGAAATGCATGTAATAGAAACTCAACCAACTAAAATAGATAACTAATGACATCAAATAGAAGTGCAAAATAAGTTTTAAATGTCAGTAAAATGCAGCTTCATATCTAGACTAGACTAAATATCTTAGAGGGTCATATGAGTTCCAAATGGGGGTTTTTTTGCCAAGAAATTTTAAGTGATTTTATGCCTTTAGTTCTCGCGGATCTATGAACTTAACGTAATGCAAATTATTTAAGATAATATTGCATGCAAGTGCAAAAATGAAACCTATATGCACTTTGTCGCATCGTAATATTTAGAAAACCCTAGATACCAATTAACTAATGCAAACCCTAATACAATGTTAATGCAAGCAAGATCTAGGATGATAATGCACTCTAAACCAGAATTATGATGTTCCAAATGTGGGTTCATCAAAATGTAAAATATAAAATTGTCATCATTTATGGTTTAGGACATAGGACAACAATCTTCTATTCTTCATATTCATATTCAAGGAAACCATAGATCTCAAACCAAGGATGAAGTGGGGAAATAGACCTACCATAGGGTATCCATGGTAAGATTTATGACTAAATGAGGTTCACCTACAAAAAGCTAGGGCTTGGAAATACTAACTAAAATGCAATATCTAATGTTTAAACCCTAGTGCAATGTAAAATGTAACTAAATGACCTAAAAATGCAAGTAAATAAGAATAGAAAACTGTAAAATCAATAATGTGCACCTAGAAACTTGTAGAGCTTGAATGGGTACTAGAAATGTTGAGATGCTGATTTTAATGTTGAATGGGACTCATACACCAATATGGGTGATTTAGTCCTACCGAAGTTTTCAACACCAAAACTATAATCTAATAGTGCTTATTCTGAATCTCTTAAAACACAAAAAAATTTCTTGTACTAGGACTCATACACCCAAGGTGGTGTATCATTCCCAATGTGCTTTTTTTGGAGGGTTAAGATTTGATTCTTCTCTCCAATCTCTTCTCTTTCTACCACACTTTGTCTCCAGATCTGAAACCCTTATTTTGGACCTGTAAATGACTTTTTGTGAAGATATAAACCTTGCAAATAAGGGGACAACTCCAACAAATTTTCTACAAGCTTGTAACATAATATTAAAAAATCCTTCTAGCTCCAAGACACCTAGATCTATAATCACACATTTAGAGAGAGAAAAAACTTATTGATTGTTAAGGAATAGGGTTTTCCTAGCTCAAACCCCTTTTAGGTAATTAAAGAAAATGATGTGATAATGAAATGAGGACATGAAACATGAAACATGAACAATGATACCTTGAATGATTTATTGTAAATCTGCAATCTAACATGAAATGGCCATGAAGGATGTAGGTCTATATCTTGAACTTTGAGATGAAACAATGCTTGTAAATGGATCTTCAATGCCACATCACCAAGAAACTATCTCAACAACATGCTTGATGCTTGATAATCTTGACATGATAATGGATCTTGGATTGCTGCAACAATTGATGAAGAATTCTGCCCTAGAATGGCTTGGAAATGTTCTTGAATTCTCTATTGATGATCCTATCAAGTCTTAGAATGCCCAACTCTTGAGTACTTGAATTGATAAAATGAAGGATTAATTAAATAATGATTTGAGACCTTGCTTATATAAGCAATCCATCCAAGTTACCATTTATTAGACCCAAGAGGTCAAAATTCATAAAATTTGAACATAAACCTAGATTTCCCACTCAAAACCCTAAAAATGGGCCAAATGGGACTCATACACCACCCCTGGTATATGGGTCCCACCCAAGGTGGTGCATGGGTTCCACAAGACCGTTTTGGAAAGAGAGTGTCAAGGAGTTAAGAAATTAAGTCTCTTGTTGATCTTGTTAATATTTTCATTGAAATAACCCTCGAGATGCATAATATAGGGTATTAGGGGCTTATTAATTATTATATGAAGGTCATAAATGTAAGAGTTATGTGTATGTGTAGGATCATGATGGGCCAAAAAGTGGCAATATGATGGGTATGTGGCTGATGAATTTTTTTTTACCCAAAATTGATAAAATGAAAAGGGTTTTTAAAGGATATCTTAGCTTTCAACCAATATAAATTATGCTTTACTTTGAATTTAATAAGTAATTATTATTCATTTTCTATTCAAATTATGACTAAAGTCTTGATTGATAGTGATTGAAAAACATCTATAGCTTTCAACGATCACATTTTTGAATCCAAAACATGCATCACATTCTATGCTTCACATACTATAGGATTAAAAAAAGAAAAAAATAATTTCATGAAGTTTTGACCAAGTTAAGGTGGTCGAATACACGCTTTTTATATTTTTAAAATTTGTAATAAAAAATAATTAATCATTTACTTGGAAAAAATTACAAAAAATATGCATCACATCGAGACATGAGTCCTCTACTTATATCTAAAATCTTATAAAGAATATTATCATTTTATTGTGGTTAGGTGGTCAGACGACACCTACTTCTTATTTTTCCTTCAAATTTAAGTTACTACATTGAAATTTCAAATTTTCACGAAATAGATTTTTTTTTTTAAACAAACCTAGTAGTTTAGAAACTAAATTCAATTTGATAAAAAATTTATTCTTACATATTTTTTAAATAATATAGATAACTTATTCAATTTTTTACGTCAAGTTTCCTAACTCTGATTTTTCTAATTTTTTTGCCACTTAAGGGCCTATTTTTTCCATGATGATCCTGCACATACCCTTCTCAAAACTCCATGTGAAAGTATAAATAAATACATTTTACAACATTAAATTAAGGAAATATTAGGTCAATTTAGCTTACTAGGGACCTCAATCCAATGTGAATGTGTACAACACATTACAACCCTAGATTAAGGCAACATTATGTCCAAGGGCCCTAAATTTGATGTGAAGGTGTAAATGAATACACTTTACAATATTAAATCAAGGCAGAGTTAGGTTTATTTAGCTTAAAAAGGGCCCAAGACATAATGTGGATGTGTAAAAAAGATCACAACACTAGATCAAGGCGATCTTAGGTTCATTTTAACATTAATAATTCCCAAATCAAGTGTAAAAATGTAAAAATTGATATTTTTCGACACTATACGGGGCAAAAGAAACGTAAATAGAGTAATCCTTCTATACATTTAATTTGGGAATGAATACTTAATGATAAAATGGACTTAATTGAACCTTATTTAGGGTTTTGTAAAGTGTATTTTTACACATTCACTCTAATCTATGGTTTTATTAATTAATTGAGGTTAATTTGAGCTTAATTTTCCCCTTTAATTTAAATCCAAGCCTAATTTATTGCAAAATGTGAGCGATAAAACTTGACACTCTTAAATGAAATTACACAACACCTAATTTTACAAGGAATTTTTCCTATTCTAGTAATCTAGGACCCATTCGACATATGGTGAATGGGTCCTCACTAGGTCCTAGGACCCCCTTTTGGCATGACATTTCACAATCCTTGAAATGTGTCCTAGTTAAGTATGATAGGACCCATTCGCCCTATGAGAAATGGGTCCTCACTAACTTAGGAAACCCCCCTTGGGATATTTTTTGATGGTATTTCAATGATTTCAAATCCTATATTTGATATTGGCTTGTGTTGTTTGAATTTCAAGATTTAATCTTAAGTTATGTACAAATATAAGGTTATTTCACATAGTTTCACCTAGAATTTTTAAGAGAGCATCCTAGATCTTCATAAGAAATCAAGGGTACTTTTACAAGAGCATTATAGAGCATTAAAGAGGGCATTCAAGGGATGATTATTAGGTTTATTTCAGTAATCAGAGATCCATTTCATCATTCCAAAGGTATAATGCATTATGCATGTTGCTGAACTAATATGCTCATGTAGCATTGAAGATCCAATTCAGGCATTGTTTCATATCGAATTTCATGATCAACATCTACATTCATTGATTCCACGTCAAGGGTATGTGTAGGATCATGATGGGGCAAAAAGTGGCCATATGATGGGTATGTGTAGGATATGTGGCTGATGACTTTTTTTTTACCCAAAATTGATAAAATGAAAAAGGGTTTTTAAAGGACATTTTTAGCTTTCCACCAATATAAATTATTCCTTACTTTGAATTTACTAAATAAGTATTATTCATTTTCTATTTGAATTACCACTAAAGTCCTGATTGATACACTGATTAAAAAACATCTATAGCTTTCAAACGGTATCACATTTTTTGAATCTGAAACATACATCACATTCTATGCTTCGCATACTATAGGATTAAAAAAGAAAAAAATAATTTCATGAAGTTTTCACCAAGTTAAGGTGGTGAGACATACGAGTTTTTATATTTTTTAAAAGTTGTAATAAAAAAAATCATAATTAATTATTTAATTCAAAAAAAATTACAAAAAATTATGCATCACATCGGGACATGATTCCTCTACTTATATTTAAAATCTTATAAAAATATATTATCATTAAATTATTGTGGTTAGGGTGGTTATACAGACACCTACTTCTTATTTTTTCCCTGAAATTTAATTGCTACTGCATTGAAATTTCAAATTTTCACCAAATCTAGATTTAAAAAAAAAATAAACCTAGTAGTTTAGAAACTACATTCAATTTTCTACAAATTCTATTCTTACATATTTTTGAAATAATATAGATAACTTATTCAAAATTTTACTTCAAGTTGCCTATTTTTGATTTTTCTAATTTTTTTTGCCACTTAAGGGCCTGTTTTTTCCATGATGATCCTACACATACCCTCATGCAAGATTGTTAATTTGTAGTCCAAGGTTAATTGAGTATTAGTGAGGTGTAGCATTACATTGTTCATTAATCTTTCCTTTTATGCATTGTTTTCATTCAAGGTTTAATTACCAAAATTGTGTTTGAACAAGGAAAATATCTATTCCCTAACAAATCAACAGTTTTCTCCTCTTTGATGTGTGATTGTAGGTTTTAGGTTGAAGATCAAGTGGAGAACAAAAGTTGCAAAAGTTATCAAAATTGCGAAGTTGTAAAAGTTGTCATCTTTATTGCAAGATTTGAGAAAGACTTCTACAAAATTTATTTCCAAATTTTAAAATCTAAACACTTGGGATCTAGGGGTACAAACATTAAAGAATCAAACATAGAAATAAAATTTCTAGAACCCTAGTAGGGACCCATTTGCCACTTGGAAAATGAGTCCTCAATGAGGCCCAAAAAAACACTTTTTGGAATAGGTATATATCATTTTAGCATCTTAAAACCTACCCTTTTACTGGTATATTGGTTAGGTTTGTTTTTTATTGTTAATTACACATTATAGCCATCATAATTGACTAAAAATTTGAAAAATTAGTGGTTTATCATCTTGTTAATTCATTTTGATAAACCACATTTTTTGGTTGTTCATTAATATCAATAGTCATCAAATAACATTGTATATAACACAACACTTTATATGTATATGAATGTAAATACATGTATGTGTTAGTTTTTTTCATAATATACACATATACATATGTGTGTGTATTCATATATATTTACTTTATATATTTAAACAAGGAAGTTTTTAAAAAACCTGAATTGCCACAACCAAGCATAATAGAAAGAAGAAAACTCAACAACCTCAAGTTTGACTTACATTAAACTTGCAACTGAAAAACCTAGACATTCTTAGGTTTATGGAGTCAAATAATTTTCCAAAACTAAGCTCATATTACATTGCTAGAGAATTCAGAACTTTGTCCTTCTCCAAGGTAATACACCCCCTCTCTCTTTGGAGGGTGTTCAGATCATTCCTATATTTTACTCAAGAAAAAAATGTGTAGTTTTCCAAAAACTACTGCATCATGATCATGTAGTGTAGAAAAATGTATCCATTTACATTTTCACACTTTTTTGGGCCCTTCTAGTTAAAATGAACTTAATAATGCCAATTTAGTGTTGAAAAATGTATCCCTTTACATTTTTGCACTTATTTTGGTTGTGTTAATTAAATTGAGCTCAATTATTCCTTAATAATCCCTTTTATTCATTTACAAGCCTAATAGATTACATTCTATGATGGATAAACTTGACAATAATTAATGCCAACACATAACAATTGACCTTGAGCAATGTGGGTTCTAGCAATAGGGACCTAGTAACCATTTACCAATGTGTGAATTAGTCCTCCCTAGAGCTTTGGACCTAAATTTAAATTATTTTTTTGGTGATATTTTAGCATCTCCAAATCCATATTTTATTGTTGGCTTCTGATAATTGAATTTTGGGAAATTGAGGATACATACCTATAAAAACACCGTTATTTTAGTAAGTTTCACCTAGAATGTTTGGAGAACTTCAAGAGAAATTTCAAAAGAGCTAAATTTGATGATCAAGAGCATTCAATAGAAGATATATGAGATATTTATTATAACATTCAAGATCTATTCATTATGCCAAAGTCTTCTTGCATCATGGATGTTTTTGGAGCTAACATTATGATATAGGTTTCAACATCAAGTTAAAGCATTTGAAGAATTATTCAAGTGTCAAGATCCATATCCATTTAAGCCATTTCATGTAAGTTATAGACCTTATAAGATCTCCATTATTAAGGATTCATTCAAGGGTTTGTTGAGTGGTAACATAGCTTTTTTCATTCTTCATTCCCTCTTTATTTCATTATTTCATTTCAAGTTTTTATGACAAAAATTGGGTTTGAACAAGGAAAACCACCATTCATGAAAAACAAACATGTTTCTCTCTTGTGTGTGATTTCTGATTTAGGTTCAAGAAGGATTGAAGAAATTTTGAAGAGAAAGATTGAAAAAGTAGTCAAAGTTTCAAAAGTTGTCAAAGTTGATATGAAATCACAAAATCTAACCTACAGATTTGATTTCCATGTTTTGACACTAAAACCTAGACAAATCAGAAGCTACAGATCAACATCTGAGGGTCTCAAAAGTTGCAGAAAAGCCCTAAAAAACAACTCATTTGTCCATGGGCAAATGAGTTCTAGTCAACCTTTCAGAAAACTACCTTTTGGTGACTTGTAAACACATTTTTCCCATTCTCAGATTAGTAATTTTCTTTCTATTTTTGCTAATATTGAGTTTAATATTGTTGTTTCAAGTGTTGGATTACATTTTGGAGTTTATTTGTTATTTTTAGTTTTTCTCCCAAAATTTTTGTTTGACCTTGACCCCCATCCTCAAAGCATAAGGAAATCTTTGTGGGGATCTTATTTCCTAGTGAAATAGTGAGAAATAGGTTCATCATAACTCTCTTGTTATTGTTGATTGGTACACCTATTTTTCTTTGTTTCATTTTGGTGAACTCAACTTTTTAGCATCATAACTTGCTGATTTTGGAGTCCATTTTTAGCCCTAGATATAGTATTTTCATAACTTGCATTACATTGCATTGATTTGCATCTCACTAAGGGTTGTTCACTTGCATTGATTTGCATCTCATTAAATAAGGTTTTAGGTTTACATTTTTGCATTCTATAAAATCTAGAAAATTCAAAAATCTTAGCCATTTTGCATAGTCATTACATAACATTTCATAATCATTCATTTAAATCATAAAATTGAATCAAAATTATATCTCAAATTAGGTCTTTTTGTTTTTCATTTAACACTATTTTGCATTTGCATTTAGACATATGAAACTATAATGTCCTGTTTGAAACCAGAATATGAAAACCATAGAAATTACCTTAGAAACCTATAAATTAATTTTTTAAAACCCTAAACTGAGAGTCCTTCTCCTATGGGTGAATGAGTCCCTCATCAAGGATTTTCCTAAATTTTTAGCATCATAATTTAATTTTTTTGCATTATGTGTTTTTCTATTCCATCTATTATTTCATTTTCAAATTTTTATGTTATCTGAAATTCTTCATATTAAGCTTCATTTATTAAATTCAATGCATTGTTTGAATTCAAAATTATATCTAGAAGAAATCAATTTTAGTTTTTTTATAGCATAAGAAGAAAATTATCTTTCCCCAAATTTTTTAAATTTGTAATCTCTTTGCATTTCAATTCATTCTTGCATAATGGACATGTTTATTGGTAATCTATCAAATTCCTTAAAATCTTTAGTTGATGTCTCAAGATGTGTGTTTGGTAATGATCCTAATGCAATAGAACCTAATCATGCTCCACCAACCCCTAATGAATGTCCTTTTGAAGTTGACATCTTAGTTGAAGATGATGAAAGAATGCATAATTTTAATACATAATTGTCTTGAAAACCTTTAGGACAATGCATCATTTTACCCCTCCATGAAACAACCAACACCTATTATTCCACCTGTAAGAGAGGGGGACCAATGACATCAAGGCCCTAGGTCACAAAGATACAAGAGTGGAAAGGTACCCTAACTTACCTCACTCTAAGGGAATGTTTTAGATGAGGAATGAGAATGATGAGGACTATTAGGTCCTGTAATTAGTTTGTAGACCTGAAATCCAAATTGGGGCTAGGCGAACCAGTTTTCAGGTTAAACAATATACCTCAAGTAGGTCTCTACTCGGGGAAAAAAGTGTGGTTCTAGGATGACAACGTAGGGTGTTGGCATCTCTTAGGTGCACTAGCATCTGTATGACTAGAGGACCAAAAGCATAGTATGAATCGCTAGAAAATAGGTCGAGGGCCTAGCTAGTCACTCTTAAGGGTTCAACAAAATAGAAATATGAGATAAGAGAGATACAAATGAATTTGTTAAAAAAAACATATGAATTCTAAGGTGATGAAGATAATCTCACAAAAGAGCCTATTTTCCAACTAGTTGCAAATGCACATCCATCTACACACATGGAAGTCTAAAAATTGTTGGGGGCTCTATAGGGGTCTGCCTCAGTCAAAACCCTGTTTTGGTGTTTCCACCTTCATGGAAAGCCAAGATAGCAATGATAAAGAAATGTATGATAAAGGAGAAAATAAAGTAGAGAAAAATTTAAACACTACAAAATAGTAAAGTTCTCCTCAACCAAATCGTAAATGAGAGGAGTGAAAATGTTACTATCTCCACCAAGAGCTCACTAGCCAATGATGGATAAAGAGAGATTGAACAATCATGAAAGCCTCAACTGTGATGAAGGGAGGTGTTACAAAACCTCAAGCACTTGTTGTAATGGCTTATTCAACATTTTCTCTATGAAGTTGATGGAGTGTTGTTGCTATTGCTATGAAGTGCCAAAGTGCTACTTGAGAGTGAAAATTCTTGTAATAATGCTTAGAGGATGAAAGATGGATTACTAGAGGATGAAATGGAATGCGATTCAATGTTTTTGAAGGTGAAGTGAGGAGAATAAGGCATTTTTGTGTCGGTTGGTCAAAGAGGGATGTTACAAATCATTCCCAATAGGAACTGTAATGCCTCTGCCAACTTCAGATGCATGAATTTGTTAGGGACATAAGTGCACTGTGTGGATTTCTGTGTGCTACGCATGCATCCTTGATAGTTATTCTTCTACCTACACAAAATATGAATTCCAAGTGGAATGAAGGCAACTTGCTGATGTGGAACTTTGTCTTTAGATTTGGTTTTCTAAGGTGAGGAAGTGTAAAAAGGGAATTTGTAAAAGGGGTGAAAATTCACCCCTATACATTTCCCCCCCACTTTATCGAGTACAAATACTGATGAGTGCTTTGGTAAAGTAGATCAAAGAGTGAATAGGGTTAGAAATTTATACCTAAACAGTCAAGGAAGTAGATTGTACCCTGACGAGCTCGAAAGTGCAAGGTAGGAAAATGACTCCATAGCCCCATATAATTATGAATTTGTAGATCGAAAGCATCTTACAGGCCCATATACCTACAAGGAGGAAATCCCAAAGATCTCTCACATGAAGGAATCCCCAAAAATAAATCACCTTATAGATATGTAGACATGCAAGGAAGGTGTCATCCATGATCTCTCAAATGAAGGAAACCCTAAGAAGGTGCCCTGCAGATCTATAGACCTATAGGGAAGGTGTCTTCCAAGATCTCTCACATGAAGAAAACCCAGGAAAAGTTCCTTATTGACCCACAAACCTGAAAGGAAGGTGTCCTGCAAGATCTCTCACATCAAGGAAACCCAGAAAAAGGGCCTCACAAACCTATAAACTTGCAAGGGAGTGACCCCCAAGATCTCTCACATGGAGGAAGCTCAAAGGATGTTCTCTATAGGCCTGCATACCTACAAGGAGGTATCCCCCAAGATCTCTAACATGGAGGAAACCTAAGGAAGTGGACTCTATAGAGTTAGAAAGTGGCTTCACAAGTGCACCTATAAAGTGAAATGTTTACTTATAGATAGAACTTGTCAAAAAGCAACAATGCAAGCAAGTAAGTAGATAGTTGCGTAGACTATAAACAAGTTAGAAAACATTCAAAGGGGTCCCTCAAGAACTTTATGTAAAGAAGGGGTCCACTCAAGGGTTACTTTGTTTGAAAGAACAAAAGGAATGTTTCTTTCTTGAATCAATTCATCATCATGGAATCCTTTTGAAATATGTTCACTTCATCAATGAATTCGAAAAGAAGAAAATGTCCCCATGTGAGGGGAAGGTCAAAGCTACTCCCACCTCAAAGGGAACATTCTCAAGTTCTTTCTTTATGAACCCATGATGAAGAAAACACGTTTCATTAGGGTTCAAGGTAGATAAGGTGATTCCTTGAAAAATGGTTTGTGAAGATTCTTGAAAAATGATTCGTTGGAAACAAATGCATTTTCTAAAAATCAAAAATGTTATAAAAGTAACATTGTCACACATGAAAGGGAAAACTCAAGCAAAGAAGAGAGAAAGATAAGAGAAAAGCTAAAATAAACATCACAAATGAAGGACATAGGGGTGATTTGATATTTTGGGGTTAGAATTGCTCATAAATATGTATAGAAGTATAATAATAGTATATAAAATGAATTGTCATCAACCCCCTACTATATCAAACCATGTGAAGAATGCAAGAGAATACAAAGTAAACATAAAAAATTAGGTCAACATGGAAGGGAAGCATAGATTCCTCCAACACTTTGCATCATCCCCAATTTACCAAAAATCAATCACTAACATGGAAGAATGATAATGCAAATAGAAGAAGGTTTACGACACAAAAACCACTCTTGTATTTACGCACCAACAATGATAACAAGGGTCATCTAGGAACACATAGCATGATCACAAGGGAACACATCACAACACAAACACACATCAAATCTAAAGATAAAGAAGAGGCCTCCCAGAACACTGATCGAGCAAGAGGTTGTCCACATCCCACTCTAGATCACTATAGGGTGGAGGAGGATGAGCTTGTAGTGGTAGGATGTTAAGAGGAGGAGCTTTTGACCCTCCTATAATAATGACTATGGAAAATGGCACCAAAATGTCCACTCCACTAAGCTCTTGTGGAGCTAAGATCAATGAATTTTTTAAGATAACTAACAAGGGTAGAACTTTGTCTAGAGATTTGAACATGCACTTTATAGGAGTTGGATGTTTTACATCAATAGACAGATAAGGTTGCACCTGAGATTCACCACTAGGCTCACCAAATGATTCAGTAGCAATGAAAAATTCAGGGGAAGTTGGGACTGGTTATGTCACTAGGACAAAACAAGTCAGTGTGGAACCACCTTTCAAAGAAGGTGGGATCCTCTTTCATCCTCCATTGTTGGAAGTTTTTCCATCCACCTTTTTCTTCATTGGGGGATGTGCACTCCCCACAAACAAGGTGAGAGGTGTAGAGGAGGAGGAGGAGAAAACAATAGTAGATACTACCGAAGTATTCAACATATCTACAAGTTTCAAGAAATGAGAGACATCTGGAAGGGACATCAACAAGGGTAGATCCACTGAAGAAGTGATGTACACCTGCACCTTTTTGGAGTTAGGCACATTCATACTCAAAGTTGAAGTTGGAAGTGAGACTAAACTAGATTGAATGAAAGGAGAGGGGGGGAGAGAGGAGGATGCAAGAGGAGGCCCTGATATAGGCATGATCATCTCCTCTTTGTTCTTTATCAGGTAGCTTTCCTAGTAATGAGAGCCTTTTTCTGATGCTTCCGCTCATGTGCAAGGTCATTTCTATGACTCTTCAAGCTAGAGGCTAGAGGCCATGAATGGAAAGAAGGCTCCTACTCATCCATGGGAGTGTCCACTATAGCCATTTTTGGTGGAGTAATAGACTCCTAAATATTAGTAGGAGTAGGTTGGGAAAAAATAGGGGGAGTTGGTTGAACTACCTTGAAAGTGGTCCTCTTCTCGTTTATTTCTTAAATGGGAGTAGATGTGGTAGGAGGCCATAGAGAGAATGCCCTTTGGGAACCTTAATTTCTACCATACAAATAATACCAAGGCCTGAGAGGCTCGGTAGGGATATTCAATTATCTGATCTTGGATCTATGCCAAGGAGGTATCACTAGACTTAATAGATAAAGTCCAAGCTTGATCATCCAATACTCCTCCCAAGAAAGGGGAGTGGATGAGATAGCCTAAGAGGAGGAAAGCTTCTCCTTTCCTTCTCAGGAAGAGGAGGTAGTTGGCTGTTATGCAATAGGAAGTGCCAATTTTGGCGGTCCCTTGTCCCTAGTCTTATACTTTATGTAGTTATTGTAAATTAGCTCCATTCTTGGTGGAAGCAAACCAACCAAGGTGGTCTAAAAATGGTCTAATGAATATCGCCCATGGGATACCAGAGGCCAGCATCCAGTGTCATGCACTACATGCGCAACACATTCATGGGATAACTTTAAACGTTTATGAATAACAAAGGCGATTACATTCATGGAAGCTAGCCAAGGCATGCCTAGCTTCATCCTAAATAAATCCAACTCTGGAATGACATCAAAACTATGTCAATAGCCCTAGGTCCAACCAAGATAGACAAATTTATCGAGTCATATGGTTTAAGACAAAGACCATCATGCATACAAATGGTAGACTTTATTTCTTTGTACTCTTATCTATGTAGTGAGTTAATCCACAATGTCTCTTCTATAAGAAAATTCACTTGACTCGCAGGATCTACTAAGACTCCTGCCACAATGTCACCATTGAAGTGAGCAAGAATATAGAGGAGAGAAGGCTTGTTATTTAAGTGAAATTCCTACAACATGAATTTCACATTTAGGGAACTAGGCATAGGTTTCCTAGTAGGAGTAACCATGACAATGTTAACATAGGCCTTGGGCTGAGTGACAGAATCAGTGGGATCGATAATCATATTAGGAAAATATGATAGAAATGGGTCTATGTATATCTGCAACTCACTATTTTCTTTCACAGCCAATTTTTTTTTTTTTTTGCTTCCATCAAGATGAATAGTACCATCCTTGCTATGGTCCTGTATCTCGTGATGAAGGCACATGCAACATTCGTTATCATGTCTATTAACCTGATGGTATTGATGGTAGGTATTTGCATCATATCAACTAGGGTAAGGTTCTTTAAGAGGTTTAGGGTTCTATGTAAGGTTATGATCTTATCCTTCAACAAATTTTTCAATATCAAAGAATAAGATTATGCTAACTTTCTAAAATTTTGGTTGCATTTGAGACTATTATCATTTGGAGTGGCTACTACATTTTCAACAACCTTTCCTCTTCTAGAGATTGATACAATGGAATTTCCTTCACAATGGGAGCACAAGGATGATCCCTCGAACTAAACTACTGTCTATTGATACTCTTGTAGGGCTGCACACAAATGCACAAAAGAAGGGTGTTTCATAAGAGAAATTTTTTCCTACTAAGGCCTTTGAAAGTTCCCTATGAACACCTTCTACATGTCAGAATTAGTCAGTGGATATGAGATTTGTGAAAAGAGCACTTGATACTACGCTATGAAATCAATAATCTTTTCATTATCACCTTGCTTGCACCAAACAAGATCTAAAAAGGTCATCTTTGGTCCAATGTTAGCTTGGAATTGTTGTAACAATTGGTTTTCAAGTTGATCAAGTGAGGAACTAGAATTATCAGGCAAGGAATAGTACCATTTGAGTGTTTTATCCTTGAGAGATCGAGGGAATAGTTTTTCCATCAAAACGGGATGGAAGAAATCTATGCATAGTGCGTTAAAGGAAGACACATGTGTTTTTGTGTCCCCTTTGCAACCATATTTCTCGAATTTAGGAATCTCCATTCCTTGATGGAAGGGAGCATTCAAAATTGTGATAGACAATGGGTTACACTGAAAGAAGGGTTGAAAGATGGAGGTAGAGTCTTGGGAGAGGCTCACCAATTGGCTCTGAATCTTATCCACATTCTAAAGAAGGGTGTTCAAAATGGGGTCATTAAAAGACATAGGGCTAGAGGAACCTCCTCTAGAATCTCCAGCGGAGCCACCACCAGAACCACCGGTGTGACCACCATTGGAACCACTACTAGAGCCACCGCCACCAATAAGGCCTTCACTGAAGCCACCTCTGCTTCCAAAGCCACCACCATGGAATCCACTAGAACCACCTCAACCACAACCACTTCCATCGCCAATGCCACTGCTGCTACCAAAGACTCCACCACTCATCCTCCCAAAACCTCCACTACTAGAGGTGAAAGGAGGGGTGAAGCTAAAACCCAAGGGGATCATATTTGCCTTGATAGTTTTAGATCTCTCATAGGTAGAGGGGATGTTGATTAAGGGGATGACATCAACCATGTACAAAGATGTGGGGGGCATCAACAATCCTAACTTTCTCTCATGATCTTTGAAATTTACCCCATGTACAATGTTAGTATTATTCAAAGGAGCACATGCTTCAGTTAAACTAGAGATACTAGCTAGGATTTCTATGCCCATTCGATATTTTTGAACCATATACTTTATTTTGTTGATAACCTTAGTGGCCCTAGCCATATGGCTTCAAGTCCTTTTCCAAGTGATTCTCCAAGTCAGCTAGTCCCTTGCTAATAGTAGAAATATATTGTGAAGGAATGTGAACAACCTTGTACTCATCCATCAATGACGGTGTAGAAGATTCAAGAAGAGTGGGTTCATGGTCAGTCTCATCATAGATCCCTATCTATTCCCTCGACAACTACTCCTACACATAAAGACCCATGACAAACCCAACAAAAGGGCCTATAGAGAAACTAGTAGTGACCTTCATCCTCTCCATCGGAAGGTGTCGTATACTTCTCCTAACAATATGCTTGAAGGTTGTGGACTAGGTTGTGATGCTCATAAACCTTCACAACACTCAAGGGCACAATGATCACAAGGTACAAGGGAAAAGCCTCAACACCAATGAATGAGCAGATGTTGGTTCGCATTAGGTTCACTAGAAATGTAAGAGAGGGGTATTGGCCATGTCAAGGCCCTAGGTCATGGAGATCCAAGAGTAGAAGTCTTCCCTAACTAACCTCACTCTAAGGGAATTTTTCAGATGAGAGATAAGAATGATGAGGACTATCAGGTCCTGCAATCACTCTATAGACCCAAAATCCAGAATGGGGCTAGGTGAGCCAATTTTTGGGTTCAACACTATACCTTAGGTAGCTCTCTACCTGAGGATGGAAGCATAGTTCTAGGATGATAGCGCAGTGCACTGGTGTCTCTCAAGTGAGTTGGCATTCATATGATTAGAAGACCAAAAGCATAGTACAAACTACTAGAAAATAAGTTGATGGCCTCGGTAGTCACTCCTAAGGGAACAAAACAAAACTATGAAATAGGAGAGATACAAAGGAATGTGATAAATTAAATATATGAAGGCTAAGGTGACATGATAATCTCACAAAAGATCATGTTCACCAACTAGCTTTAAGAACATGTCCACCTACACATAGAGAAGAGGGGAAATTGTTGGGGGCTATATAGGGGTCTTCCTTAGTCAAACCCCCATTTTGGTGTTTCTACATCCATGGACAACCAAGATAGAAATGATAGACAAATATATGATAAAGGAGAAATGAAAGTAGAGAACATAGTAAATACTACAAAATAGTAAAGTGCTACTCAACCAAATTGTAAAGGAGAGGAGTGAAAATGTTACCACCTACACCAAGAGCTCACTATCCAATGATGGAGAAAGAGAGCTTGAACAATCACTAGAGCCTCAACTATGATGAAGGGAGGTGTCGCAAAATATCAAGCCCTTGATGCAATGGATTGTTCCACACTTGCTCTATGGATTTAATGGAGTATTTTTTTTGTTGCTATGTAGTGGGAAAGTGATGATTGAGAGTGAAAATGCTTGTTTGAATGCCTAGAGGATGCAAGAGGGATTTCTAGAGGATGAAATGGAATGGAAAATAATTTTTTTAAAGGTGAGGTGAGGAGAATAAGGAATTTTTTGAGTTGTTTGGTCGAAGAGGAATGCTACAAATCATTCCAAATACGAAGTGTAATGCCTCTACCAGATGCAAGAATTTGCTAGGGACGTAAGTACTCTGTACGGACGTTCATGTGCAATGCGGGTGTCCCCAACAATTATTTTTCTACTAACATAAAATATGAATTCCAAGTTGAATGAAAGTAGTCTACTGATGTTGAATTTCTCCTTAGGATTTGGTTTTCTAAGGTGAGGAAGTGTAAAAGGGGAATTTGCAAGAGGGGTGCAAATTCACTCCTATACACCACCATTAGAGATGTTTTTTCTTTTACATCTTGAGATTGAGTCACAAAACAAGCCTAAAAATTCAAACATAAGTGACCCTAGTCCTTCTAACCAACTACATATTCATCCATCTTACACTAATAAAGTCACCAACACACCCATTAACCTAGAAGAGACTTATGGAAAAGGATTTAGGATCTTAGCTAAACAAGGATGTGACACAACAAATGAGCATGAGTTTCACAAGTTGTTAGAAAAAATACCAATTGAAGATACTAAAGGAATAGGATATCAAGATCCTCCACCTTGCACATCTTCTAAGGAAACAAGTGTCCTCTTACATAAAACCTGATAGGGATGATAGGATCATTTTAGACCCTTCTCCTTCAAATCCACCTCAATGATCTTCTCAAAAAGTAAGAAATACAAACCTTATAAAGTGAAAGAGTTGAGATTCCTACATAATAAAACATAAATTGAACAACAAATGGAATAACTTCTTCTAGGATGGATTGAACTAACACCTCTTAGTAGAAGCAACAAGCCTAGGAACATGAACTATTGTGCATATCATAAAACTCTCAAAAATATTATTGATGAATGTCATCCATTAAAGTTGATATTGAGTGATATTTTTCCTCCTACCATTTATTATGACAACATAATTCGATAGAAATTACATGAACTTTGCTCCTTGTCATGTGATAATTGTAGGGACATAGTATGCTCACTATTACATGTTTTACATTCATTACAAACCATTTTCTATATCGAAAGGAGATCATTCTCACCACTTATCGTAGCTCATCCTTGTCCTACACTTAGTGGGGGAAATGAGTTAGATAGCCTTGTCCTATTTTCACCCTTGACATTGTCCCTTTAGCTAGTTGTCCACCTTAAGCATATGATGAACAAGATTGGGATGCAGATGATCTACTATAGGTTGACTGACATTTTCCTTACTAGTCTTGTCTTTATTTATTTTACATGTTCCTTGTGTGATTGCATGTGTGTAATGTGATCCCCTGCACTATTCTATTTGATGTTTAATCATGTTCATTCCTCTACTTCTGTCTACATTCTTTTATATGTCGTAACCCTTTATCTTTTCTTTTATCTCGTGTTTTCCTTTTGGGGATGACACAAGCCATCTAGACATTTAGGTCTCTTCCATGTTGACCCAAAATCTTTTTCTTTTTTGCACTCTCTATGTGTCATTCTTTCTATTCCATGAGTTAGTTGGGTAATGATTATGTTTCAAAGATTTATAATATCATCATAGTGAAGACATACATTGACCTTGAATCTATGGATCCCTAATGTGATTTTGGAATTTTATTTTTGGGGAAACCCCCTTTTCATGATGTAGTTTTATTTGAAAATATATTCTTGACATAAGGCTTTCCAAATAAACTCTCATGTCTTATTAGCATTTATCATTTACTACTTTAAAGTAATTACTCACGACATGGTGCTTAGCAATTTATTTAAAGTGGGGGCTTACATTGGCATTATCATTTTGGGGATCTTTGAGTATATCTTATGTTTCATTGTCTAGTCTTCTTGCTTCATGTGATGCATCTTCTTCTTATTTGTGGTGTCAGTGGGTCTAATGTCATCCAAGAGTGTGAGCTTTCTTGGTATACAACTTTCCTCTTAGTTATAATGCTATGCATTACATTGAACCCTATTTTGTGAATCTTTTATCCTATACTTTCCCTCTCTTGGAGACATTAGGCATAATGTTCCTTGAGAGGAGACCTTACATGAACTAAGAAAAACCCCTTTTAACATGCCTTATCCTATTTTTTCATTTTTGTTCATAAGTGTTTAACATAATGTAACTTTCTAACCTTGTGAATCTCAAAGCTACAACCATTTTTCATGACCACCAAGAATAACACACTTTTCTTCCCTGTGGAGCCTTGTTTGTTAATAAGTGTTTAGCATAACATAGCTTGCTAAGCCTTATGAAGCTCAAATTTTGTATTTTGTAGTGCCTAATTAAATTTATTGGAGGTATAACATTGGTATGGTTGTGGGAGACTAATAAGATTCTCTCATTTTCCACTCTTAGGGGCTTACCTAGTGGATAATGAATTTCACTAGCCTGTGTGAGGATGCATTGTTGCTTGCATAGTGGACAACAAGTTCCACTTGTAAATATTTTTGTATAAAAAAATGAGTATAATCCACATCGAGTTGGACAGTCGAGGCTTGATCCACTCCATTTTATTTCTTTCTTCTGGTCTTTTACATTGTATAATTTAGTATCTTGTAATTTTCACATACATATGTTTAACATAGCATGTTTCTCCTTGTGCCTTTGTTAGTTTTTCCATGAGATCTTAGGTCTTGGGGGCTTGATCATCTTCCTTGTTGTCTTATCCTTCAAATGATTGTACAGTTAGACCTCTCTTAATTGTCTACTTTAGTGTGAGTTTGATGCAAGGTCATCCTATCGCTAAATTTGGGGCTAAATTTATTGTAGAAAAATGTATCCCTTTACATTTTAACACTTTCTTGGGCCCTCAAAGTTACAATAGACTTAATAATACATTAATTTAGTGTTGAAAAATTTTTCTTTACATTTTCACACTTATTTGGACCCTCTTATTTAAATTGAGCTTAAATATGCCTTAATAATCCATTTTTCTCATCTACAAGTCTAATAGATTACACTTTGTAAACAGAAAACCTAACAATAGTTAATGCCAACATATAACACTCTACGTTGAGAAATGTGTGTTCTAGGAATAGGGACCTGGGACCCATTCACCCACGGGTGAATGGGTCCTCCCTAAATCTTTGGACCTAAAGTTAAATAATGTTTTAGGTAGTATCTTAGCATCTACAAATCCATCTTTCATTCTCATCTTGTGATATTTTAATTTTTGGAAATTAAGTATACATACCTATAAATACAAGGTTATTCACTAAGTTTCACTTAGCATTTTTGGAGAACTTCAAGAGAACTTTCAAGAGAAAATTCATAAGAGTTAAAGTTGATGATCAAGAGCATTTAAGAGCAGCCATATTAAATAATTGCAGTGTTCAAGATCTATTCATTATGTCAAATTCTTCTTGCATCATGCATGTTTTTGGAGATAACATTGTGATGTAGGTTTCAAGATCAAGTTCAACAATTCAAAGCATTATTCAAGAGTCAAGATCCACATCCATTGAATCTCTTTCTTGCAAGTTGTAGACCTTCTAAGATCTCCATTATCAATGCTTCATTCAATGATTTGTTGAGTGGTAACATAGATTTTTTATTCTTCATTCCCTCTTTCATTCATTATTTCATTTCAAGGTTTGATTACTAAAATGAGGTTTGACCAAGGAATATCCCCATTCACTTAGAAAAAGAAATTATCTCTTGAGTGTGTGATTACAAATTTAGGTTGGAGAAGGATTGAAGAAATTTTGAAGAGGAAGATTGGAAAAGTCGTCAAAGTTGCATAAGTTATGAATGTTATTATCAAATCATGGAATCTAACCTATAGATCTAATTTTTGAATTTTCAACACTAAAACCTAGAAAAATTAGAAGATACAAATTAGCATTAGAGGCTCCTGAAAGTTGTAGAAAAACCCTGATAAAAGTTCCATTCAACCATGGGAAAATGAGTCCCAGTCAACCTTCAGAAACTACCTTTTGGTGACTGGTAAATACATTTCTTCCCTTCTCAGATCTATAATTTTTTTCTAGTTCTACTAATATTTAGTTTAATATTGTTGTTTCAAGTGTTAGATTACATTTTGAAGTTGATTTTCTATTTTTAGTTTTTCTCCCAAAAGTGTTGGTTGACCTTGACCCCCATCCTCAAAGCATATGGAAATCTATAGATTCTCACATTGAGTTGATTCACCTAAGAGTTATCAGTCAATTCTTTGTGGGGATATCATTTTCTAATGAAATAGTGAGAAATAGGTTCATCATAACCTTCTTGTTATTATTGATTGGCGAACCCATTTTCAATGTTTAGATCATATCATTGCATTTTCATCAACATTTATTTTTATAGTAGAATCATCACATTGTCTTCATCATAAGCATGCCATCAAATATCCATCAACAATCCATTTAAATGAAGTAACATAGCATTGCACAAATTCATCATAATATTTAAATTTCAACATTTCATATTCTCATGTTTTAACATAGCAATTACCATAAAGTGAAAAGTAATTTTAGAAATCTATGGTGGGGTGTAACAACCAGTCAAAGGCATAGATAATGCACATGGATAGAACACACATAGGGACAAAACTATTTCTATACTGATACCATATAAAGCTATAAATTTTGATGTTCTATTCAATGAACTGGAGGTGTACTTAAATAAGGTATTATATAGTTGAGAAATAAATTTATCGACCTAACTACATAACATTTACGTAACCATGTACAGTTGTTTACTAGTAAGACTTTCTAATACACTAACAACAAGCACTAATATAGAATCACAAGTTGAATATATATAATTTATCTTAAAAATTTATGTGATATAGATTTAGAGAACCACATATTAATTCCACATGTAAAAGTTATTACCCTATGAAATTTGTTAAATTACTTATAGTATTTTTTGTGCATAATCCAATCATTGAATTTTGGGCTATGATAGAAGGATTACTTAGGCTCTCTTTTTAGTTGTCATATATATACCTCTAGGTCCTAGAGATATATTATCTTCAATTCAAGGATCACATTCTAAGATCCATATACCTTAAAGAATTATCCACTAATGTCCCCATGTTTGTTAAATCCCCTCTTAGATCTAAGTGCCTTAATATGTTAGTGAAATTTTCCTATGAGCCACTGTTTTGGTATTACATATTATATTGACATATGATTTGACACTCACCAAATGAGGTAACTTGAATAAAATTACTTCACCTCTTTTAAAATATTTTATTTGCTAAAAAAACCTTCCTCTAGAACTATTTCACCAAGGTGTTGCATCTAGGATAACTTAGTAATATCGCGAGTTATTCCAATTCAAGGGGCATATGTTATGATACCTATATTCTACTAAAAAAAATTACCAATTGAACAAATATAATAGTTATCACATATTTTCCCTTCAAGATGAACTAATTTTAGATAAGTAATTAGATTTATTATTGTGTAAATAATTTAGATCAACAATGATTTGAAACTTATAATTATGTAAATTTTATCGTTTGATATTTTTCTGAAAAGAAAAATTCTAATTTAACACCTAAAATAACTAGTTTGTCAAAAAATGATAAATAAATAAGACTAAGAAAGAAAGTTATCTTTTTTGCAATGAATTAAATCCTTATCTTATTAAGTTGATGGAACTAGGATGAAACTCTTGAATATCTAGATTTTCTTGATGAAAATTTTAATCAATTAGAAAAATATAGATTGATAGACATTGTGAAATAAATAAATGATCAATGAAACCAATGTTCTTAGTAGGAATTTATTTCATACACAAAATCCTACATCCTTCAATTATTTTAGTATAAATCTCATGTGTAAAATTATATCATTATAAGTTTTATTATAGAAATTTCAAGCCAAAATAGCATAATTTACACTTGTTGGAGAACTTGAAAACCTACAAAACTATTTAAAAACACGAAATATATAAAATTACTTTGAAATAATGAACACCCAAATTTTGTATAGAGTTTTTAGTATGTATATATATATCTTATTTTTTTAAAAAAAATTATGCCAACATTTGAAATAAAATTAGATTTGAAGTGTATACCAATTGGCATGAGCAAAAGGATCATAAGGCCTAAAATTGGAATACATTAAAGAATTATAATAATATGTCCCTTCACTAAAAAAATTCTCTCTTATGTCAGGTCCATGTGAAAATCACAAAATCCTCATTTCCAAGGTCAACTTAGCCTTTAACATATCTCCATGTGGAAACATCACCCTCACTTGGGTTGTTAAAGCACAAGTTACAAGGTAGAAATGTGTTTGTTGATAATGCATAAGATCTCCTTATAATGGCCTTTAATTCCAATGTAACATACTCTCCAACTCATTTTCCAATGTAAAGGTCTTCCTTCGATGATGCAAAAATCCTTATGTAGCATGGTCTTTAGAATAAAATTTAAGATCCTCATTGGTAAGAGGTATTTCTTCTCTTCTCAACACAAAACTCATATAAAGTTGAAAGTGTCTATTTTTCACACTCAATTGAGTAATCTAAAACATGATAATGAGGATAGAATTAGGCAAATGATGTTATGATTGTGCAAGGGTTCAAAGTGCAAGGTGGTAGTCCTCTTAATCAAACTCTGAATTATGCTTCAAAGATATGTTGTTCAAGTGAAATGAAAATGAGGTGTCTTCGCACGTTGATGTCAAATGAAAGCATAAAAAAAATCTACAACACTAATTCAATTGATAGGAAAATACATGGGTTGATTTATATTACATGACCAAAAGATAACACAAAATTAAGAAATATTCTTCATTTAAATTCATCTCCAAGATTGTTGCAAGAGAAATTGTTATGAGGGATGTGAACCATTTCCAGTATTTTAAATACGGACAATGTTCTTGTGGAGAATATTGGTGAATCTAAATGAAACAATCCAAAAAATAGGCTTAGACTATAATAATTTGCACTACATCATATATCTAGTAATAATGAAGGAACAACTATCAAAGCATAACAGTAGTGATTATTTTGTCATATATTGTAGTTACAAGTGCCCTACTAGACATACATGAAAATATGGAGGCATAGATAAGGAAAGAAAAATATTTCAAAAATTTCCTCAAAGAAATGTGATATCATTCCACTCACTCTCCTGCAAACCCTTCAATTGATACGAGTGGTGGTTAGGATTTCTTGCATCACCACTCACATTACTTGAAGTTTTTGTGGGAGAGTGGGTGGCATGATATCACATTTCTTTGAGGCATATTTTGAATCAATTTCCTTGCCTTGTCTATTCTTCCACATTTTCATGTATGTCTAGCAGGGCACTCCCACATCACTGCGAAGGCCAACAACAAACAGTGTAGAGTTGTGGTGGAGGCATACAATGACAGTTTTAAAGGTTGAGAAGATGGGATTTACACCCACTGGTTACGTTTTCTTAAAAATTTCTAAGGAATTTTAAGAAAAAACTATTTTCAACATATCCTTTAATCATGGCCCTCCATGATATCATAGTTCTTTGATGATTTTTTTGAAACAGTTCATTTTTCTTGTCTATGCTTCCACATTTTCATGTATGTCTAGCAGGGAACTTGTAGCTAAAATATTTGACAAAAAATAAGGATCGCCAAATCTGATACACTTACTATGAGTTGTGAGAAGGAAAAATCATCATGGAGTCCATTACAAGAAACATAGTACAAATCTCAGAGTAATTCTATGAGGAGTTCTACTAAAAAATTTGGGTAGTGCCCTTGGGTGAGTTGTGGATCTTACAAAATTTGAAGGATACTTATAGCTCATCCATTATCTTAAGGTGATGTTAAATTTTAAAGGACAACTAGATGGTCCAAACAAAGGCTACTAGGTTCTCTACACAGATGATGAGGGAGATATAACATTGAAAAAGACAAATGAGAGGGGGGAATGAATCAGTTGCAACAAAATTTAACCTTTAAAACTTTCAATAGAAATTAAATTAGTCATAGATCCTTTATTTTTCTAATATGATTAATCATTAAATGTAAAGGAAGAAACTAGAAAACATCATTCATACACAATAACACCAAATTTACATGGAAAACCTAATAAGGGAGAAACCACAATGAGGATTAGCTCACAATATAAAGAATATCCTATTACAAAGGCTCAATGCCAAATTAGGCTCACTACCAAAACATGACTCATTGTCTAGATCAAGACTCATTGTCCAACAAGGGTTAACCACCCAAAGGACTCATTTCCACATAGATACAAAGAAGATAGAAGAGATATGTTATAAAGAGAATAAAAACTCAATGCAACAGAGATTTCCACTACAATTCACCCAACCACTTATAGACATGCATGAATGATAGAGTACACATTCAACTCACTACTTACAAAAAATTAGCAATTAGATTCTACATTAATCTTCCATACTCACATCACAAACACACTAATTCACATATATTCCACATCTATATTGATCTCTTTCATTTCATACCTTTCACCAATATCCCATCCTATATTTATACCATCTTCAACTTTGAAACATATCCAAAGTCAATCATCCATCATTTAAATTCAAGTTAGGTCATTGTCAAAAAATTCTACGGTGGAACTAGAATGAGGGTGACCCAAACACATGGTTGATGATCACCCAAATGAGTCCCAACATGCTTCATGAACTTCAAGAGTAGTATTTAATAGAAGGTTGATCAAACCAATGTAAAACACATAAAAAAATTAAGCACACACAATCTTAACACAATCCAATCCTTCCAAACAAAAAAAATATCTTCAACAAAAACATAACATCTTAACTCTAGAATCACAAGTCATAAGAATCAACCAAGAAGAAATCTGAAGCAACAACATTTCTCCCAAATGTCACCCAGATACTCTAAAAAACATAGTTCACAATTGGTGAACATAACTTGCATTGTACAATGACACAAAGCCAAAAATATGGATATAACAACTATCTGTTGTAAATATGGGCTTGTATGGTAGTGTTGTCATTGATGTTGTTAGTGATGACAACACTATTCAGTATGTTGCAGATTGTACATGTATAGTTGAGACGCTATGAGTACATAGAGCTATCTTATTTGGTTGTAGATGAGTTGTGTTGATGAGTCTCCAAGTGCTTTTGAGAAAATTAATAAAGAAGAGAAGTCAGAGTGATGGATATGTTCAGATGGTGCTCCGGTATGTGCTCCACATTTCTCTTGTGTTGATCTCATGCCTCTGTGGTTTTGGAAGTTTTCTAATGGTGATCTGAGGGAAATATATTCTATTGTTTAGGTTCTAATGATATTGTACATGAGATTTTCTAATGGTGATCTAATGGTGATATATTCTAATTTTTAGCTTCTAATGAGATTGTATATGAAAGTTGTGTCCACCAATATGTGTGTTCTACCAGAAAAGTTGATCTTTTGTGCATTAGGAGAATTTTTTTTGCTCTGCAGTCCTTCGCTGGTTTATTTTAGATCTTGCGGATCTGGGATTTGTCTTATTATGGTATTCTCTATGTTTTGGAAAAGAAGGTTGAATATTGGGAATCTAGAAGTTATGTTTCTGTATTCTAGTGTAGCTTTGAATAGATCAAATGATCTCATGAAAGGTATTCAGTGTATGAAGTATATTGTTTTGTTGCAGATGTATCTGAACAAGTATTAAATGAAGTCTTGTGAGTATTGAAGCATGTTGAGGTTTTTGTGCATCATCTTCTTGTTGTGAAGCATGTGCATCATTGTTCATTTGTGTTCTCATTAAGTTTCGCCAACCTGGTTTTTACACTTCATTTGAAGAATACAAATTTAATTAAGGAAGCATGTGGCTGATTTGAGAATACTATTTTTTACCTTGAAAAATATTTTTTATTGGTCTACTCTTATTCCTTTCCACTGCAAAAATTTTGAGTTGCCAATCTAATTTGAATTTTTGAAATGGATTGCTTGTGGCCGACCTTGGTAAATGTTTCTAAGGTTGAGAATGAAATAGAAGCAAGATGAATTGTAAAGGGTTGTATGAAATTGTGATGCAAAGTGACGAAAGTGAGCCACAATCATAAAGAGAAGAATTGTGTGCATGAGTGAGTTGTGACAACAATTTTCATTATGTCATATTCTTGAAGGCAGTGAGGTAAAGGTTTTTCCAATTCATTCTTCAAGGTTTTGAAGGTGTGTTAAATTTAGTGGTGGATATTTTTTTCTCTTTTATATCTGGAGCCAATGATCCTTCCTGTTGGACAGTGAGTCCTTTGTAGGTAGTGATCCTTTGTATTTAGATAGCGAGTCCTCTTCTAGGCAGTGAGCCCTTGGAAATGAGCCTTTGTATTCAGTTTTAAAATCTCTATATTGTGAGTTAATTGTCACCATGTTTTTTTCCCTTATTGAGTTTTCCACATAAAAATTTGGTGTTCATTGTGTTGATTTACTTTCTATTATTTTTGTTTCATGCTCATAATTAATAACAAAATAGTGTGGTTGAAGAATTGATAAGTGATAAAGTTTTAAGTTTGAATTTTTTTGACAACTAATTCACCCCCCTCTTAGTTGTCCTGTGCCTATTTAACAATTGGTAATAGAGATTTGGTTCCTTTTGTAGACCTTAACAACTTAAGGAAGATTTGATGGCACATAATTTGGAGATCCCTATGTTCAATAGAACCGACTATAAATATTGGAAGGGATAGATGAAAGGATATATTATCTCTCTTGGGTTCAAGACCTGGAAGCTAGTTGAGTCAAAGTATACACCTTTGTCTGGTGGTGTTAATTTTGTAGATGAGATTGTTGCTTTTGAAGAAAATGAGAAGGTGAAGTATGTGATTTGCAATGGTTTATGTAAAAATGAGGGAGCTAAGGTTTCCTTTTTGGATACTACATTTGAAGTCTAGAAGAAGTTATAAGACATGTATGAAGGAAATGAAAAGGTGAAATTGACAAAGAGACTGGTAGCAAAGCATAGATTTGTGAACTTGAAGATGTAAGAAGGTGAAGAATTTACAAGTTTCTTTCAGAGAATTGAATTGGTAGCAAAATAAGTTAGAAATCAAGGAGGAAAACAAACAAATGAAGATATAATTGAGAAAGTCTTGATCACCATACCTGATTGCTATAATGACAAGATCTCTATGATTGAAGAAATGTATGATCCTAAGAAGTACACTATAGAATATTTTTTCAACACCTTGCAAGCATTTGAGATAAGAGAGTTCTAAAAAGACAAAAAGATAGAGGAGAAGACAAAATCTTCATTTAAGGCAATGAAGATTGAAGAACTAGATAGTGATGAAGAGTTAGAAGCAAATTTCACCAGAAAGCTAAAGAAAGGTACCATAAAATATAAAGGTATGTTTCCCTCTAAAAGCTTTTGTTGTGGTAACATTGGTCATTATGCACCGAGATGTCTGAATACGGATACCCATAACAAGGATTATAAGGATAAGGATAGAAAGGACAAGAAGTATAAGAAGTTGTACTATGTTAAGGAAGAGGCAAGTATTTTTGATAATAAATCTATCAATGAGGTTGATGATAGTGAATGCTTATTCTTTTCTTTGGAAAATAAATATGTATCCACTAACCATGGAAGATGTGTAAGTAAGAAGGCTTCAAAGGATAAGGAGAAGTTGATCGAAGGTACTTTGGTTACTGCTTTCCATGCAAGACAGGATGAAGACTACTAGGTAATTGATAGTGGATGTTCAAATCACATGACTGGAGATAAGAGTAAGTTCACTAAACTTGAGAAATATGATGGCAGTTTGGTTATGTTTGGTGATGATTCAAGAACTAAGATCTATGGTAAGGGTTCAATTAGTTTTGATGGAGTGCATAATATTGATTATGTATATTATGTGAAGGGCTTGAGGCATAATCTCTTAAGTGTTGGTCAGATGTGCAATAATGGCTTTAAACTTGTATTTTATAACAATACCTATGAAACCAAAAAAGGGTCTGAAAATGGAGAAAAGAGGAACTCATGGAAACATCTATTAGTTGAAGGAAGTTGACAATCAGTGCCTAGTATCTCAAATCAGTGAAAGTTTGTTATGGCACCAGAGAATGGGACATGTGAATTTTGATAACTTGGTCAAGATAAGTTCAAAGGAGATTGTTTGATGAATACCTAGAATCACAAGATTGGGTAATACTATATGTAGGAGTTGGCAACTAAGGAAGTAGAGTAGATGCAACTTTAAGGTAAAGGAACATTGTACTACCAGAATGTTGGAATTAGTTCAAAATGATATATGTCGATTGACTAAAGCTGGAAGCCTAAATAAAGATAGGTACTTTATGTTGCTTATTGATGATTATACTCGAATGACATGGGTTTCATTTCTTAGAGAAAAGACTTAGGCTCTAGATAGATTTAAGGTATTTAAAACAAGAGTAGAAAATGAAGAAAAATTGAAAATCAAGTGCTTAAGATTGGATAGAAGTGGTGAATTCACTTCTGGTGAATTTAATGCATTCTATGAGAAGCATGTTATAAAAAGATAGTTTTCTACCCTGAGAACCCCACAAGAAAGTGGAGTATTTGAAAGGAAAAACAAGCTAGTATAGGAAGCAGCTAGAACTATGATGAATGAGTCAAATGTACTGGATGTATATTGGAGAGAAGTGATACATACTATTGTTTATGTTCTTAATAGAGTTCTGATTAGACACAACAACACGAAGACACCTTTTGAGCTATGGACTAGTAAGAATCCTATTATAAAATATTTTAAGGTATTTGGAAGCAAATGTTATATTAAAAGGGATGACAAAAATATTGGTAAGTTCAATGCTAGATGTGATGAAGGAATATTTCTTGGATACTCTACAACTAGCAAGGCATACAGATGCTTTAACAAAATATTGAGGAAGATAATTATTGAAAATGCTAATGTCAAAGTTGATGAAGACATGTGCAGACCAATTGAGATAAGTGAGGTTGAACCTGATGATCCTATTTGTGGACATGTACCAGAAGAAAATAAAGAGAAAGAGGAAGAAGAGAAAGAAGAACAAACAAAAAAAGAAGAGGAAGAACAGATTGATTTGGAACCTACTGTTAGGACTCTTAAGTATGTACATAAGAACCATCCAAAAGATAAAAAAATTGGAAACAAGAGTTAAGGCATAAAGACAAGAAGTAGAGCTGCAACTGAGGTAAACCTATGCTTACTTTATAAAATAGAACCTAAGATTGTAAGTGAAGCATGTGAAGATGAAAGATGGATGAGAGCAATGAAAGAAGAGCTACAACAGATAGAAAATAATCAAACATGGGAGTTGGTCCCTAGGCTTATGAATAAGAATGCAATTGGTTCAAAATGGGTGTTCTAGAATAAGCTAAATGAAAATGGACAAGTTGTAAGGAATAAGGCGATACTAGATTTGCAAAGGATATTCACAAGTTGAAGCAATAGATTTTGAAGAAACATTCACCCCGGTAGCTAGAATGGAAGCTATCACGATGTTTTTGTCTTTTTCTACCCACAAGGACTTTAAAGTGTATAAGATGGATGTTAAGTTACCTTTTCTGAATGGTGAGTTGGAGGAAGAAGTGTATATGGAACAAACTAAATTATTTCAGTTGTCTGACAAACCAAATATGGTTTGTAAATTGAAGAAGGCATTGTATGGACTAAAGAAAGCTCTGAAAGCTTGGTATGCAAGATTGGATAGATACTTGACAAAGAAAGGATTCAATAATGGCTCTACTAACAACAATCTCTAATTCAAGGTACAAGGTAGCAAAATGTTGATAGTAGTTGTGTATGTTGATGATATTATTTTTGGTGGAAATGATGGCATGTCTAAGAAGTTTTTTGAAGAAATCCAGAAAGAATTTGAGATGTCTATGATTGGTGAATTGAATTTATTTCTTGGTCTACAAGTCAATCAAACTGATAAAGGGATATTCATCTCACAATCTAAGTATGTAAAAGAGTTGTTAAAAAAGTTTATGATGGAGGATTCTAAACCGATTTGTACTCCTATGGTAATCAGATGTAAATTGAGCAAAGATGATGAATCTGTTAAGATTGATGAGAAAATATAGATCAATGATTGGTGGACTATTGTATCTTACTTCTACTAGACTGGATATTATGCATGCAATATGTATAACTAATAGATTCCAAGCAGATCCTAAAGAAACGTATGTTACAACAGTGAAGAGAATATTTAGATATCTTAAAGGCACACCTGATTATGGATTATGGAATATGGTATCCTAAGAGTGATGAATTTACTCTGAGTGCTTACACAGATGTTGATTGGGATGGATGTATAGATGATTGGAAGAGTACAAGTGGTGGTGCTTTCTTTCTTGGCAAAAGACTAGTTTCATGGTTGAGTAAAAAGAAAGACAGTTTCTTTATCCACTGTAGAGGTAGAATACATTGCTACAGCATCCTGTTGCACAGAAGTTTTGTGGATGAAGAAAACTAAGACAATGGAGTGGTATGTGATGAGCCTACTTCTATTTTTTGTTATAATACTAGTGAAATTAACATTTCAAAGAACCTGATTATGCATTTAAGAACAAAGAACATATCTATTAAATATCATTTTGAGAGAGAAAAAGTGTTGGTGAATGAAGTCGGATTGGAGTATGTGACAACAAAGGAACAAATTTCAGATATATTTACTAAAGGTCTTACAAGGGAAACTTTTGAATATCTTAGGGATTGGTTGGGGGTCATTGGCCCTTCGAATTAAGTGCACATGAAGGTGCATCAATCCAATGAATTCATAGATAATTTATTTATCTAGAATGATAAATGGGTCTACTCCATAGGGGGAGTAGAAAAGGTTTTCATTGTTGTAGAATGAGTGTAATCCTAAGGGGGAGTAATTAGAGTAGTTATTTTTTTCCACTGATGTCAAAGTGGGAGAGAAAGTCATGTGAAAAGTAGTTGTAGTAGAAGAGAAGGTGATCTCCTAGAATATTGTATAGATTATTGTCTCTGATTGTTTTTCACACCATGTGTTGCCATTAATGACAAAGGGGGAGATTGTTTCAAATATGGGCATGTCTAGTAGTGTTTTCATTGATGTTGTCATTGATTTCAGAAATGGTCAATATGTTGCAGATTGTACGTATATAGTTGAGATGTCATTGAGATGTTGTGAGTACATGGAGCTATCTTATTTCGTTGTAGACGAGTTGTGTTGGTGAGTCTCCAAGTTATTTTGAGAAAATTAATAAAAAGGAGAAGTCAGAGTGATGGATGTGTTTAGATGGTGCTTTGGTATGTGATCCACGTTTCTCCTATGTCGACCATATGCCTGTGTGGCTTTGGAGGTTTGATAATGGTTATCTTATGGTGATATATTTTGAGTTTTAGCTTCTGATGAGACTTCAGATGAAAGTTGTGTCCACCAATATGTGTGTTCTACTAGTAGAGTTGATCTTCTATGGACTTGGAGAAATGTTTTTGCTCTGTAGTTCTTCATTGGTTTCTTTTAGATATTACAGATCTGGGATTTGTCTTATTATGGTATTCTCTATGTTCTGGAAAAGAAGGTTGAAGATTAGAAATTTGGAACTTATGTTTCTCTATTCTAGTGCAGGTTTGCATAGATCAGATGATCTTGTGAAAGGTATTCAATGTATGAAGTATATTGTTTTGATGTGGATGTATCTAAAGAAGTCTGAAATGAATTCTTGTGAGTATTGAAGTGTGTTGAGGTGTCCATGTGTCATATTCATGTTGGGAAGAATGTGCATCATTTTTCATTTGTGTTTTCATTAGGTTTGACTGACCCGGTGTTTGCACTTCATTAGAAGAATATAAATTTAAATAAGCATGTGGTTTATTTGAGAATATTACTTTTGATCTTGAAAAATATTTTTTATTGGTTCACTCTCATTCCTTTCCACCACAAAAATTTTGAGTTGTTGACCCAATTTGAATTTTTGAAATGGATTTTTTTGGCCAACCTTGGTAAATGTTTCTAAGGCTAAGAATGATATAAAAGGAAGATGAATTGTAAAGGGTTGTATGATAGTGTGATGTAAAGTGATGAAAGTGACCCAAAATCATAAAGAGCAGAAGTATGTGCATGAGTGAGTCATGACAATAGTTTTCATTGTGTCAGATTCCTAAAGGCAATGAGATAAAGGTTTCTGCAATTCATTCTTCAAGGATGTGAAGGTGTGTTAAATGCAGTGGTGGATATTTTGTTCTCTTTTATATCTGTAGGTAGTGAGCCTTCCTATTGGATAGTGAGTCCTTTGTAGGTCGTGAGCCTTTGTATTTGGATAGTGAGTCCTCTTATGGGTAGGAAGCCCTTGGCAATGAGCCTTTGTATTCAGTTTTAACATCTTTATATTGTGAGTTAACCATCACTGTGTTTTTTCCCTTCTTGGGTTTTCCATGTAAAAATCTGGTGTTCATTGTGTTGATTTACTTTCTGCTATTTTTGTTTCATGCTCATAATTAATAACAAAAAGTGTGGTTGAAGAATTGATAAGTGATAAATTTTTATGTTTGAATTTGTGTGAAAAATGATTCACCCCCCCTCTCAATTGTCCTGCATCTATTTAACACTATCAACAACCATGATCAACATATATGAACTGTATGAATATAGGAGCAAATCGTAGAGTAAAACCCAAAGCAAACATTGAATACCTACAACCTTTTTTTATTCAATTTTTCTCAATATCCTTGACATATATAGCCAATAAATTCTATCCATGACATTAGTGACAACAACCAGTTAACTAGTTAACTAGTTGATGTCAATGGCATCACCTTCATTCCTGCATCAACTTCTTCATACTTGCAACATATGATGCTTGTAGAAGATGGTGCCTATTAAGAGTTTTGTATTATTATGCATAATATTCTCTTATTATCCCAAAGAAGGTATGATGAAATCACATATCATAGTTAAGATAGATTATTATGCATAATATAGTAAGGAAAAGATTTAACATCTACTATTGTTAGAATGGTAATGTGATAGACACATGTGACTATGAAAATTTTAAGAGAGAATATGATGTTGTGCTATACATCTATGAAATTCTAGGTAGAAGTGTTTAATAGGGAAAAATTAAACCAAGGGCTAGTAGCTTCTCATAATATCTAAGACATGGTAGAGCCTTGGACCAGATCTCCAACAAAATTTGAAGTTGATTTGGTGGTTGCATCATGACATTTTTCTATTGTATTAGGGGTTGTGGAATATTTAGAAAAAGAGTTTGTGGGCATGCTAAGCAATTGGTACCCATGCCTAATTCATATGACTTATACAAGGTATTTCTTCTTTTTGTGCAATAATTTCCAACCTTATTTGATACCAAGGGCCTTCCTATTATTGTAGGCATTGGAGGACCAAGCAGATCTAGAAAAATAAGTTTGACTCATTAGATGGAAAGTAATGTTGGTTGCAAGATGATTCCCCTTGAGAGTTATTAAAAAATATATCAAATCAAGGATTTTGTGTTTTATGAATTTATCTCCCTTGATTTATCTCTTCTTTTGAGGAATATACAAGATATAAGAGCTCAGTGGACTGCCATGATTCCTTTATTTAATTTTCAGAAATGCATAGATAGTGGCTATGAAAGAAGTTTCAAAGGAAAAAGGATAAAAGGAATCATTACAAAGATCTATACCAAGATGAAAACCTACAACTCTTCTAAAGGTATTCAATAAGGTAAATGGAAGGATCTTAGAAGGTATAAATGTATTGTAGATGTAAACTATGATAATCAAGTTGCTAATGAACTGGAGAGTCATAGTAACTTCATCAAAATACAATCGACCAAAATATAATGAACTCACATTACACATGATGAAGAATATATGGGAATAGTAGCATGCATCATGAAGGAGAGTATAGTCATAAGAAGAAAAAAAAATTGGCTATAGGAATTGAAGGTATGAAGATGAAAGGATAGTCATAGGGTGTTACCGTAATAGTTGTTTGCACTTTCTGGGAGATCCTGATTTTTGTTGAAATCACATATTTTGAGAAAATATAATGACTTAACCCTTGAAAATTTCCATTTAAAGGATTCCAATTGAAGATATTTTGATCAAACCACCTTATACCAATCCCCCTTGGATAGAACCCTGCTAGTTTTAAACCATACCTATAACAGAGTCTCCTTTACACCTATCAAAATGCTGATAAAAAACCACATTTGATTTACCTTTTGGGGGATCAAATGAATTCATTTAAAATTTATGTTTTTGGAAGTATGTAGTCCTTATTATAAGCTCCCAAAAAAGTATAATTTTAATTAAATTTACTTTGATTATTATATTTATTTTTATTTCTTGTGAATGTAGGTTTTTCACCAAAAATCAAGCTCTTTGTTTTGCACATGTGGAAATATAGTAGATTATAAAAAAAATTGGAAAAATATGAGTGCACTAGATATTGAAGTCCTTGATCCAACAAAAAAAGAAAAAATGAATTTCAATACATACAAAAAAAGTTATGAATTATATGGCTCACCTATGTCTGAATTATAATTGGTTTTACTTCAAAACTTGATTAAGGAAAAAATATTCAATGCAACATTATAAAACCAATTGGAAGCACTAGATATCATAGTTACAAATATAAATTCAAAAAATTAGAATTTTATCCTTCATGGAAAAAAAGTTGTGTTATATGGTGACCATGACTCCTTAAAAGTGTAGTTTACTAAAAAAAACTAGTTTTCAAAGGAGATGGAAAATAAAGTGAAATATAATTCCAAAAATTTTGAAAAAAATATATTTATAATCTACAAAAAAATTGTCACAAACCACTATAAAAAATTCCAAAACCTGATTGTTCATATATGATTGATTTACACTTGTGCTAGTGATCTTGGTTATGATCAAGAGTCAAGACAATGGCAGTCACGTTGACACTCATTGGAGGGGAATGCAATCACAAACTACTATTCAAAAGAAAGCATAACCTCTACATGGATAAGTCTAAGCTTTTCCTTCAAAACACAAAAGGATGCCATCATAGAAAGTTTCTCAACATCTTGTTGATTGGAAATTTTTTTACATGTATTTGTAGTTGTCTAAGGATCTATTGGCTCTCAAAATTGTAAACTCCCAAACCCTAAATACAAGCTAAAACCCAACCCCCAGGGGATGCCGACTTAGTGAAAAAGACTTGCTACTTATGATCAGGTAGGGAAAATTAAAAAGAAATGGAAATTTAGATACCAAACCTTGAAGGTAAATGATACCCTATGCATTGGAAAACCCCAAATTTTGTCATTAAACTCCAAAATTCTAGTTTACCACTATTAAGGCTACAAACCTCCTTAAAGAAGAATAAATTTCATGCAATAGACCAAAGATACATCAAGTACTATCCGAAATATGTATTCATTTTACGATTATAGATCATGCATGACTTTAAAATAAATTACAATGTACATCTCTTTGACAATGATACAAGAACAACTTTCCTAAGATATTGTATTTCTAAAGCAATGAGATCTGTAAATCAAGTCAGACTCCTAATATTAAATTGAAAAAAAATGATCTTATGTATTATGTTTATGGTACTTGTGTTATGAGAGGCTAAGTGTCTATAAATTGGTGCCCTGAACCTATTGGGCTATAGTGTTAATTCTTAAAATCAAAGATAATGTATGTACAATCTATAATTTTACAATATAGAGATGAAAATAACAAGGAATAAGTATTGTATTGATAAACATAAACTAGGCTCTATGTATAAAAAATGACACAAAATAAAATTACAATATAAATAATGCAGACTAGTTCATTAATCCATGAACAAACATAAATACTTCTTGTATTGCATTGAAAAATACCTTGCAAAAGGCTTTACAAGCATTTTACATTATCAAGAACAAAACTCAAATTAGCAAATATGATCAAAGGTATAACTAGTTTTTTATGAAAGCATACCTACATTCATGGAGACCCTCACATTCTTGGCAATTATGCATTAGAGAACATTCTTCTATGATTACACAGATGCATTCATAGAATGGAATTGACATTCAAACTTACAAGAGAATAAACAAGCCTTACTTCTATTAGACAATGACAAGAACCCTAATTACAATATTTACCTCATGTAGCTAGCCTATCAATAACCTTTTCAACCTAAGCAATAAACTATATATATGCTAGCTTCAAGGAGATTCAACATATTGTTGACAATTGTATAAATCCCTCTTCCTCAGAAATTTTATCACACATAGTTTTCCTCTACCTACAACAATCTATATCCTGCATTGGGCTTGAATATAGACTTAGAAAAAAAGGATACAATAATCACATCTTAATACTAATGAGAAGAAACCTTGCTGCCCATAAATCTGAGATCACCCTTTAAAATACAAATTTCCTATATAAAATTGTAACTCATATTCTTACAGCACAGGGGTTCATATCCTCTTGTTTTACAATTGAAGCTGCCCTTAATCACGCTTATCTGACATCCCATTTTAGACATTTAAGATATACAATATCAAATCATCATATAATCAACATCAAAACATACACAATAAGGAAAAGTGCTCTTGCAACCACTCATAATGCAATTAATTGCTTTTTATTCATGTCTTGCATTAATGTTATGGATTCAAGCATTAAAAACAGTCTAACATCAATTCAAGAGGCACATGTCATGCTCTATAGGCCATTTGTTGTGCTAGAATCAAATACAACCATGAATAGAAGAATAATATATTAAAATAGACGTCGGGTCATAAATCAAGTCAATATGAATGTATGAAAAGTATTTAACAGTGCATAGCGGCTTTCATATGAACAAAGGAATAGGAAAAGGGCATGAAGGATAATATTTACACTAAAAATGATAGTAACAGAAAACCTTTAGAAAATCATGCAATGTGACAGTCTTTAGAAAAATGGATTGTGCAAGAATAGCAAACCTAAGGAGAATAGTCATATCACATAAATATGGAGGATGGTTCAAAGATTGGTGAGGTTTTTGACCTTGTTACAGTTGAGGAGTAATATTTGAACGTGCATTAGGAAAACGCAATGACATGGGAAGTTGTCATATGCTAAACCAAAGGGAAAAGAAAAACAATGAATGAGTCATTAAGAAGATTATGGTCTAGACCACTTTACAATGCACATTCAAGTCAAATGATAAAGGGACAGTATCTAAAATAATGAAATGGCATCGTCAAGTTAGAAGGCTTACTGTCACACCATCAAAGACTTGTTTCCATTAGGAACATGCGACATAATACACATGGATCTATATATTGTCTTTGTAATCATTTCCATTACAAACCAACTACAAACAAAGATGCTTATGTCTGAAAGCAATGCGGAAAGAATTCAAGTCTTAAACCAAGCTACCACTGTTAGAAGAAAATGAATTAAATATGCCATTTTTCCCCATGTATTGACAATATAACTATCTCAAAAAACCATATACAAACACCTTTGAAACTTACCTTGCATCAACAAACACCACTACCTTTAACACTAATGATGTCCAACCAACGATCAAAGAAGGAAGTGGATGCATACCACTATCACAAATACCAATGTCACAGACAACCACTGTCATTAGCAAGCCACATTTTCACTATCACAAGCAACACGTTTAAGACCATAACTGACATAGTTAGAGAATGTGTAGAACCACTTTCAATTTGTCTATTTATATTTGTACATACTTAAGGGTGAAGTAAGAGAGACATATTATTGTATTGGAGAGTGGTAAAGTTTTTGCAATAATGAATATTTTTAGTGTGCTAGGCTTTTTATTCAAAAGGATTTTCCAATCTAAAAAATACTATGTATTATCTCTTCTATCCATTTATTATATTGTTGTTTCAAATTGTATATCGAGTATTTTTGTTGTACAAATTTATTGGACTTATTTTTTCAACACTCCTAGGTCAACTGTATTCAAATTATTCGGAATTTATTAATGAAATTCTTCACAAAACTATGATTAGTAAAATTCTTTAACATAATTATATGCAATTTGGCATTTTTCTACATCCCTTCAATTCGCCAAAAAAGACAAATGGTTTTCTCTAAAAATTTATCCTTAGGAAACTTCTTTGACAAATTATTGTGGAATGCTCAAGAAACCTATGGTTAACAATAAAATATTTCGCATATGCTCCATAAATTTATGGTTGTCAAGAAAAAATGGAAAATCTATCCATTTTGACAAATTTCTTTGGAACTCTCTATAAACCTTTGCTTAGCAAGATTGTATAATAGAAGCTTGTGGAATCTTCTATTTAGCATAAGTATTTACCATGTTTTTTGTGAAAATCTCCTCCAGAAAGCTATGCTTACCCAAGTATAAACAATAGAATAGGATAAAAAAGCCCTAACAATAGTGGCTAGTGATAGGAATACTCAAGCTCAAAATTTCACTCACTTCATATAAAGCACACAATTTTTTTTCAATATTAAATAAATTACTCTTACCTTTCCATTGTTTCTATGCAACACAGGCTACTCAAGTTGCACTTTGTTAATAAAAACAATTGTCCGAAGAAAATAAGTGTAAATTTTAAGCACATTTCAACATGAGCTTATTTGATCATGCAGAGATGGACTATAAGAAGTAGAATGAGAGGAAAGGGTCATTATATTCATCAAGGAGCCATGACACTTCTCTATGAATTCTTGATTAGTTCAGGATGATACAGGAGTTTCTTTTGTTCAAATTATTTTCATCGAAAAAAATTTCCTCTCAAAAAATTCCCTCTAATTCAAAATATTTTTTTAAATTACCCACTTTATTATCATATTTTCTAAATTTTATTTGTGTGACTAATTATTAAGTCATTTATAGATGTATTTTTTACCCACAATCAAATTAGTCACTTACATAGTTATTTATAACTATGCTGAAAATAATGACTAGAATTTAGTCATTTTTAGTTGTCATGACTACAATTTTTAGTCACAGTCATTTATTTGTCAAATTCTACTAGTGCTCCAAGCCAATCTTATCCATTTAGTTAACTCCATCATTGGAGAATACATGAATATTCTAATTTTTTTTCCACTACGATAACCAAATGACATAATAAGTTTCAAATTATCCATACATAGTTCTCATGTATGGAATCATAAGTTGAAAATTTTACATATTTATAGTTATACCAAAAAATTATGTTATTTGAGCATGGTCACCTGATTTTAATCTTACACATTGAATTTATTAGTATAGAAAGGTTTGTATTTTTTTATAGTTTTCTTTCACACACTTTATTTAAGTTAATTATGTTACCATAGAAGGATTCCTTATGTTCTATTTTATTTGTCATATATAACTCTAGGTCTTAAAGATGCATCATTTTCAATTCCTTTATCACATTTTAAGATTTGAATAGCTCAAAAGAGGAAGAGTGATGTAGGGGATAGAGAGATGTAAGGATAGAGAGCTAGCAAAACAGAGGGAGAGATATAGAAAGATATTTAGGTAGAGGAATTGATGAAGAAAAAGAGAGATAAAGTTTGAAAGAGATAGAGTGAGGGAGAGAGAGTAAGTGAAAAATGGATATAGAGAGAAGATAAATTTATATTGAGGAAGTAAGAGAGGAAGAATGTGAAGAGGCTTAGGGGAGGTAGAGAGATGGAAAGAGTTTAGGAGAAACAAAGAGAGAGGTATGGTGAGAGGAATACATTTAGAGAGAGACCAAGAGATTTAGAGAGAGAGAAGAGAGGAAGAGAATAGAGGAAAATATTTTGGGACTGAGAGGGGTAGGGAGAGTGAAGGAGAGAGGAATATAGATAAATAAATAGAGGAAGAATGAGATGTAAAAGAGAGACAAAGAGTGGAAGAAAGAATGAAAGAAGAAATGGAGAAGAGAGGGAGATAAAGTTCACATTAAAATTTAGTTAGTAAGAGAAATAGATAAATGGATTTAGTGTGAGAGTGGGAGAAGAAAGATCCATAGAAGGGGGTGAAATAGCATAAGAGAGGAGAGATATATCTAAAACCTCTAAGTGGGTTTGTCATTTCTACTAGGCCTACGTTTTCTAGACCCAAACATCTTAATCCTTTTGGGATACTTTAGACTAAGATGGTATCTTAAGATCCCTAACACTAAATTATATCAAATTTAGGCATGGCTATTTTAGGAAATTATGGATACTAGCAAGTTCTTATTTAAGTCTACAATTGGATGTTAGGTATGCTTATAAAGACCAATCTATTTTTTTTCAACTCAATTTTTTTTGTCATCATTTATTTATAAATATGTAATAAAAATCATGAATTTCATTCATTGGAAGCATGTTAGAAATCATATTTTGTATCTCACAAATCATAAAATACAAATATCAATATAAAAATATTCACATGGGTAGGTTACTACAACTAGACGTGTCTTTTGGTGTTGAACCATCTAAATTATTTTTACTTACATTGTACTTACAAAGTCACTTAAGAGTGATAAGACTAAAAATTTTGAAACTTTAGAATGACTATTCTCTCTAAATGTGGTAACTCTAAATGTGTTGTCCAAGCCTATAAGCTGATGTCAATTCCCCTGGGAAAAAGTTCTCATTTTCTTACCATTGTGATAAATTCAATGTTACAAAATTCTTTAACTCCATCTTATTAAAGGGTGCTAGAAGTAATATTGTATACTTTTCTTCTCTTAGCACCAAACCAACTATTGGTGTTTTTTCAAGTACACCCTTAGAACTCTCTAAAGAGTAGCCAAGTCTTATAATCAAGAAACTGTAAGAGGTATGGACAACTTAATGAGTGAAGAGACTCAAGGACTTAACTCCTTCACTTTAGGCTTTGTGGGACCTAGGAGGGTGTTCCTAATTGTGTTCATGTTGATTTACTCAGTAAATAACACATCAACTCAGAGATTGGTTCCATAAAGGGTAAATATACATAATCCACTAAAAGACTGGCTAATTTGTAAGAAAATAAATGTTCATTGTCTAGGAACGAGAAAATGTTTCAAATACATGTCTCATAGTTAACAAATTTTAAATTATTTGTGCTCTAATCTTGAGTCCATGAACTAGTATACCATTATTATACTTCAAATGTAAATACCATAGCAAATAGACCAGTGTCAAATCAATTGGCCAATGGAGTCACACATATGATAATCAATAATACATAAATTCTTTAACTTTGACAATAATGGACTATTTTCACAATACCTTACATTATGAAAACTCACTATTCCTAAAACATGACTTCTTACCATATCCTTTGTGAATATCACAAATTCATGACCTTATTCAACCATTTAATAAATTCCTTGAACCAAGGTAGAAACAAGGACATACATTCAAACAAGCATTTGATGATGAACGAAGATATTCTTGATATTTCATTCATAATTTATAAAAAAACAACTTACAAAAGGAGATTAAATGTTTTAGGCATAAGATTTATTTTGATATCAGTAATTTTTATTAAACAAAATTAAGATCATCCTATGAATGACTCAAAACCAAGACAATTTAGTCGTTCTATTCATTGGTATCCTTCATAATTTCTACCCTGAACATATACAGGACTCAAAATTTCAGAAATCATAACCAAAACCCCTTACAAATGAGCCATGAGATCCTTTTATAATGCAAGGGAGCAAACAAGCTTCTAGCTCCAAATGCAAATTACATTTTATATATTTCATTTCAGCTCAAATTTGAATTTCATTTCAAAATTCCCCACATGATGATCTACAATCATTTGTCAAAAATGGGGAAGCAAAATTTGCAACCATCGGAAAAAAGGGAAATGCAAATGCCTCTAAAAATTTCCCTTTAACTGCCAGCTAAGCCTCACATCTTATGTTCAGATTTCCTTGAAGGTCCATAGTCAGCATAAAAACCCCAAAAAAAATGAGCATCACACATGAGAAATATGAGAAACCACCACAACAATTTTATCAACCAACACAAAATTTGCAAACCCACACACCAATTCTTTCTCAACTAGAAGACTAAACAAACCAGCACCCAACCCATAGTACATGCACCCACTTCACATCCTTGTAGGAGGAGAGCAAGAGACTTCAACTCCTTCCTTTTATTTCTCTTTTCCAATTACAAAGCCATCACACCCACTTGGAGTTTTGACAGATATCAGTGGAACTGATAACACCTCCATTCTCAGGACTACAACTTGATTCAACATTATGATATATTGTTGGTAACCTGAGAACATTTTCATTGCACTTTATGATGGGCTATCTATGATAGCAATTGGAAAACTCTATCTCCCATAAGATCCACATTCATATCTTATTTGTCTTTAAACTATGGATGCAAATGGTGTAGGCTCCTTCCCTTTTTCTTCAATCTTCTCAACAGCAATACCTAGGTATCATAACCTCCTGCTACATCTAGTGGGAGAACATGAAGCCTTTTTGAGAGGGGCCTTCTCTTTTGTAGATGGAGCACATTTAGGTTCCTTGTTCCCATATACATAAACTTCATTGAGAGGATTCTATTTTTTGAGTCTCAATGATCTCCTTACTAGTACATCGTAAGTGATTGGCTTACTCATTCTCACCGCCTTGTAGTCTGTCAAGCTCATAATTGAACACTCTTTGTTCTGTACAAAAATAGAGAGATACTAACTATTAAATGCAATGGTGAAAATGGCAATGACTTCATCCATATTTATTGAGAAATTTTGATGATGTTTGATCATCAATGTTGGCATCACACGCTTGAGGGATTAATTAATTGATGGCATCAATTTCTTCACTGTTAACCACCTAGGTGCTTGGATATTTGCATATCATTCCTCATAATGGATGGGAATTAATTCATCAGATGCACAAGGACTTAATTTGATCACCCTTGAAGAGAGCACGCCATTAATGCTCACTAGTTGTAGAGAAAAATGGCTAGCACATGTGTATTTGATTTTGAATATCTGTCTTTGATACAAGAATGAGATGGAGCATCAAGTGGTTAATATGTAGTCAAATCAATTTTTAAAACCCAATACCATATCTTGTCACCCCCTGGCCAATAAGAAAATACTGACTAGGATCCATGTCACCCATTCCATGCACTCTACCACACTCTGTACTATGGTCAAGAAATCCCATGTGTCACCTTTTGACGCACCTCACAATCTGTAGGGCAGGAATTAATCAAGTACCATGATGTGCTTGATAAATGGCTTGGATTAAATCTAGATGTTGCACAATAACCATTGATCTCATCATCATCAATTATCAGGCACCTATACAAACATCGGGCTCCATACGAAAAGGACATGTGTTAGAACCATGTAGACCTCACATGTTGTATGATGGCTATCCATAAATTCCCACATGGTGTGTGATGGGCAGTAGGGATTAGATCTTCAAATCTGACATACCAAATTCCTGCACATGCCAAATGTTAGTTTTAAGGTGGGGCCATGACTATTCTGATGATAATAAAACCCTTAAGGATGCTTACTTAAATCGCTTAAAAATAATTTCACCCAACTTTACAAAAATCTGGTGTGAGACAATACATGGGGTGACTGTCTATCTTAACTGAAGGAGTCGGTGACTAGACGTATTCTAGGGCTTAAGTGACAACTTATTTAACCAGAGATTGGTAGGAAGAAGTCACCACAAAATTATAACAATGAAGGGTTTTAGGATAGGAAGTTTATGAAGTGAGGGCTTAGAAACCAAAACATATGGCCCATCCTTGGTTACAAAGCTTGAAGAATCATGATCTAAATCATTATCTCTCAAAATTTTGTAAGAATTTAAAGAGCTCCATTAGTGGCTCATGCTTGAGGACGCATACCCCCAGTGTGTATAGCAAGAATCCATATCTTAGGTTGAAGCAAACCATGGTAGAAAAATAGAAAAACCTAGGAGCTTTCCCAGACAAGGCAAGCAGACACAACTAGAAACCTTGGAACACACCAAACCAAACCTATGTATATCATTTACAAAATTATACAATGCAATTTGTTTTCTATAAGAGCTCCTTTTAAACAGTTGGATTCAATCTTCAAACTGGAGGCCCATGAGCCCCAAAATTTAGGATTGGTTCTTTCCTCTATCAAAAACTTTGCCTTGCTCTACTAGCAATGGATTAATAGGTATATTTTGTAATTCTAGGCAACTAGCATCATCATAATTGACACTATCCATTCTACTTGTTGCAATGTTGGCACATTCATTAGCCTTTTCCACCATAGGCTCATCAAATTAGATTGGGAAAATAAAACATTCATACTCCATATGGTCATGAATTGTAGCCTCAAATTAAATTTGTTCATCAAATTGGAATCCTTCACAAGCACTATGACTCATACTAGGCTAAGCTTTTACAAAATCATAGAAGAAAAATACAACATCAGGCATACCTCCACTCTGCTTGACATGAGTATTTTCCACATGGAATGGGAAGAGTTCCATTATAAGATCCAGACGATAGGGAGTATTTGTAAAGAGTTCAAGTGTAGCTTCATACTAATTAGCATCATACCTCTGGTCATCCACACTTTCAAAATTCTCTTCACATGGATCAAAAAATTATGCAACATTAACATACTCTACAAATTCATAAAATGACTCATTCTCATCAATATACAATGATGTTGCTCCAGTACCAATACACTCATCCTAATGCACTTTTTGACCATCCAAGAATGGGTTTTCCTCTTTGTCAATGTAAATATCATCATGTTGCATATGGGTTGATGAAAATCCAACCATTGTTTCAAGCACATGACTAGGCACGATGGGAAAATGAGCATGTTCATCTATATCTCCCTCAATAATAGTATTGCATTCAATATTGCCATCATGGTTTTCATCTTCTTCACCATGTGAACAATTATCACATTCAAATATCAGTAAATTTGAATTACCCTCTTGGTGCTTATTAGATGCAAATTATTTTGTGTGAGGTAAAATGCGTATAATCAATAACAAACCACACTCAATGAAATATTACATGAGAGAAATCCAATAACAATTTAATATAATTAAAAAAAATATTTCTCTAAAACCATTCCATTGCTCTGTATCTCCAAGGATTTATTAAACCAAAGTGGCTCTCAGATTGTGTGCACTATGATTATTAAAATGACAATCTAGAGAACGAGATGATGTAAGATGCAAGAATCTAATCCTATATGATAATTTATAGATGATATGTTGTGATAATCATTGATAATGATATGATAATGATAATGAAATTGAAAGCTATGATACTATGATACTGATATGAAATGATAGGATAAACTATTGTAAAATAAGATGCAATTGATATGAAAGCCATGATTATAATCTAAAATGATTGCTAATATGATTCTAAAATACCAATTGCTATAATGCTCTAATACTCAATTTCCCAAATGTAATCCGTATAGAGTAAGTTTTCTCAAAGTTGGGATCCTTTTCAATTAGAAGGAGGTTGTTTTTATAGATTTTCAAAGGAAAATTGCAATGTAGCAGCAACCAATGGTTCAGATTCAATCTAGATAAATCAATGATAGAAGATGAAGAAGTTGGAGAAGATAATCGAGAGGATAAAATATTCTTCCAAGTGAACAGAAAGAAAAGGTCAAAGAAGAGAGCCAAGTCTCTTAGGAATGTTCCAAATTTTGGTTGGAAAGATAAAGAACAATTGAATATTATTGAAACTTCCAATTTTGGTTGAGACAAACATTGTAGACATGTGCTCAATTGAAAATTGTAATTATTCAATTTTGGATGAATAATATTATTAAATAAAAAAAAACAAATGAAATTTGTTTATTTATTAAAAGAGGGATATGATAATTAAATAAAAAAAACTATGTGAAGTTGTTTATTTAATTAAGATGGAATAATTAGATAATTAAATAACACAAACTATTGAATTTATTTATTTAATCAAGATAGAAGAATTAGATAAAAATAGAAGAAAATAGAGAAGCGAACTATATAAATAAATATTTCTATTTATTTATAAGTAGATGAATTAAAGGTCAATTAATGAAATAATTGTATTTAATTAATTAGATTTATCCAGGCCATTATTAGGTATATACATTTTTCCCCTCTCTTAAGTGATGCGTTTACACATTGCTACAAAGAATAGTTTTGCTACCAGTAGTGACAATTTTTTTTTGATATGTCCCAGACACTGATTTTCAAGTGATAATGAATATATACCCCCTTGGGGGATAAATCGATGAATGTTTGAATATTTTTGGACTTTTTTTTGAATTTTTTGAATTTTTATGATTTTATGATATTATGATAATGAAATGACATTGAAGTAATTTATCTCCCAAAAAATGTTGTTGAAACTACCCCTGTGAAGAATTAATGAATTGAAACCTTTTTGGAAAATAAAATAAATCAATCCCACAAAAATCCCATTTAATTAGCCTTTAAAAGGTTAAAAAGTTTGATTAGAAGCTCATTTGTGCATTTGTAATTTGAAGATTTGAGAGTGATTGAGCAACTTAGTAACTTCTGAGCAAGATGGGGATTCCCTACTACACACACCATTTCGAGTGCATGTGATGCCACAACCGCCCGAAAGCATATGGAGCTCCGGTACATACCCCAATAAACTCCCTCGTGATTTGTGCAATTTTAATTTTGGCACATATTTCTCATTTAAATTCGGTTTTCATAGTTTAGTGCTTTCAATTCCCAATGTAGCGCATTCAATGACTGTTTTAGCGCATTTACTATTTTTCTGCATAGAAGTAGATTTTTAGTGCATCCCTAGTAGGAAGTACCACATATGTTTAATTAGCACATAGATAGGATTTTGTAGTGCATAGATTGAATTTTGTAGTGCATAGATAGGAATAGCACATAGATAGCCTAGATTAGTGCATTCAATGAATGAAATAACACATTTAGGGAAACAACACATTGATAGCCTGAAATGGTCCATTGACAATCTAAAATGATGTGTTCACCATATTAGTGCATTGATGAATTTAAATGGCGCATTGAATTTTTTAGAACTTTGATAGACTATTTTAGCACATCCAAGTTAGAAAGATGTAATTTTCAATAAAATCCTTTATTTTAATGTTGTTTGATCATGTCATCCTTTTTTTTATTTTGATTGACGATTCTGATAGATTTGGATGATTATTGATCTCATGTTCGGTGAGATTCAATTATTGATTGATGATAATTAACCTCATTATAGGTGAGGATCAATTATAGTTTGATTAATTGATTGACCTCATGATAGGTGAGGTACAATAATAGATTTATTGATACACCTCATGATAAGCGAGGTTCAGTGATAGATTCATTGATAAACCTCATGATAGGTGAGGTTGAATGATAAATTGATGGTTACAAGATTTGATCAAAGTATCATCAAAGCTGATTAGATTGATAGGTTGATTGATTTCATTTGATTAACAAGATTACAAATTTGTGAATTTTTGTGATGATAGGAGCCTTTGGTGAATCTATAGATTTGCAAGCATTTTCCTAGGACATGGGATTTGATATCCCACCTAGTGCAGGTTGAGACAACTATTATTGCATGATGCGGTTTTCCCTCTCTCATAGATATGCCCTAGATTAGGATTAATAGGGGTCTCTTGATAGCAATAGTAGAGAGGTGGCATAATGATCATAACACCTTTCACCTTCCTAATGGCAAGATGACAATGACCCCAAAGGATCTGTACTGCATTTTGAGGATACCTATTGTCAAAGAGCTTGCATTGTATGATTAGACTCAGTAGGGAGGGATTGATTCTTTGCACAGAGTATTTGAGGGTGACACGATATGTGGCTATGAGATTCCCTAGAGAGATATGATTGACACATACATGAAACTACCATCTGTGCTTGCTAGATTTAGTGGAGGATTCCTATGTCCTAACCATAGGTCAAAGGGACTGTTAGTTGGATGGGGTTGTATCTTGGAGCAGATGATTTTATAGGGTACTAGATATGATTGGGTTTGTTTGATGATTTCTCATTTATATCATGACTTACATCAAGTGGTTTATCTCAGAGGACGCAATTTTTCAGCCGAAGTCACCTTGTTATAGGTATGGGCATGGGAGCATATAGCCATGATGTGTCTCATTGTAGATAGACATCGGCCAAATAGGAGAGCCTACGTTCATGGGTACATGGGTCCACTTGTCTAGCATAGGCATGGAAAATTGGAGTATTGAAGGCGAGTATTGGATGACCTTGAGATAGTTGTATGGCAGCCCTACATTGGTTGTGAGCCTTGGGTAGAGGATGACATTGAGATGCCATATATGTGGCAGTTGATGTACTTGATTGGAAGGACTCAGTTTGTTATAGAGAGATTTCTACTAAGGAGGGTGATGAGACATTATGGCTAGTTATTGGGAATTCCCCATGGAGTGAATCGTTATGCATGGTGATAGATGGATGCTACAGAGTGGGGAGCCACCTTTTCGTATGATGCCACATTTGAGCAATACCATAGTCTACAATCGATTATTCGGGCTTATCATCCAGAGGTCATTGAGACTCTGATATGCAAGGAGTATGAATAGTATCTCTTCTTACATCCATTCCCATTGATCTCCAGTCCAGATGAGTCAATTCTACTATTAGATGAGGAGGAGAGGGCAGTTGTACATGGTCACAGGCAAAGGAGAGATGGAGGAGTTGAGGAGGAGGTAGAGGTTATGATGGAGGTAGAGAGCAGTGATGATGATGGAGATAATGACGACAAAGATGGTTGAGATGAGGGAGGTGGAGATGATAATGGGGGCGATGGAGGTGCTGGCGATGGAGGTGGTGGTAGACATACAAGATTAGACCTCTTACTGCATTGAAAGAGGAAATCATTGGTAGCTACGGAACAACATGTTCAGATTGTCTTGCCCTGGTAGCAACAAAAGACATAGATAGCTGCATTACAAGTTTAGGTTTAGACACTGCAGGGTTAGTTGGCATAGGTATAGGATCTACTGTAGACACAAGTTGTGGCCTAGGCTCAAACATAGGCACAAATCTCCACTCTTAAGGTCAAGAGGGATACCTTGAGGCAACAAGTTGAGTAGGTAGAGGGCATGTAAAAGAGGATGGAGAGAGTAGCAGAGGGTACCTCCATAGCTAACATGCTCAGAGAGGTTATGCACGTGGGCTGAGAGGTGGAGTATCATAGAGGTAGATACCATGAGTTAGTTCCTCCAAAGTAACAAGTCAGCTATGCTCCATCTATCAGTGCTCATACACATTCTAGGACCACCAACAAAGGAGTGAGACAACCTCCACCATGAAGAGATCTAGGCGCAGGACCATCAGGAGGTGGTATAGGGCCGATAGGGATGACACCGTCTAGGGCCAGTAGCAAATAGGCACATGTGATGATAATTGATATACTTTGAGACATTTGATGATATACACTCTGATTTTGACTCTCTGCCATTCTAATATTGTATCTCCTAACATTTATATAGACATCATTATATACTTGACATTATGATTTTGAGCTTTATATGATATGCGGCAGATTGTTGATCCATATGTGGTGATATAATTTCATGATGGATGCCTATGATACATGCCTTTAATTTCTATATTCTATATGTCATTTGATTCTTATATGATGATGTTATGGTTATGCATTGATGAAATAATGATGTATGGATGCAATGGTAAAATGATAATGCATAGGTTACAATTATATATTCTTTGTGAATGATGTTAATACGAATATGTTGTGATGTTATATGAGATGATACATAGATGAAAATTTTATATGTGTTATGAATGATGTGAATGTGATCTAAAATGGATTTATGATGATGCAAATGATATGTAATGCAATTTTTTTTTGATATTTTTCCAATGCAAAAATATGATCTAATGCATAGATCAATGAATGATATGATGATGCAAATATATGATCAAATTTATAGATAGATTAATGATATGATAATGCAAATATATGTGTTATGCAAATGCTTATGTAGCTATATGAGAATGATAATATTTTTGTTAATTTCAAGTATACTCAGTCCATTAATGATAGGGATAACAACATTTTTTGAAAAATTTGTCAACCTTGAAACAATTTGTTCTGCTCATGCAAAGCCAAAATGAGTGCAATGTAATTTAACCATGCAAATCTAAATATGAAAATTTGTTCATTTCAATAATCCATTTATTGTGCTTTTATCATCATTGAGCCTTTAAAATGTTGAAAGTGAGTACAAGCATTGATGGTATAATTTAGACCATGATGACTTGAGTGCTACTTTCATGGTTTTTATATTGCAAGTTAACACAAGCATCTAGGTATAATTAAACTGAGATGAACTAATAATTTCTTGTGTAAATAGACAAGAATCAATCATTTTCCTATCCAAATTTTAAATGTCATAAGTGATACTTAATAGATCACATCTCGCAACAATTTAGATAGTAATAATGTTTAAGTCACAAACAACAGAAAAAATAAAAATCATACTCCTTCCTTGCTTCTTTAGTTCAATACATCATCGAGTTGCTCCAAATATATGATAAGAAAAATCAAATTACAACATTGAACATTCAAGCTAAAGTGATAAAATCATGATTCAAGAGAATATCATCGATTTAGATTTAATTTGATTGATCTATGTTGTTTAATTTGGATGGTTTGATCTATTGATGCTTGATGATTGATTGTTCAATGTTGGGTTTTCCTATGATCATTGTATCTTTTTTGTTTATCATATTGTTGTTTGTCTATTTGTTTAAGTCGAAAGTTTTATTACCCCCAGTGAGTTCAGGATTTTACCCCCAAGCTAGGATGAGACACAACTACAATGCCAAGATATGTATATGATGTTCTCTAACGAGAAGTTGAATGATGGCGAAGGTGAACAACCAAGATGTGCTCAAATAGATGGAACAAATAGTCTATCACAAATAACGCCTATTACCAAGTTTTCACTACTTTTTTTTATTGCACTTTTCAAATTTTATGATTTTTTTGACTTTTCGACTTTTTCTCCTTTTTTATATTTTTCTCATTTTTCCAATTTTTTGTATTTTCTTGATATTTTGATTCTTCTTTTTGTCACGAAGATGCCTTTTTGCCAATTTTTTATCAAGGTGGCCATTTTTTTTAGGACTTTTTCTAATTTTTTTGTGTTTTTTGTAGAACTTTTTCCATGCATAGGATAATTCAAGTGTAGAACTTCCTAAGATGGATATTGTTGATAGGTTCATCAAAAAAATCCCCTTCAGGTGTATACAATTGGTAAGCTCCTAATCCATAGACATATATGATGACAAAGGGACCTAGAAAATTTGGTTCAAATTTCCCCTTCTCTCGATCTTGTTGATTGCGAGGGTTTTCCTTTAATACCAAGTCACCAACTTGAAAGGCTCTTGGTTTGACTCTGTGATTGTAACTTCTAGAAATCCTCTATTGATATGCTTTCAAATGGTCCACAACTTGTTGACGATGCTCATCTAATAGTTCCAACTCCTGAAGTCTAGGCTCTCTATAATCCTCATCTAAAATGATCCCCTTTAGTGACACACGAAGTGATGGTATCTCAAACTCAATAGGTAGAATAGCCTATGATCCATATACCACAGTATATGATGTAGCTCCTATAGGTGTTATGTTGTTGGTTTGGTATGCCCACAAAGCAAGATTCAGTTGAACGTGTCAATCACGTCCAACATCATTAACAATTTTCTTTAAGATTTTTAGAATAGTTTTGTTTGAGGACTCTACCTAGCCATTTCCTTGAGGATAGTATGGTGCTGAAAAGTGATGCTACATATGGAACCACTCACATAGTTCCTGGATATCCTAATTCTTAAAAGGTCTACAATTGTTAGTGATAATGGACCGAGGAATTCCATACTGATAGATAAGGTAATTTAAGATAAAGGATGATATTTGTTTTCCTGTAATTTTTGTTAGAGGTACAACTTCAATCCACTTTTTAAAGTACTTTGTGGTTGTAATGATAAACTTATGTCCATTGGATGAAGATGGGTGAATTTTACCTACCAGATCCAATCCCCACTAATAAAAGGACCATGTTGATGTGAAGGATTGTAGCTCTTGTGCTGGTGCGTGTAGTAGGTTCAGATGAATCTAACATTTTTGGAATTTCTTAACATACTGAAAAGAATCCTCCATATTCATCTAGTAATACCCCAAACAAAGGAGTTTCTTTGCTAGAGTTAGATTGCTTGACTTATTTCCACAAATACCTTCAAGAATCTCATGTAAAGCTATCTCAAATTCATTACATTCTAGACATCGTAGGAGAGTACCATCAAGACCTCGATGGTAAAGTATGTCAACAATCAAGGTATTTTGTGCAACTTGGTGAATGAAGTTTCATTTTTGATTGCGAGAAAGGTCAAGTGGGAGAGTATTGTATTTTAGGTAAGAATAAATCTTTCCATAGATGGAGGTTTTAGGGTCAACGATATGGTATATCACTTGGGATTTAGGACTATTGTATGCGGGATAAGAAACTTGTTCTACCATAAACTCATAACGTAGATTCACTTTTCTAGTATCTGCAAGAGAGAAGCTCAATTGTATGCACTGCATCAACAACTTTGTTTTCCACTCTAGGAATTTGTTCAATTTTGATTTCAATAAAGTAATTTTTGAAATTGACCACCATTATTTTTTATGGAAACAATTTATAATCCTTCGTTTGATAATAATCATTTACTTGATTTATGGCCAGTTTTAAGTTTCCATAGACCTGCAACTCTGTGATCTTCCATTTAGCTGCTACTTTGATACCAATGATTAATTCCTCATATTCTACTACATTATTGGTGCAAGGAAACATGACTCTATATTATTTCAGGATTGTATGCCCTTGTGGTGTTATGAATAGGATTCTAGCACCTAGTCTATGTTGTTTGTAGGATCCGTCAAAATATAGCATCCATTGTTGTGTTATGATTTTAAGTACATTAGCATCAACAAACTCAATATGCATTGGGTGATTATTCTATAGAGGTTCTTAAGCTATCTGTTCAGCTATCACCTGTCCCTTGATGGATCTTCAATCGACATATTGTATATCAAACTCACTCAAAATCATGACCCATTTGGCTAATCTCCCTATTAAAGCAACTTTATTGAGCAAGTACTTCAATGGATCAATTAAATATTTGAGTTTAACTGTGTGAGTTAGCATGTAATGGAATAGTTGTTGAGTAACAAATACTACTACCAAGCAATCTTTCTCGATAAAACTTTAATTGATCTAATAACCATTCAAAGTTTTTTTGATATAATATATAGCCCATTTCTTTCCCTTAAGATCTTCCTATGCTAGTAGATCGCCCAAAGAAATTTTAGTTGTGGATACATAAAGTAATAATGGATTTCCATCTACAGGTGGTACTAGTATGTGTAGAGACATAAGATATTGCTTTAGTTGATTGAAAGAATTTTCACATTTCTCATCCCATTTCAAAGAGATATTCTTATGTAGCAAGTGGTTGAATGGATGACTCTTTTCTGCTAGTTGAGAGATGAACATTTGAATAGACTAAAGCATTCCCTGTAGAGATTGTAGCTGATTGATATTCTTTGGTGCTGGCATCTTCCTGGTTCCCTTGACCTTAGCGAGATCAAATTCAATACCTTTCTCTGAAACTATGTACCCTAGAAGCTTAGCTAAGGTCACACCAAACTCACATTTCTTAGGATTTCATATGAAATTGAATTTTTCCATACAAGTGAGGATTTTTTCTAGGATCTCAAGGTGTCCTTCTCTAGTATATGGTTTTCTAATAAATCATCCACATAATCCTCCATAAAAGTATACATCATGTCATAGAAGATGGTGACCATTGCTCTCTGATTTGTAGGTCCTATGTTCCTCATCCCAAAAGGGAAAACATTCTAGCAAAAAGTTCCCCATGGTTATGTGAACATTGTTTTCTCCTAATCCTCTGGTGCTATCTTGACTTGATTATAACCTAAAAAGCTATCAATCAATGATAACATTGAATGCCCTGTTGTCAAGTCTACAATTATGTTGATATTAGGAAATGGAAAATTGTCCTTTGGACATGCCTTGTTGAGATCCTTGAAGTTGGTACATATTGTGATACTATTATCCAGCTTAGAAATAGGTACAATATTAGAGATCCACTAAGCATAATCAATAGTTTGAATGAATATCGTGTCTAGCAATTTCTTGAGCTCTACCTTCACCAACAATGAGATATGCGGGTGCATTTTTTATATTTTCTACTTGACAGGTTTCACTCCAGTTGGTAAACATAGATGATGAATCAGGAGATCTGGGTCTAAGCCTGGCATATCAAAGTAAGACCAAACAAATTTGATTTTTCATTCTTCAAAGAACTTGGTGAATGCGGGATTTTCTTTTTTAGTCATGGATGCTGCCAGATCCAATGTCTTCACTTTTTTTGTTGTGCCAATATTGATAGATTGTTTTTTTCTCAACCAACATTAATGATCTCTCATGATAATTTTTAGGAAGAGTGTCAAATCCCCCATATTTTACTGCTTCGAAGAGGTTTTAACCATTATATGTGTTCTTTATTTTTACTTTTTTTGAGATCTAACACTACCATTAAATTGTTTTCACCATTAGATCTATTTTTCATATTTTCAATGTTGAAGCTAAGAGATTTGACACCCTCCTGACTTGAAGTATTTTTATGAGTTTTGTGGTTAGCACTTGTGTCAGGATTGTCAAAACATATGAATTTAATTATGGTTGTTGGAAAAACAAGGACAAACAACTGAGAGGGGGGGTGAATCAGTTGTCACAAAATTTTAACTTTTCAGAGATAACTTAATCTCTGATCTAATGGAAAAGCAATTAATCACAAACAATTAGAACACCAAGTTTTTTTTTCATGGAAACCCTGTTAGGGGAAAAACCAATGGATGTTAGTCCACAACAATATACCCTGTTAAAAGTATAATGAGAAATAAAAAGGAGAATGCACATGCATTCAGGCTCACTGCCTAGAGCTCACTGCTCAAATACAAAACTCTCATAGATCTGATAGAATAGAAAAGCATAGTTAATCACAAAAAAAAAACAAGTGGAAAAAAATTTAGAAAAAATCAGAGTTAGGAAACTTGACATAAAAATTTGAATAAGTTATCTATATTATTTCAAAAATATGTAAGAATAGAATCTGTAGAAATTGGTCATAGTTACAGCTACAGGTTTATTTTAAAAATCTATTTGGTATGATTTCAATGCAGTAGTAATTAAATTTTTAGGAAGAATGCAGAAGTAGATTAATGCGTCTAACCACCCTAACTTGAATAAAATGATAATATTTTATAATATTTTTAGATGAAATTGGGGACTCATGTCCGATGCGGTACCTTTTTTGTAATTTTCAAGTAATAATTAATTATGAATTTTTTTTTTATTACAACTCTTAAAAATATAAAGCTAGGTATGTCTAACCACCTTAACTTGAGTCAAAGCTTCTTGAAATTCCTTTTTTTAAAATCCACGTAGTAATGGCAGAATGTAGTCGTGACAGATTAAAAAAGATGGCTCTCAACTAGCTTAATAGATATTTTTTCGTCAACCTATAAGTCGATATATTCCTGGAAGACAGATGAAAATGAATAATAGTATTTCAATGGAATTTAAAAATTAAACCTGTTTTCTAAGTATTTGGCTGGTGCGATATGGTTTATAGGTGGCATTGTTCTTTCCTGAGGTTTAAACCCGTTAGGTGGTATTGTTGAATGGTTGTATCCGGTTCATAGCTCTGGTCAAAAGCGTTTACCCCTTGAATAAAAAAGTAAAGCATAATTTAGATGGCTAGAAAGATAAGAATCGCCTTTAAAAACCCTTTTGGTTTCATCAATTGTGGGTAAAAAAAAGTCATTAGCCACATACCCTACACATACCCATTATATTGCCACTTTTTGGCCCATCATGATCCTGCACATACCCTTCACTCTTACTCTTCACACTTTTCTCTACCTTCGAATGATCTAAAAAATATTCACACACATACATACTTCTTACTTTGCTCACACAACCACTCTTATATATCCATATCGGTAAATTACACCAACAACCTAGTCAGCTAGAGAATATAAAATATAATTACAATGTCGGCATAAGTGTACAAATAAGTTTTCAATGTGGATCAAACACCATTGGACAAGATTAATGTAAGACCTACAACAATATCCTCGATCACACCAAACATTCAAATTTTAAACTCCAAGGATCTGCAACACGTTACAACCATCAAGTTTGCCAAGAACAAGAAAAACTAAATAGCCACAAGAAATACTTTGAACACGAGCACACTGATCAACATAGACATGAAACAATGATAGAGAACATTCTAGAAGCATCCATGAGCACCAATAAATAAAAAAGAGACATCCACAGTAGTTATAATTACCAGAATCACACATAATTCAATATGACACACTGACAGAGACCACAGAAACATTGTCAAAACATAGATCTCCATAATATAGAAAAATATTCATGTGGACCTCTGAAACTTCTGGTGGATGAACTAGACACTCTCAACAATAAAACCTTTAATCCACAATAACTGATCTTCAATGTATAGAACAAAACACCTTCACGACCTTGACTATTCCACAGACTGCCTGTAACTATTTCTTTTACAATTTTCTCAATATCCTCGACATATATAGCCTTTAACATCTCAATGCTAATAGTGTTGACATCAATGAAAACCAAATATCAGTAGCACAATGACAATTCCCAACAATCTCCCCCTTTGGCATTGATGGAAACACAGGATGTGAAAGATACCATCAACCCAATTCTTCATCCCACAATTCTTCTTCTCTTGTACAAGACTCTTCTCTCCCTTATACCACAAGGATTTTTCACATTACTTTTCTCCCCCTTTGACATCAATGGAAAAGGTAAGAATCACCTTTCCACATAGACACTGAGAACCACATATTTGTACATCTAACTACTCCCCTTGAGTAGCAGCCTCAGAAACATCAATATGGATCAGGATATAGCTATGATACACATGGATTGATGCATGTACATGCATCTTTTAGATTTTATCAGGAGGGGTGATTACCCGTAGCAACCCTCTAAGGTACTCAAAAGTATCCTTCCGTAATGGCTTAGTAAAAATATTTGCAATCTATTCTTTTGTGGGCACATACTCTATTTTGACTTCTTTCTCACTCACTTTCTCCCTCAAGAAATGATATATACTTAGTCTTTCATTGTAGTACTAGATTTTTCGATATGTTTATTGCACTTGAATTATCACATTATATGGCGATAGGTTCATCATATACTACCCTAATGTATTTTAGCATCTGTTTCATCCACATCACTTGTGTGCAATTGTTAGTAGTAGAAATATACTATGCTTTAGTAGTAGATAAAGAAATGGAATTCTACTTTTTGCTCTACCAAGACACCAACTTCTTCCCTAGAAAGAAGGCACCACCACTAGTACTCTTATTGTCATCTACATCTCCTCCCCAATCAGCACCAGTATATGCATTCAAGATAAGATCATCATTGTTTGGATACCAAAGCCCTAAATTAATTGTTCATTTTAGATACCTAAGGATTCTCTTAACAACAGTCACATGAGACTCTTTTGGATCAGATTGAAATCTAGCAACCATACATACAACATTCAGAATGTCTAGCCTAGTTTGAGTTATATAGAGCAATCCTCCAATCATTGACATGTATCTTGTTTTATTAGATTTGGGAGATTCATCATTTTGTGTCAATTTACATCCAGTTACCATGGGAGTACCAATTGTTTTTGAGTCATCCATACCAAACTTCTTTAGCAATTCTCTCACATATTTGGACTATGATATGAAGATCCCATTGTCTAACTAAGTAACATGTAATCCCAAAAAGAATTACATCTCTCCAATCATAATCATCTCAAATTCACTCTTAATTTCATCAGAAAACTTCATACATAGGTTATCATCTCCTTCAAAAATGATATCATCAACAAAAACTTCAATAATCAATTCTTTGTCATGATCTAACTTAAAATACAAGTTGTTGTCAGTAGTACCTTTGTTAAATCCAAGCTTCAGTAAGTATTTTTCCAACCTAGCATACTAGGCTTTGGGGGCTTGCTTTAGTCCATAGAAAGATTTCTTCAAATGACACACCATATCTTCCTTGTTAGTCAGTTGGAATCCATGAAACTGTTCAATGTAGAACTATTCTTCTAATTCATCATTTAGAAAGGCTAACTTTACATCCATCTGATAGACCTTATAGTTCTTGTATCCAGCATAAGCAAGAAACAATCTTACTACTTCTATTCTAGTAACAGGGGAAATAGTTTCTTCAAAATCAATTCCTTCCATTTATGAGTACCCTTCGTAGACTAGTCTTGCTTTTTTTCTAACCACTTTGCCTTGTTCATTTAGCTTATTCCTAAAGACCCATTTAGCACCAATCACATTCTTATCTTTAGGTCTCAGAACAAGTACCCATGTGTTGTTCTTTTTAATCTGCATCAGCTCCTCTTTCATGGCTTCCATCTAGTACTCATCATTGCAGGCTTCTTGGACATCTTTAGGTTCAATCTGGGAGATTAGGCAATATTCTTCTGCAATCTTCCTTCTAGTTTGCACACCCTTATTCTTATCTCCTATAATTTTATTTTCAGAATGATTTAATCTTACATACCATAGAATATTTGGATTTTGTCACACATCTAATTGTTTCACTTTCTCTTTTGCACTAATACTTTTCTCTACTTCCTGGTTGTCTTGATTTATCATAATAGTTTGAGGTTGTCTTACTAGAACATATAACACAATTTGAAGTTGATTTTGTGTTTGAACACTCTTCCCTTTATTTGTATTGTTTTCATTTGAAACATAGCCATTGTATCTAGATGAATTAATAGAGTCCTCATCAACTCTAACATTTGTACTCTCAACCACTTTCCTCAGTCTTCTATTGAAACATTGGTAGGATTTACTCTTAGTAGAGTAACCTAGAAAGATTCCTTCATCGCTTCTTGCATCAAATTTTCCTATATCATCATCTCTCCTGATGTAGTACTTACTTCCAAAAATATTAAAGTACTTGATAGTAGGCTTATAACCAAACCACAATTCATAAGGAGTCTTACCAGAGTTACCATTTACATTTACCTAGTTCAATGTGTATATAACAATGCTTACAACTTCACTCCAGTAGGTGTGGGGCACATTTCCTTCTAACATCATTGTTTTGGTAGCATCCAAAATATATTTTTTCTTTCTCTCTGCAACACCATTTTTTGAGGGGTTCAGGAAGCAAAAAATTGTCTTTTGATTCCATTCTCTTCACAAAAAGAATTGAAATCCTTGGAGGTGAACTCACCACCTCTGTCTGACCTTAGGCATTTTATTTTCAGACCTTTATCATTTTCTACCATAGCTTTGAAACTTTGAAACTTTTCTAATGCTTCACATTTTTCTCTTAGAAAAACAACCCATATCATTCTAGAATAATCATCAATGATTAGCATAAAGTACCTTTCACCATGAAGACTTCTCACTTTTGAGGAACCACATAGATCTATGTGCACCAACTCTAGCAATCCACTTGTATGATACTATTTTCTTTGGAAGGAGGCTCTTTTCTGCTTACCCATCTAACACTCCTTGGAGATTGTGTTAGTAGGCTTCACTAACTTATGAAGATCTCTAACTGCTTGAGAAGAACTTATCTTGACAATGTTATCAAAATTCACATGACACAAAATTCTATGCCACAACAAAATTTCATCTACTTATGTAATAAAAAAACTTTCACTAGCAACAGTCAGATGAAAAACATTACCTTTGTCTGTATACCTAAAGCATTTAAATTTCTAGAACTTCCATATATCTTTCATCTTCCATCTCTAAATTGAAGATGATAACCCTTATCCACCATCTATCCAACACTCAAAAGATTGTGCCTCAAGCCTTCAACATAAAGAACATCATCAGTGTTGTGCTTACCACCAAGAAAAATACCCCCTCTGCCATGAATCACATAGGCATTGTTGTCACCAAATCTTACAATCCCACCATCATAATTTTCTAGACATACAAATTTCCTCTTATCACTAGTCATATGATGTGAGCATCCACTATCAATGACCCACTCATCCTTCTCTTCTATTTGGGTTGCATGATTTTTTTCAACTATAGTAGATTCAATGGCTTTTGGACCATTCTCCTTAATGGCAATGAACACTCAGCCATCTCCATTTCCTTCATACTCATCTTTTGTATCAACTTCTTCAACAAAATCACACTTCTTTTGAAATTTATGTTTGTTAGGCTTAGGTGTAGGAACTCTATCAGGACTCCTTGATGCAAAATGACCTATTTTATTGCATGGAAAAAATATAAGGGGAAACTTTCCTTTATACTTACCTCGTCCTCTGCCTTCTCTCCTTGCAATCATTGCTTCCATCTCTTCTACCTATCTTTCTGCATTTTCAATTTGTTTCATTTCTTCCTCATATATGAATATCTTCCTAGAACACTCACTCAATTCATATCTTGACATGCTTCTCCTGGATACAATAGCTTTGAATGCAGTCTTGGTCTTAGGAGAAGATTTTCCAAATTCTCTCAACTCAAAATCAACTTACCAACCAGTGTATCTCTTGTCAAATTTGTCACAGATCTGGTTTCTTCAATAGCATGAGCCTTCACTTTGTAGGAGGGAGGTAATGATCTAAGTACCTTAGTCACAATTTCATCTTCATCAAGGACACCACCGACTCATTTGATGCCCATCACTAGTTCATTCACTTTCTACATAAAGGAAGAGATATTCTTATCTTCACCCATCCTTAGATTCTCATACTTGCCCTTTAAAATTTGCAGCTTAGCCATCTTCACATGTGCATCTCCTTCATACAAAGTCTCTAGCTTTGTCCACATCTCATGACCTGTCTTCAAACCTAGCATATTTTTCATCCCTAAATCTTTTAGAGCACTCAGCAAAGCTTCCATAGCTCGAACATTATTCTCAGTATCTTTGATCTCATTAGCAATGGAAGCACCATTCATAGGGATAACATATTTATTCTTTGTGATCTTCTAGTAGGGTTCTCTGATGCACCTCAAATGATATTCCATTCTAGTCTTCCATAATGAATAATTTGTTCCATCAAATCTACGGATTTCCTTGTATGATGCCATTTTGGAACACCTCAAGCTTTTAAACTTCTTCAGAGGAACCTACTCTGATACCAATTGTCAGAAAAACAAGGACAAACAATTGAGGGGGCTAAATCTATTGTCACAAAATATTAAAATTTTCACACTTAACTTAATCTCTAATCTAATGAACAAGAAATTAATCACAAAAAATTAGAACATCAAAAACACGTAGGACACCAAGATTTTTTTTCGTGGAAACCATGTTAGGGGAAAAACCACAGTGGATGTTAGTCCACAATATTATACCCTATTAAAAAGTATAATGAGAAATAAAAAGGGGAATGCATGTGCATTTAGGCTCACTTCTTAGAGCTCACTAATCAAATACAAAAGGGGCTCACTGTCCAACAGATAATGGATTAGATCCATAGGGATTTGAACTGATAGAATAGCTTCTGCAAAAGCTAGATTATAGTTCCAATTAAGCATAGAAAAACTCTCTTCACACTTCGCTCTTACTCTTCACACTCTGCTTTGCCTTCGAATGATCTGAACAATATTCACATGCATACAAACTTATTACTTTACTCACACAACCACTCTTATATATCTGCATCGGAGAATTACACAAACAACCTAGTCGGCCAGAGAATATAAAATATAATTACAATGTCGGCACAAGTATACAAATAAGTTTTCAACGTGGATCAAAATCCATCAACCAAGATTAAGATAAGACCTAAAAAATATTCTCAAGTGCACCAAACATTCAAATTTTAAACTACAATGATCTGCAACACGTTAACACCATCATGTCAGCAAAGAACAAGAAAAACCAAATAGGCACAAGAAAATATTTAACCATGAGCACACCGATCAATGTGGACATGCAAAAATGATAGAGAACATTCTAGAATCATCCATGAGCACCAAAAAATAATAGAGAAACATCCATAGCAGGTATAATTACTAGAATCAGACATACTTCAATCAGGAACATTGACAAAGACCACAAAAACACTATTAGAACAAAAATCTCCATAACATAGACAAATATTCATGTGGACCTCTGAAACTTCTAGTTGATGAACTAGACACTCTCAATAGTAGACTCTTTAGTCCACAATAGCTGATCTTCAATGTATAGAACAAAACACCATCACGACCTTGACTATTCCATAGACTACCTATAACTATTTCTTTTACAATTTTCTTAATATCCTTGGCATATACAACCTTTAACATCTCAATCCTAATAGTGTTGACATCAATGACAACCACATATCAACAACATAATGAAAATTTTGAATAATATTTTCATCATTTGTAAAGATACATACATTGGAAGGCTCAGTTTGCTCCCAGTCATTAAGCTCGGGGTGTATTAAGGGTAAATGGTCATCTGATTGGCTAAGGTCAATGATAGTGAGGGTTCTTATAGTGATGTTTTCAAAGTTTTCTATAGTGATGTCGAGGTCTATGATATTACTCTCCTCCAAGTTGTCTATCTTACTCAGAGTTTTTTCATCCTCACTTGAGTCATTGATATTATGTGGTCCAAACACAAGAGGTCTAATCCTTGATCTTTTTCTCTCCTCACGTGTAGGTGCATACCTTTGTATGGAATCAACCTCTTTATCATGACATATTCTTTGGACAACAAATACCACTCATACTCATTGGTTTATGTTTCATAACTAGCCTGACTATAGGATTCATTCACAGATTTTCTATTTTGTATCCTCTTTGACCTCTTCTTTATATCCCAATCCATTTTTGTCCTTTTCCTAAAGTGTGAGAGGTTGGATTGGTTCTATAATGCCTTCTGTCCTTTTTCCAATGGGACCTTGTCCATCATACCCCATTTTCTCTAGGATTGTCTTTCCTTTTCCATACTGATCTATTTGTATATTAGGGGTTGTTGATGTAGATGCTTCCTCATCTTTATACAACCAATTAAGAACAACCTTATCCTCTGATTCTTCTAATAAAGTTCTAGCCTTTACAATTCTTCCATCAAAAACTATGGTAGGTTGTGTTAGTTGTTGTTTTGATATTGATGGATTCCCATAAGTTCTCGAAGAAGGAAACAATTGTGAAAGGCACATAGATTGTAGAATGGAATACTCTCCCATGCCTTTGTCTATTAAATATATCTTCTCAT
>VDFB02271358.1:691143673-691244653 GCA_007258455.2 Sequoia sempervirens
ACTAAAAAATGCGTACGCACTCTATAACGCGTAAACGTTTTATAACATGTACAAGTCATTTATTTTAAAAAATAAATACCTTTTAGAAACACGTATGCATTTTTAAACGCATACGTGTTTTGTAACTCAAAACACGTACACATTTTAAAATGTGTACGCGTTTCTAAAAAGTATTTTTTTTAAATAATCAAGAAAATAAAGAACGCATATGCATTTTGTAACACGTATGCATTTTTGAAAAACGTGTATTCATTTTTAAAATTTTGAATTGCCAACCCACATGCTACCTTGGTTTTAGGCTCGGGAAAGCTTTGGTAACCTGACCCTCAGCCTTGGACCTACAACTAAAAAACTAAGGCAAATTGAAGAAGAATGTCTAACTTTGGCAATATGGCTGATGAACTTTTTTTCTGAATCAATCTATAAAATTAAAACCCATTAGAGAACACGATGTCTACTTTCCAAATATATAATTTCTATTAAAATTGGATTATGTTTTCTATTTTTTAATTAATTTCTAAGCAAACTAGTCCTTAAACTTAAAATATTAGGTTTTTTTGTCTTTTAATAACTTTTTTTGGTTAATTTTCTTGTAAAAAAATTATATGGCATCAAACTTCAGACAATTCTCTACACAATGAAAAAAAATATCTGCAAATATTTAGTTTAGGTCCAATTATGTTGTCCGTACATGTTGATTTTTATAAATAGCAATTAAGGCCAATATAAATTTAATAAAAAAAAAAAATCAACAAAAAATTACCAAAAACATTCCACATCAATCTTCATGTTGTTAGCTTTCTTTTCCCAAAAGGAATTAGAAAAATACTTTTATTTGGGTCAAAAAGTGGTGTATGTACACATGCTTGGTATGGTAAAAAAATAGGGACTTTTAAAAAGTGGTTTTTATAGATCCCTATCAAAATTTAATTTCTATAATATGGGTATTTGAATAATTTACATATTTGGAAACTAGATTCAAAATTCAAATTTTCATATTACTGATTTTTTTTAAGATTCATTGTGTAAGTTCCTCAAATTTTCTGTCCAAGTGACAAATTCTGAAAAATAGCAAAAACACTTCCACTTTTCGAGCTTTTTGTGTACCCAACTTGCTTTTACCCGCATATAAATACATAATATTTTCACCATTTTCATCCTAACAAGAGAAGAAGGAAACTTTGGAGCACACCTAAGAATTCAATTGATAAAATCAAGTTTCCTAAAAGTAGTCAAAAGTGTAATTTTTAGAATTATTGTAGCATTTCATCATTCAAGCATCATGTCAAATTTTATGTGTTTTTTTATGTTTTTCAATTTTTTTAGCATTAGCACTTGTAGGTCTACAAATCAAATCAATGTAAAAAAAAATTTATCCTTGAAGGTGATGATCATGACTTGACTCCATCAAGGAGATCATATCTGAGTGGTTAGTTGCAAAAAAATATCAATTTATTACTTATTTACCATTTAGCTTTTATCCCTCAAAATGTTACACTCTCTTTTATAACCTATTTTTCCATTGTGGAGGTAGAAATACCAACACAAGGTTTGATTGAGACAAGTCTCTATATGGTACAACCCTTCCCCTCTCTTCATGTGTGCAACTTTGTAGTGCCCAGGCCATGATTTCTTTCGACCATGCTCCATGATCGGGTACAGTTTGGTATTTGGCTTGTTGAATGATAAATGTTGTTTTGATTATTTGTTGCATAAAAATAAATTATTAGGTCTAAAGGACACTTTGTATTGATTATATGGGAAGAGAAGGTTTTGAAGGGACCTAAATGCCTTCACAACAAAAGATACAAAATGCTACAAGAAAGGATTTTCAAAAGACTACCAGCAACAATCCAACAACCAAAAAACACAAGAGAGTGGATGCTAAACTAAAAATATGACAAGAAACTACCAACAACACCCATCAGCCACAAAACAACAAAACAACCTAAAAGAAACCTACACCTATCAGGAAATAGAAAGCAACAGAGAAAAAGACCAGGCACTAGTTCAAGCCACCCAGAGTGTTGGGCACCTCAATCTACTAGTTCTTATGCCTTTTGACCATATCCAACAAATCCTTCTCATCATCAAATGATTTATTCCAATCTTCTGACCCTCTAATAGTAGGTCCTTTGTCATCATCCTTAGCAACCTTTTTACCTTTTCCATTAGTTGTGTTCTCTTTCTCCACAAGCCTAGAGAAATAAACTCGATCCTCCTTGAGCTCACTAATCTTTATAAAAAGGACTTCCAAGGAGTCTGTGTTGTTCTTCACAAAGGTATGGGACGTCTGCATTAGTTTTTTTACATCATCATTTATACCCAAAACCTTGGCTTCTAGAGTAGTCAATCTTTCATCACACAAATATTTAAAATCATGATAGGAACATTCAAGGTCCACCATTCTGTCAATAAGAATGTTCGGCACTGAATCCTTCAGAATATTCTTTAGATTTTCCTTCAAACTTTTTATTTTAATATTAATCTTATTGAACTCCTACAAAATCCACTTAGCTAATTTAAAGGTACCAATGGCCCTAGCTCTAGCCATGTCCAATAATTCATACATGGAGGTAGTGTCATCATCAAGGTAAGAAAATTCCTCGAAAAGAGGATTTACCTTCAAAGGCTCATGTTTAGATTTTTTCTTTTCCACATCCTCCTCATCCAAACCCCTTATCTCCTTGTCCTACTCCTCCTTGGGTAAGTCCTACATAGGCGAATCCTCAATGGCCATTGTCTTCTCGCTAGAATCCTTGTCACCACCAGCCACATTGGGGTCCTTAGTCAAAACATCTAAGGCCTTGTTCTTCATGTTAGCAATATGCTTCGATAGCCTCCTTAGTTTTTCAAACAAACCCAAAGAATTATCATATATTCCCACCTCAAGGCCACCACCAACATCATCTTTACCAACAACCACCTCCACAGATTTGGGAGAAGAATTGTTTGAGCCCACCTCCATGTTCTCACTCTCAGAAAGGGCAAGCCTCTTAGCTTCCCTGTTACTCTTAGTACCAACCACCTTCCTCTTCTTCGAAGATGTAGTCACAGCCATAGGAGAAACATCCTCTCCTCTTTGTTCCATTCCACCTCCTCATCCAAAGAGGAGTCCAAACTTGATGACCTAGACACATCACTTAAAGTCTTCTCCTCGCCCTTGATGGCAGGAGTAGGGATAAGAGTCTTGACATGACCCATAATTAACAAAATAAGCCCTTCATGGAGGATGAGGTCCCTCCTATTCTTCAAATGAGCATACACCAAGACCTCCAAAGACAATAACAGAAATAAGGGTGCTACCACAATAGTGGTTTCCACTTTCTAGGAGATCCTTATTTTTTTTGAAATCACATATTTTTAGAAAATATAATGATTTAATCCTTAAAAAAAATTATTTAAAGGATTCCAATTAAAGAGGATTTGATCAAACCACCTTAGACCAAGCCCCCTTGGATAGAACCCCGCTAGTTATAACCATACCTATAACGGAGTCTCCTTTACACCTATCAAAATGCTGATAAAAAACAACTTTTGATTTACCTTTTCGGGGATCAAATTAATTCATTTAAAATTTAGTTTCCGTAAGTATGTAGTCCTTATTAGAATCTTCCAAAAAAGTATAATTTTCATTAAATTTAATGTGATTATTATATTTATTTTTTTATTTCTTGTGAATGTAGGTTTTTCACCAGAAATGAAGCTGTTTGTTCTGCACATGTGGAAAAAGAGATGATTATAATTTTTTTTTTGAAAAATATGAGTGCACAAGATATTTAATTCCTTGATCCAACAAAAAAAAATCAATTTTGATACATACAAAAAATGTTATGTGTTATATAGTCCACCTATGTCTGAATTGTAATTCGTTTGACTTTGAAACTTGATTAAGGAAAAAATATTCAATAAAAAACTATGAAACTAATTGGAAGAACTAGATATCATAGTTACAAATCTAAATTCAAAAAAAAAAAAATTTATCCTTCATGTAAAAAAAGTTATGTGTTATACGGTGAGCGTCACTCCTTAAAAATGGTGTTTACTGAAAAAAACTAGTTTTCGAAGGAGATGCAAAAAGAAGTGCAAATTGATTCCAAAAATTTTGAAAAAAATATATTTAGAATCTATAGAAAAAATTTCACAAATTTCTAGTTTGCATCATCTTGAAATTCCTCACATTTTAGCCGCTATAGGTGTCTGAAAGTGAAGATTTAGTTAGAAAAAAATAACTAGTTCAATGTCTAGTTTGGCCAAAAGTTATAAACTAGTACTGTGGGATCACCTAGAAAGGAAATAAAATCAATAAACCATGTCTAAAATGGTTGAGGAGAGTAAAATGGTGACCAAGAATAGCCCTAAACCTCCCTTCCAAAGTCACATAACTAATCAGCACCTCAACAACACTCGCCCAGATTTTCTTGAGGGAAGTTCTCCAATAGCCCTAGCTCTCCAATTTGATTAATTAATTTTTCTCATCATCTTTAAAAAACTAGACTATCACCTCCTCATTAATCTTTTTATCCTTGAATAAATTTTGACCAACTATCGACAACCTAGTAATAGTGGCAAACAAATCCTCATTTACCTCCACTTCTATACCTTTAACCTTGAGCTTTCAATTATGCCAGAAAGAAACAAATTGCACCAAGGCATTACGGTCTTGCCCATGCAACCTCTCCGAAAATGGAGTAAAATTCCCATGACACAAAATATTCCATTGTTTCTTCTTTCTTCAAATGTCTCCACATCAATGTGGCTCAATTCTACTCTTGTCACCACCCATGGCTAACAACACAAGACTCACCAAACCCCTGCAAAAAACACTCAACTAAAGACTAGAGAGAAACAAGTCACACACAAAGCATGTGAAATGGAGGAAGGTACTAGACCATAAATGTCGCATTACCTCAACCCACACCATCATTCCTCAATAAATTCCTAACTTTCTAAGGAAGGATTCATCCCTCCTCCCACGAATGAAATTCATTTAAACTGACAGCCTTGTTGGAAAAAATATTTCCAATCAGTTTCCTTCTCGATAAACGTGAGAGTCGTAGGTCTCTTCACAAGATTGCAACATGATTATCATATCCTTAATGAGTTGGTCGACATTCCATCTCAGAGTATGAGTGCCACACAAATAATTTATTATGTTCATAGAGTCACCTTCCATCCATAATTTGGAGTACCCTTTGTTGATTGCATATCTAACAGTTTTGAATGCAGCCTTCGCCTTCATGCAATGATTGGTCTAAGTTCCCAATGGGAGTACCACTGCACCAAGGAGTCTACAAACATCATTTCTTAACCCCCCCCCCATAACCTCTAGGATCGGGATTTCCCTTTGCTGTCCCATCAAAGTTAAGTTTAACCCAACCAAAGGGAGGAGGCTGCCATTTAGTGTTCATTCTAGCAATTGAGCTTGACTTAGGATTCAAAATAGGAATTGAAATAATCTTCTAGTTAAAAGTCACCAAAATCTCATAACTAGAAAGGAAAGTAGAAGGGACACACCAAGCAAAATTAGAATGAATCAAAGCAAAATTCTCTAGAATGGCCCATTAGATTTTGATAAAAAAGACTATCAACCTTGAGTTTAAACTCTTGAAAGATCCTATTATTTCTTTCTTTCCATAATCCCCAAGCAATGTGGGACCATAAGGTCCCCCAACCACCGCATAATAGGAGAGGAAGAAGGGAAAGTCCATTGATCAAAAACCTTAGCAAGAGAATTCAAAAAGACCCAACCAATATCCTAGAGTCTTGCATAAGCATCCAAAAGAAGACATTCACTTTGGGAATCAACTTCTTATTCCATAACCTCCCCCATAAAGGAAAAGAGGTAGGAACTTTCAAATAACTCATGAGAGTAGAAGACACTAAAAAATTTCAACTAGCACAAGGGGCCCAAATGACTCTATCTAGTCTAGGAAAAGTGGGGATCCAAACCTTACACAAGAAGTCCTTCATAATATTCAAGGACGAGTCCCAAACCTCGAAATTCTTCTACTCCCCATCTTGAAAATAATCAGCCACATTGGGACCAAAAATACCCTTACACAAGGGGACAATAGGGGAGCCCAAGGAAGACAAATAAGAGAGAAAACCTCATACCAAATATCTTTCCAAAAAAGAATACTTGTACCATCGCCCAATAGAAACTTAACACCTCTAGCAATCAAGTCCCTGCAAAGCATAATATTCCTCCAAAAACATGAACCAAAAGGAATCTCCTCTGAATACATGTTCCAAGGTCTCTCCAAACCATACAAATACTTATTACCTACCAAAGAGGCCCACCCAACATCTCCATTCAGGCGCCTTCAAATTTTTTTTGACAAAAGAGCCTTATTGAAAGATTTTAAATTTCTACCAAGACCCCCTCACTTCATTGGTCTACACACCAACTCCCATGCCACAAGAGGAATTTTTCCTTTTTTCTCAACCCTTGACCAAAGGAACCTTCTCATTATTTGTTGCATTTTATCTTCAAACTTTACAAGAATCTTGAAAAGACTAATAGCGTACAGGGGAAAATTTTGGAGAGTGGACGAAATAAGCTAAATTTTACATGCCTGATTGAGGAGCGTACCTTTCCAAACTACTAACTTCCTACTAAATTTATCTAGAAAACCCAACCAAAAGGAATTTAGAATCTTTAAAACACATAGAGTGAGCCCCAAATAAGAAGATGGAAAATCACCTCTATTACAAGACATGATTCTAGCAAGCTTAAGTTGCAGAAGCCTTCTCGTACTCAGCCAATAGCCACTTAACAACTCTAACTCCCTTAACAGAAGACACAACTATCATAATAGTGTCATCAACAAATTGTTGATGATTAATCGGATCACATCTAAAGGAATGCGAAAGACCCCTCAGAGCACCAGCATGAAGCACCTTCTGGATATTATGACCCAAAGCCTCTGCCATTAGGATGAAAAGAAGTAGCGAGATAGGGTCTCCCTACCTCAGGCCACATGAACTCTAGAAGAATGGAGAAGGAGAACCATTCACCAGGACAACAAATGAGGGAGAAGAAATGAGTTGTTCAACAAGTTGGAGAAACTTCTTACATAAACAAAACCGGTCCAAGACATTCAAAAGAAATCTCCAGCTCACACTATCATAAGCTTTGAGCAAGTCCAACTTCAAGAAGAAACTAGGATTTTTAGAAACATTAATGGAATGAGAAATCTCATGAACTATAATGATAGAATCAAGGATTTGACGATGCTTAAAAAAACCACTCTAGTGCTTTGAAATCAAATTCAACAAGATTTTTTGCAATCTAGAAGCAAGCACTTTCAAAAAAAATTACAAATAGAATTACAGAGGATGATTGGATGAAACTCACCTAAACTCTTTGCATCAGTAGATTTGGGAATCAAAACAATGAAAGTCACATTAAGCTCTTTGAGAAGATTTCTTGAGCCAAAGAACTCCTTAGTATCATTAATCACATCCTCAAAGACAATTTCCCAACATGACTAGAAGAATAGAAAAGGAAAACCGTCAAGGCTAGGGGCCTTATTACCTTCAAAAGAGAAAAATGCTTCTTTAACTTTCGAGGCTACAAGAATAGCCATAAAATACTTATTCAAATTCCCCATCACAACTTTAGGAATAACTTCTAGAGAGGAATCCACACATCTTTGATCCCATACATGACCATCCATCAAGAGCTATTCAAAGAACCTTGTAGCCGCTCTTCTAATAGCCTCCTCATCATCCAATAGCAACCCATTAACTCTAATCAAGGAAATTATATTTGATGACTTATGCCGAAGAGAAGTGAGATGAAAGAACTTAGAATTATGGTCCCCAGATTTCAACTAGATAGATCAAGATTTTTTCCTCTAAAATTATTCCTCCTTGGTAACAATATCATGCATTTGCACGAGAAGACTATCTTCCAATAACTATAGATCCCCAGATAAACCCTTCATTTGGATCACATTTTGAATATTGTCCAACTTCTTAAGAATAAAATTTTTAGAATCAAAGATGTGACCAAACGACTCTTTGTTTCATTTTCTAAGATTCCTCTTAACAAAATTCAGGTTCTTGGGAACTCTGAACATTGCACAACCATCTATATTAACTTTCCATCATTTTCTGATACAATCCATAAGACATGGATCCCTTAACCACATGGCTTCAAACTACAAATGAAATCTCTTCTGATTCCCAAGCCTATCAGCAACAAAAGAGATAGGGAAGTGTTCTAACCCACATCTCCTAATAGAAGACAAGGAACAAGCAAAGTCCACAAATGAAGAAGCAAAGGTTAAAGCTTTATCTAATGTAACTTGAATATTATCCACACCAACATGCCTATTGGACCAAGTAAAGCTAGCTCCTGAAAGCTTAACATCAATAAGAGCATTATCATCAATAAACATTCTTAATTCAAACTGATTCACAGGGTTGGATTGAGAACAACCCACTTTCTCATTATCATACATAGGAGTATTAAAATATCCCATTACAAGCTAGGGGAGATCCAAAAAATTCATCCTAAGACTCCCAAGGTCATCCCATAACTTTTTCCTGGGTCTCTTAAGGTTAGGAGCATACACATTAAAAAAAACCCAAGAATAAGAATCCCTAAGGAAAAAAAGCTTAGCCTCAACATGATTGAAACCATCAGAGATTTGGATACCTATCAACAAATTAACATTCCAAAAAGTGGCCACACCACCCGAAGCTCCTTCAGAGCTAACCCCATGAAACCTATAGTCTTTATAAAATGGATTCTTAAAAGATTCCAACTTATCAATTTGCATTTTCATCTCTTGGATCAATAAGATGCTAGCTTATAGTCCTAGACAAGATTATTTAGGAGGTCCTATTTATGCAAGTTATTCAACTCCTTGATATTCCATGAAAAGATATTCATTTGCAAGAAGAGGGGATGCTCTTAGAGCACAAATTAAAGAGGGTTTTTTGGACCCCCTCAACAATATCCCACATGCACTCCCTCTCCCTACTCTTTTGTAAGTAGGTCTACCCTGGCCCCTTGACCCAGACCCACAATCTGGTTTCTACCTTCTTGTGGTGATTCCTTTGTGAGGCTGGGGGGATGAAGAATATTTCTTCTTCCTACCACACACCTAGGTGAAACCATCTTCATCTTTACTCATAGTGTCAACCACTACTAGAGCACCATCACCAATCACCAAATCTAAACTAGAAAGTAGAGGAGATGGTGGAACAATAGGTGGATCCAACATAGGCCTTTTTGTAGAGCACACAATCTCCAAGATATTATCCACATCCTGAGATAAAGAGTGACCAGCAACTAGCTCCACATAATTTTTCAGATCCTTGCCTACCTCAATAGGAGGATTAGGAATATTTTCAATATTCTTCTCATCCTCCATACCATTTCCAACAACAAATTCACCTTGGTTCTCTTTAGGTTCCTTTATCTTCCAAACTTTGGTCTGCTTAACTGCCTTAGGAGGGATACTAATCGCAGGGAAATCCTTAGCCTAGTGCCTCATCTTCTTACATTTGAAGCAAGCAAAAGGGAGATTTTCAAAAACAATTTGCCGCTTCCATGACCCCACCTTGGATTTTAAAAAGAAGAACTCAGGTAGCACAACTTCTTGGTCAATAATGACATAAAACTTGATTGCAACTAACCACTTCTTGGAACAAGTGGCTTCATCAATAGAGACAATCCTTCCAAAATAATTTGCTACCTCCTTGAAGACTTCTTCATCCCAATATTCCAAAGGAAAATTCAGAAGTTTTACCCACACAAGAGAAAAATTAGAAAGACATTTGGACAAATCTATCCCAAGTTCCCAAGGATGAAGAACCATAGAGAGATGCCCAAATGACCACAACCCTTTCAAAAAAACATTTCTTAGGTCTTCATCATAGGAAAAGGAAAAGGAAAAGAAACCATTAGCCATGGTTGCAACTTCCACCTGACCTTTTAAAGCCCACTTCTTATGAACCCAAGTGCGAACCTCCTCAATATTAGGTTGAGGACCTAAAACCTTGCCAACCAGGGAGAAATCCATTTTAACAATATTCTTGTCAACAAGAGAGTTCAAAATAGAGAAGGAAAAAACACCTTCCTCATTAGAAGAAGATACTGACTCAGAAGCAATGCCTTTTCCTTTAAACTTAGAGGAGAAAAGGTTAGACCATTTTTGACCCAACAAGGAAGATTTCCCTGTCAGCCAATTCTCTCCCACTAGAGCAAGCTCAATCTAGGGAATACTCGGATTAGCCACACAAGATTCCCCTGATGGGATCCTCTCTTCAAATCCAACATCCACTTTATCCCCTTGGATCTTAGAAATCGACTCCAATGAGGGACAATCATCACAAGACACCTTAAGTGTCTCACCCACACACTTCTCCTCTGAACGTGCATCTAATTTGACCATATCCTCCCCACAAAATCCTCCTTCCTAGACTCACCCCCAAGTATCAAAAGCTTATCCTCACCACATGATCCCACCTTGCCATTTGCAGAATCAAAAAAACCAAAATTTGTATCCTGCTTGAAATGCCGTGTGCCATGATTCCCTGGACTTGAGTTAAAATTCAAATTACTCAAGTCTGCCACCGAACTAGGATTATCTACAATGGATACCACACCAATGGTCGCCATTAGGGTCCAAATTTTTCCTTAATTAATTAAAGGACACCATTTCATTTATATAAATATATTTATTAAAACATAATGGTTAACAAAACATTAAGAATTTAACAAAACAATATAATAAATTAAATGTGGAATGAATATTAAAATAAAATAAAATTAGAGAGGAAGTAATAATTAATAATATGATAAATAAATTAAAATATAGTGCATTAATAGATCTGGCAAGATCTAAATATAGGCAATTTTTTGTAACCGTTTGGTAACCACTCTCTAAGGTAAATGCAGTCATTTTTGAAGATTTGGGGAACTGAAAAGAGATGGTGGGGTTTCTTTAAGAGTTTTGAATGCTTTCTTCTAGAGATATCAGCATCAATCTACTGATAGTCAAATTTATTTTATTCATGTTATAGTAGCATAATGATTAAAAAAAGAACATAAACCCAAAAGGAGGGAGAATACATCAGTCATGGACACGATGCTCTAAATCCTTGAAAGGAGAAAAATGAATAAGGTGGGAGAATTACAAAGAATGCTAGGGGGAGCTCATTCTTTCTACTATGGACATCACATGCCTTCATTTAGTGCCTTCCCAGAGGGCAAAACTCGCTTCAGCAAGCTATACCACACTTGATTCCATTCACAGCCTTTCTCCTTCTGACCTCGCCTCAGGGTTTTTCCCTCATTCTTCCTCTTTTAAGCCACAATAATTTGTTGATATTTTTAAATGACAGAGTCAAATTTCTAAAACAATCTTCAAATTTTGTTTAATTTCTAGTGATTTTGGTATTCATTAGTCTATCATATTGAAATATTGAGTTGTGATGGTTTTAGATATAGGTTACTCTCAAATGTGATTTGTAATTGTTGTTATTATTGCTACATTGTAGTAGCTAGTGGGATTATGTGTCATGTATACACTGTAAAGTGGTAATTATATAGGGATAAGTTGGAATTATTTGTAGAGGTTTGAAAATATCATGGATTCAATCAACATTAATGATGATAAACCATGTTTTTTCACCTTGTTTTAATTAAAAATAAATGCTTATGGCTCTTTCTTGAAATTGTCAGAAGTAGGGTTCAAAGTTCACACTAATATATGGTTATTGGGATATGTGTGAGACTTCAAAACTCAACTGCTTCGATATTCTCTATCAGGTGTTATACACTTCTCACAGGAGGAGATCCCTTTGAGTTGTAAATTACACTTAATTAGAGGACAAAACATTCTAAATATTGTGGTACATATTATATGGAAAATACATTTTTTTTTAATATAAGCTAAACCCTCGAGCAAATATTATATGCTCTATAAAATTATTGTTGAGTTTCAATGTAAATTACTTTCCATAAGTATTGAATCTTTTCATGTGTGAATGCATAAGATTAGTTGAGGCTTGATGAACAATAGTACTTCTTTCAATTTAAGTAGTTTGAATTGTCAACAATCTAGTTGCTACTTTTTGATTGAGAATACGATCCTTCAAGACAAGGGAATTGCTTATGTGAAGGACCATCTAATGGAAATTATTGTGCATTTCCTCTAATAGAGAATTTCATCCTAGTGAAGCTTTGAACTTCACTATTCTACTAAGTGTGGATTACTATTTGAAGTTTGAACCCTGAACCTCATCGGCACTAAATCAAAATCAAATCAAACTCTGAACTGAGAAGTAAAGTAAATGCTAATGGGACATTAGACATATAATTTGGAAAGGGAAAATTTATGTTATGGAGTTTGTACAACATTTTCAGATGTATTATTTGTTAAAATTAGTATGCTAGATCTTTTCTTTCAGTTCTAGACTTCAAATGTGTTTGTTAGGAAACTAATGTAAAATTACTAAAGCCAACAACTTTTGTACTAAATTTTTGTTATATAGTCTTTACATCTTTAGAGAATTAAATTTCAAGAAAAATATCTTGTGGAACCCTTCCTCTAATGGTTAGAGTTGTATAGTAATTCACTCACACTCTATTTGTTGCAAGATGATTGACATATTGCAACATGAAAATTATTACTTTAATTAGTGCCTTTGTCATAGTTTCATGAATTTCCAATTGAGTCATAAAGTTTTCCGAGTCTAAGTGCTGAGTGTTCTAGAATTAACCAAAATGAATTGAATCTTTGAAATTCACCCTAACATCCTTGTTGTGTCTATGTTACTTACTACTGGTGAGAGAGTCATGAGTATTTATTTGTTATCTAAAAATGAAATTAAGTCTCCATGATCGAATCTTGGTAATTTTTCCAACATTACTATTGAATAATATGGGAAATGGGTAACACAAAGAGGCTTGCATGTCATATAATCTCCATTGGAAAGATAAGATTGCAAAGATAGGTGGCTTGAATATTTAACCACTTGGATGCTAACGTTTAGAGTCTTAAAAAAAAAATCTCTCTTAGTTATCCAAATTTGGTGATCCCATTCATAGAATAGTTGATAGGAGAATTCCAATAAATGCACCATTCTTCAATCCACAAGAATATTTGAGCATATGTGTGTTATACTCGAATCCACAATGAGTTCTTATAACCTTCCTTCTCTTATAAAAGGTAGAGATTAAGGTATACATAAATATTTTTGTATCCACATCTAAATCAAAAATTTCAATATGAATATGTATGTATTAGTGAAAGTTTGGAAAGGGAAAATATGTTAAAATATTATAATGGATGGTTATTATGAAAAAATATTTCTGTTTAGGGCATGTGCAGGATCATCATGGTAAAAAAGGCCCTTAAGTGGCAAAAAATTCAAAAAGATCAGAGTTAGGCAACTTGACATAAAAATTTGAATAAGTTATCTATATTATTTCAAAAATGTGTAAGAATAGAATCTGTAACAAATTGAATGTAGTTTCTAAACTACTAGGTTTTTTTTTTTTTTAAATCTATTTGGTGAGAGTTTGAACTTTCAATGCAATAGTACTTAAATTTCAGGGAAAAAATAATAAGTAGGTGTCTGTCTGACCACCTTAACCACAATTAAATGATAATATTTTTTTATAAGATTTTAGATATAGTTAGAGGACTCATTTCCCAATGTGATGCATATTTTTTTTGTAATTGTTTTCCAAGTAAATAATTAATTATGATTTTTTTATTACAAATTTTAAAAAATATAAAAGCTTGTATGTCTGACCACCTTAACCTGGTCAAAACTTCATGAAATTCATTTTTTTTTGTTTTTAATCCTATAGTATGGAAAGCATAGAATGTGACACATGTTTTAGATTCAGAAAATGTGATAACGTTTGAAAGCTAAAGGTGCTTTTCAATCAACCTATGAATTAGGAATTTAGTCATAATTTAAATAGAAAATAAATAATAATTATTTATTAAATTCAAAATAAAGCATAATTTATATTAGTGGAAAGCTAAGAATCTCCTTTAAAAACCCTTTTTATTTCATCAATTTTGGCTAAAAAAAAGTCGTCAACCACATACCCTATATATACCCATCATATTGCCACTTTTTGGCCCATCATGATCGTGCACATACCCTTTAGGTAATTATTTGACCTTGCTAGATTAGTGAATTGGGATGTCAAAAGAAGAGATTTGATTTCATACTTACAAAATGAGTAGGTTTAGTGATCAATTGCAAAATAATAAATAAGAAAAAATTAGGTAATTCTCCTTTATGTTTGAACAATGAATTCTAGTACAATTACTTAATAGAAGTAAAATTACTTCCACTATGTATTTATTCATTACATTATTGGAATTTTTGCTTATAAGATGTATTATGAGTATTTTTTTGGATTATGGGATGTTATTGTATGTGCTTGAAAGAGAGGGTCCTTTGTGTAGAGGGGTTATTGGGTGTCTTCCAGAGGCTTGGGAATATTTGTTATTAGTTGAAATGTTATGTTTGAGCCTTGAATTGGTTGATACTATACTTGCAGTGTGTTGTTATGGGTCCTTAGATATGAACTCCTTATTGTTATTACTGTTATGTTGAGAGTGAGATGGTCAATTCCTTGCTCGGGTTATGTACTCTTGTGGATTTTTCTTTATGTGCATGATAGCTTTACCCTGTTGATTTATAGGGTCTTCTAGTTGTTAGAAGGGGGGAATGGCTCTCAATGGGGGACAATGCACAAAGTGGCACTAGGGTAACCCATGTAGAAGTTTCTTAACTCAATGATAACTTAAAATTAATTAAGGGTTAGGTAGTCTACACATTAATAAAGATAAGTGAATGCCTCGCCCATGCCTCTAGCTCTCATTTAGGTTAAGGATGGGCTAAGAAGGCCTAGTTGGAAAGACCAACTTCCTTGTCCTCATGAAAGGAATATCCGTTTTGCATGTGTCACCCTATGGGGTGGACGCCTAGTGAGAGGCTATCAGGATAACCATAGATGGGGGTCAGTGTTTAGACTGTTAGGACAACCCATGCTAGGACCATGCGATGACACTCTTCCCTTTGCATACTAGTATTCACTTGTTTTTTATCTACCTTGATATGTGTTATCCTTTGGAAGCAATGTACTTTTATGATGTGTTGTTGTAAATTAGGTTGTACTTTGTTTACTCTTTCTATATTAGTTGTGATCATCTTATTGTTGTGGGACCAAGTGTTATCTCCTAGCACAGTGGGTGGACCTTTAGTTACCACATGGATGGGTGGAATGTGCCTTTTACTACATTGGGTTTCCCTTGTTGATGATCATTCATGTGATGACTCCTCTTGGTGTTGTGGAATATTTCACTTTTTTCTATTTGTGTGGGCTATCTTACATGTACTTGTATTGCACCATAAATCAATTGTACCATGCATTATACTTCTGATGCACTCTCCTCACATTTATATGAGGAGACATTGTTGTTCAAGATGTAAACATATAATGATGTAACTAATTTTTGAACTCATTTTTTAATGGATAATGTAAATGAGGTTATTGCATATATTAGTTAATTGGATTGATTTGGATGTGGTTATATTGTTGATATGATATGGGTAATTCATATTGTTGATCCTTTAAATGTGATTTATGAAATGAGACCTATATTGTTAAATGGAATTTGTTTAATGTGATGATTTATAATTATTGTTAGTTTAGTTAATTGAATTCTAGTAGTGTAGTCATGAACCTTAGAGGACTGGTGTAGACTACATGCTAACTTATATTTTGCAATCCTAGTATGTTGCTCTTAAAAAAAAAAGATTTAGGTGTTTAAGCATGTTATCCTCTAGGGTTTTGTGTTGGGGCATTACGAAATTTTAGATCTATATCCCTCAAGTTGTTAGTCAATTTAATATCCTTGCCAATCTAAATTCCACATGTTCATTGGAAAATGATTGGTGCTAGTGATATAGATATTAGACCTAAGATCCCTTTTCCCAAATGAAAATTTTGGTGAACATAACTAATTTTACATTAACTAAATTCTAAAATATTAAGCATATCATCATAGATCTAAGGTTAATATTGTATTGTTTTGCATCCATTATATAGGAATCCATCATTTTGTGAAAAAAACATAGAAAAAAGTAAAAAAGTTGCATACCATATTCCATTCAAAGTTAAAATAGGGTTAATTTGAGTCATCATAAGTTAGATTTACATCCCAATTGCATTTAAAAATGTGCATTAGATCATATTAAATTGAAAATAAAATTTAAAAGTGCTCAAGGACTCTATCTAGGCATTTGTATATAGTGAAAAAGTTAAAAAAGTGCATTGCTTTTGTTCCAAAAAACATCAAGATTTCCAAGTTCCACATTTCACACACTAGGATCAATAGGTTGTTGCACTTTAAATTTGAAAATTTTATTTGGAATCTCATCCTTTTTCTTGAACATTTTGAAAATTTCTTGCATACTTGCATCTTGCATTACACAATCACAAATTTGTCAAATTCTAGAAAATTATTCACTATTTGATCAAAATTCTCACATGGCAGAACACTTAAACACTATTATAAACATCAAAATTTTATTTTAGCAACTTTTACCGTTCTAGGGTCTCCTTGCACCCTAGACCAGCTAGATTTGGCTCAAAATTTGATCACAAATTTGTTACTATGTTTTTTGTGTGGTTTTCCTATTTTATTTTGAATTTGTGTGTTTTACTATAAATTTTCTATAATTTAACTTTCATAGGAGGAATTCTCAAGTGTTTTAAAACTCATATGAGATTCATGACCTAATTTCCTACAAATAACCCTATGAGATGAAGTTATAGACTTATGGCATCTCACATTATAACTACATTGACTATCGATCCCAAGTCCTCTAACTCTTTTATGCAAGGTTGTAAACAATCTAAGGTAGCGGAAAAATTTCTTACACTAATCTTGAGAGGAGGATAATGGAAAAAATTATAGATATTTAAAACATTTTTAAGAAATTAAATAGAAATAAAACATAAATATCTTGCTTACCACAGGGTGTTGTCATAATAGTGGTTTACAATTCTTGAGAGGAATGAATTTTAGCTAAAATCACATATTTTTAGAAAATATAATGATTTAAGCCTTAAAATGTTCTATTTTAAGGATTCCAATTGAAGAGGGTTTGATCAAATCGCCTTAGATCAAACCCCCCCTTGGATAGAGCCTCGCTAGTTTTAAAACATACCTATAAATGCGTCTCCTTTACACCTATCAAAATGCTGATAAAAAATAACTTTTGATTTAGCTTTTGGGGGATCAAGTGAACTCATTTAAAATTTATTTCAAATGATTATGGTATTCCTTAGAACAAGCTATCCAATGAATATAATTTTAATATATGTTTTGGTTTTGTTATGTATTTGTTTTTTAAGTTTTATTAAACATAGGTTTTTCATCGAAAATGATTTTTTTTGTTCTTCACATGTGGAAAAATAGAAGATTATCAAAAAAAAATTGAAAAATATGAGTGCACCAGATATTGAAGTCCTTGATCCAACCAAAAAATAAAATAAAATTTTGACATATACAAAAAAAGTTGCTGATATCGGCGCTACATTAATCGAATTGTAATTTGTTTGACTTTTGAAACTTGATTAAGGAAAAAATATTCAATAAAAAACTATCTAACCAAGTGGAAGCACTAGATATCAGAGTTACAAATCTAAATTTGAAAGAATTAGAATTTTATCCTTCATGGAAAAAAAGTTATGCATTATACGGTGTGCGTCACTTTTTAAAAATGTTGTTTTCTGCAAAAAAATAAATTTTCGTGGGAGATGGAAAAGAAGTGCAGTTTGATTCCAAAAATTTTGAAAAAAATATTTTTAGAATCTACAGACAAAATTTGATGAGACTCTAGTTTGCATCATCTTCAAATTCCTCATAGTTTAGCCACTATAGGTGCCCAAATGTGAAGATTTAGTTAAAAATAATAATTTCAGTGTCCAGTTTGGCCAAAAATTGTAAACCACTATTATGGGATCACCCCACAACATGTTAATATACGTGGGGAAAACCCTTTCAAGAGAAAAACTCCACACTTTTAAAGCCACCCAATATATTATTTAGAAATCACAAATATTACAATATACTTGCAAAGAAAGCTTCTCATAAGAGTATCATGAACCAAAGATCCAAAGGAAACATGGCAGCTATCAAACTCTCAAAATACATCACAATACACAACCATAATACAACATGTTTAAAAAATAGGGTCCCCTTTTAGGGCAAGACAAGCCAAAAAATCTATCATCAGATATGACACCTAATGATGAATGGTCTAGATTTATATCAATAAAATATACATAAAATTTTTCTTTGAGGGGTGCTTTCACCAAGGCCTATCTAGGTGCACGACCCCTAGACCCCAAGCCAAGGGGATGAACCCCCCTAACCCCTCATGGGGGGTTCCCCCCAATTCCCCCCCCACCCACCCACACTTACTTATCAATAGTAAACCTTATGAAATTGTAAGGATAAGAATTTTTTTCCCAAAAAAGGTATTGCTAATACCCAACCCATCTTGGACTCCATTCCTAATATTATAATACCCATGACTACCTCACAATCAAGCATTTATGTAGACTTAAAATTTTAGCTACTGTGCATAGGCATAATGATAAATTAAAATAATTGGACAAAGATTTGGGGGGTTTTTCAAGATTACTTAAGCACTAAATATTTAGTGAGACAAAAAAATGCTATCATAGATGCCCTTAGGAAGTTGATCAATGATGCTCAAAGAATATAAGTGTTACATATTCTAGTTCATATAGTAGATGCTAATATCCCTAAGATAGCTAGTTGTACTCAAGCATTCACAAATGCTCAAAACCAAGGAGTAAAAAAGGTTTCCTTTTCCACAATCATATATTCTACTCCCACATTAACACCCTTATTGTAGATTCAACAATACAATACACCAATGGCTTAACTCCAAGCCTGGGGCTTCCTAGTGGGAATCCTTATAGTTTTATCACATCACCCATAACACCTCCATTATTTCCAACCCTCATAAACTATTATGATATTTCTTGGAAATATTTGTAAAAAAATAGAATTGTAGCAGACCATTTTCAGAGGGTTACCTCTAATAATAATAAAATATGATATGAATTGAATAATTGATTATATGGTGATTAAAGAGAAACATCTCCCATCTACTTATAAGCTTAACCATGTAGGAACATAACCTTTCATCCCAATATTCATAGTATTTAAGGTATTAACTAAGACTATTGTTAATGTTAAGCATGTCACAAGTTCTTAACTCATTATACCTAGGAATAAATATTATATTCTTAGGATATATGATATTAGGGTAATAACATTTTATATAATATTAGGAACCTAACATGATCCTCCCCTTTTAAAAAGCATTGTCCTCAATACTTAGTAATTTAGGATGCTTTAGTATAAATTGTTCATCTTCCCATGTGACATCTTCAATTGGAATATATTCTTCCACTTGATTAGGAACTCAAAGATAGTTCTATTTTAGAATTATTTTACTCATTTTTCAATCATTTTCTTAGGTTTTAAGACAAACTTTCCTTCTTCATCTAACTCTTGCAATTCTAACTAGACTAGAATATTATTACCTATTACTTTCTTTAAACAAGAAACATGGAATATATGATAATTTTTGTAAGATGGTGGAAGTTCTAACTTATAAACTAAAATTCCTATTTGATGGAGAACTTTATAAGGACCATAAAATTTAGGTGTCTGATTCATGTTATGTTTATTAAGGTAGATTTGTTTATAAGGTTTTGATTGAACAAATACCTAGTCCCCCTCTTCAAAACTCCTCTCACTATGATGTTGATAAGCTTCTTGTTTCATTCTATTTTGATCCATAACTAAATTATCCTTATTGATTTTTAGTATTTCTTGTTGGTGTTGAATATGGTCCTCTACTGTGTGAGATTTATAATGAAATTGTAAGTAGTAAATAGTAAATGGTGGAGGGTGTAGCGTAGAAAAATGTAATCCTTTACATTTTCACATTTGGTTTGTGCCCTCTTAATTACATTGGACTTATTTAGGCCTTAATAAGCCTTATTTTACATCGAGAAGCCTAATAAATTACATTTTATGAAGGCTAAACCCGACAATAACTAATGTCAACACATAACACTTTACCTTGAACAATGTGTGTTCTAGGAATAAAGACCTAGGACCCATTCACCCATGGGTGAATGGGTCCTCCCTAGGAATTTGAACCTAAATTTAAGTTATGTTTTTGTTGGTATTTTAAAATATCTAAATTCAAATTTAGATGTCGGCTTGTAATGTTTAATTTTTGGAAAATTAAGGATACATACCTATAAATACAAGGCTATTTCATCAAATTAATCCTTGATTTTCAAGAAATTTCAAGTGCAACTTTAGAAGAGTTAATATTGTGATCAAGAGAATTCAAGTGAGGATTTATCAAGCATTATGTTGTAGCATTCAATATCTCAACAACCATATCAAATTCTTAAGCATCATGCATGTTTTTGGAGCTAACATTGTGATGTAGTTTTCAAAGATGAAGAAAACATTCAAAGTCATATATCAAGCATCAAGGTCTACATTCATTGAAGCTATTTCAGGGTATGTGCAGGATCATGATGGGCCAAAAAGCAGTGATATGATGGGTATCTGGCTGACGAATTTGTTTTTTACCCAAAATTGATGAAACGAAAAGGGTTTCTAAACGAGATTCTTAGCTTTCCACCAATATAAATTATGCTTTAGTTTGAATTTAATAAATAATTATTATTCATTTTCGGGTGATCCCATAATAGTGGTTTACAATTTTTGGCCAAACTGGACACTGAAATTATTATTTTTAACTAAATCTTCACATTCGGGCACCTATAGCGGCTAAACTGTGAGTAATTTGAAGATGGTACAAACTAGAGTCCTCAAATTTTATCTGTAGATTCTAAAAATATTTTTTTCAAAATTTTTAGAATCAAATTACACTTCTTTTTCCATCTCCCATGAAAATAGATTTTTTTCAGAAAACAACATTTTTAAAAAGTGACGCACACCGTATAATGCATAAACTTTTTTTCCATGAAGGATAAAATTCTAGTTCTTTCAAATTTAGATTTTTAACTCTGATATCTAGTGCTTCCACTTGGTTAGATAGTTTTTTATTGAATATTTTTTCCTTAATCAAGTTTCAAAGTTAAACGAATTACAATTCAGACAATGCTTTGTATAACGCGTAACTTTTGTATACATCAAAATTTAATTTAATTTTTTTGTTGGATCAAGGACTTCAATATCTAGTGCACTCATATTTTTCAATTTTTTTTTTGATAATCTTCTATTTTTCCACATGTGAAGAACAAAGAAATTCATTTTGGATGAAAAACCTATGTTTAATAAAACTTAAAAAACAAATACATAACAAAACCAAAACATATTAAAATTATATTCATTGGATAGCTTGTTCTAAGGAATACCATAATAATTTGAAATAAATTTTAAATGAATTCATTTCATCCCCCAAAATTTAAATCAAAAGTGATTTTTATCAGATTTTGATAGATGTAAAGGAGATGCATTTATAGGTATGGTTTAAAAACTAGCGAGGTTCTATCCAAGGGGTTTTGATCTAAGGTGATTTGATCAAACCATCTTCAATTGGAATCCTTAAAATGGAACTTTTTAAGGCTTAAATCATTATATTTTCTAAAAATATGTGATTTCAGCTAAAATTCGTTCCTCTCAAGAATTTTAAACCACTATTATGACAGCACCGTTTCTTTTTAATTATGACTAAAGTCCTAATTGATAGGTTGATTGAAAAAAATTTATAGCTTTTAGATGGTATCACATTTTTTTAATTTGAAACATGCATCACATTTTATGTTTCACATAATATAGGATTAAAAAAAATGAATTTCATGAAGTATTGACCAAGTTAAGGTCCTTGGTCAAACATATGAGTTTTTTTATATTTTTTAAAAGTTGTAATAAAAAATTCTTACAAAAAAATAGGCATCACATTGGGACATGAATCCTCTACTTACATTTAATATCTTATAAAAAAATATTATCATTTTATTGTAGTTAGGGTGGTCAAAAAGATGCCTACTTATTTTTCCCCTTAAATTTAAGTGCTACTGCATTGAAATTTAAAATTTTCAGCAAATAGAATTTTTATTTATTTTTAAATAAACCTAATAGTTTAGAAACTATATTCAATTTGCTACAAATTCTATTCTTACATATTTTTGAAATAGTTATAGATAAATTATTCAAATTTTTTATGTCAAGCTGTCTAACTCTAATTTTTTTGAAATTTTCACCACTTAAGGGCCTATTTTTTCCATGATGATCATGCACATACCCTTCATGCATGATCAAGATCAATATTTCAGATTGCCAAAGGTTTATTCAAGGGTTTGGTGAGTTGCAAAATAACTTGTTCATTCAACATGCATTTCACATTTCATTATTTCAATTCAAAATTTAATTACTCAAACAAGGTTTGATCAAAGAAAACCCCCATTCACCAAAAAAAACATTTTTTCCTCTTGTGTTTGTGTTGCAAGTTTTAGGTTGAAGAAGGATTGAAGATCTTTTGGAGAGAAAGATTAGAAAAATTGTCAAAGTTATCTTCAAATCATGAAAAGTCAACTACAGATATGATTTCTGACTTTCTAACACTAAAGCTCATATCAAACAAAAGCTACAAAGTGACACCAAAGTCTCTTGAAAGTTTTCCAAAATTTTTGACAAAAGACCTATTCACCCATGGGTGAATGACTCTTAGAAGCTTCCAAAACTACCTTTTGGTGATTGTTAAACATCATTCCGACTTTCTCATATTTACGATATGTTTTCTATTTCTATCAATATTGATCTTTATATTGTTGTTTCAAGTTTGAATTAGCATAATTAGGTATATTTTATAGTTTTTAGTTTTCTTCCAAAAGTGTTGTTCAAGATGAAAGCCTTGTCCTGAAGCACAAAAAAGATAGTAGATTCTATCATTGAGTCAAGACTCGCCTAAGGGTTGTAAGTCAATTCTTTGTGCAGATCTCATTTACTAATGAAAATAGGAAGATAGATCTATCTTACCCCCATTCCATATTTGACAAAAAACTATTTTTCTATGTTTCATTTTGGTGAACCTGATTTTGTACATCAAAATTCTAAAAATTGGAGTCCATTCAAACCCTAGATCTAGGATTTGCATTACTTTGCATTGAATTGCATTGATTTTCATCTTATTTAGGGTTCTTAACTTGCATTGATTTGCATCTCATTTATGGTTTTAGGTTTGCATTTTTTCATTCTTTAAAATTAAAAAATTTCAAAAATTTCATCAATTTTGTTGAGTATTTTCATAACATTGCATGATTAGTCACTTAAATAGGAAAAGTAAATCAAAATTGAGTATAAAATTAGGTATTTTTTCTTGTCATTTAGAATCATTTTACACTTGCATTTAGATATGATTTTCTAGAAATCAAAAAATGTAAATACTTGTTTAAAACTAAAATCTGAAAAACATAAAGTATTAACTTAGAAATTTGTAATTTGATTTTTCAAAACCATGAAGAAAGACCGATTCGCCCATGGGAATATGAGTCCCTGATTAGGATTTTTTTTTAATTTATGGGAATTAAAAACCATCTATTTGCATTCTATGTTTCTATGTTAAGATCCTTGTTTTAGTTTCTAGAATACCCGTTTTCTAAAATTATTTACATTAAGATTAATTAGTCAAATTCATGTGCATTTCAAAATAAAAATGGAATTTACAAGACATCATTTTCATGTTTTTAAAATAGTATAATTGATAAATTATCTTGTTAAAATTTGAAAATTTATTATCTCTTGACATTTAAATTCATTCTTGCATCATGGATATGTGTATGGGAAACATATGGAAGTCATTAATGTCTTCAATTGATTTCTGAAGTTGTGTTTTTTGTAATGATTCTAATGCACTAGAACCTAATCATGCTTAGTCAATTCCTAATGAATTTCCTCATGAGGTTGACATCATAGGAGAAGATGAGGATAACATGCATAATTTCATACATAATTGTCCTGAAAACCTTGAGAATAATGCATCCATGCAACAACCAATGCCACCTATAATCCCATCACTTGATATGTTCAACCTTTTGCATCCTAAATTTGGACCAAAAAGCAAGCCTCAACCATTAATTATTAATTAACTTGTTAACAAGAGAACTAATGATATCCTCCATCTTATACCAATAGAGTTACTAATCCCTGGCCATTAACTTAGAAGAGAGTTATGTTCAAGGCTATAGGATCTTAAGAAAAAAATTATGTGACAAAACCAATGATGAACATGAAGTCCACAAATTACTAGAAAAAATCCCAATTGAAGATACTAAAGGACTAGGATATCAAGATCCCCCCCGCTGCATCTTCCAAAAAAAGTGTCCTCCTTCATAATGATAAAGCAATCCCTTGCCAGGATGGTGGGATCACCTTAGGTTCTCCTCCCTCAAACAAGCCTCAATCAAGAAAGATATGAAAGCCATATAAATTTAGAGAATTTCCATTTTTTGCACACCAAAATAGAAATTAAACAAAGAATGAAACACTTTATCCACCAAGGATTGATTTACTTGCCTCCCATCAAAGAAAACAAGAAAGGTAAGAATACAAATATGAACTATTATGCATTTAATCAAACACTTGGTCATCTTCCCAATGTGTTTCATGGTTTAAAGGGACTTAGTTAATATGATATATTTCCACAATATTGTGATTGGATAAATCCCTTAAAAATTAATTTCTCTAATCCTTGCCATGTGATAGTTCTAGAATCATAGTATTCTCACTATTACATGCTTTGCATTTATTGCAAATCATTTCTATATTGTGATAAGCTCATTCTCATCGCCCATCTCAACTCATCCTTGTCCTGTTCTTAGAGGGGCAAGGGGTTAGGTAATCCTTGTCCTAGTACAAAAAATTTCATTGTCCCTTTGGCTAGTTGTCCACCTTTAAAATATGATGAACAATATTTGGATATGGATGACCTAATGAAACAACCAAAAATAGGAGAGAGTGTGGCTATCCTTGAAGATTTATGGCTCCTATTTCACCAAAGTTTCACTCAAGGAAACCCTAGAGATCTCAATCCGAGGATGGAATGAAGGAAAGAGAACTGCTAAGGGTTGTCCTAGGGTATGAATAATTAATGAAGAGGGGTTCACCACCAAGCCAGGGCTCAGAAAGACATGAAATGAAAGAACTAATGTTTAAACCTAGTGCAATGCAAAACTTTAGTAAATGACCTAAAAATACATGTAAATCTGAACAAAAAGTTGAGAGACTAGAGGTGTGCACCTAGAAATTTGAAGGAGCTCAAAATCAACTCTAAAATGTTGCTTGTAGGGAACAATGGGACTCATAGGCCATTTTTGTCACATTAGTCCTAGTCTATGGTTTTTGGGCTAGAACAAGTTTATGATAGTGTAGATTTAGGATCTTAATTTTTTTTGGAAATTTTCCTCTAGTGGGACTCACATTCCACTTCTAGAGTTTCAATTCTATTCTACCTTTTTGGAAATTCAAACTCCAGATCTATGCTTCAATCTATTTTATTCCTTCCCAAAATGATTCTTGGATTTGAACCTATTAAAAGGACCTACAAAAAGAATATAGAGTTTATTTTCTTATGGGGGGTTTTCCTTGGTCGAACCCCTAGTTCAATAATTAAACCTTGATATAAACAATAGATCTTGAATGTAAATGTGAACATGAACCCTAACCTTAAGTGTATCTAATATTAGTAAATTGGAAATGCAATGCAACCCTATTTTTTTGTGCTAGAATGAGATGCATCAATGGAAATATTAAGATGAATGACACCTTGAGAGATCCCTAATCACTCAAATGAGCCCTAATAATATATGCTTACTTTAGGCTGAATATAGAATGACAATGGAGGATGGAATCACTTAGGAAACAAGTAATTAGGTCTGGATTTATGGGTAATTGCATCTCTCCAACTTAGAATCCATGATGATTCACCATAGGAAACCATAATTGATCCTTAACAATGCCAAATCTTAAATGAAAGTGAGCTTGAAGACCTACAAATACACTTTTGATGTTGTTCCAAGACTTCAAGTTTTCTTTCTACTTGCTCTTGAATGATCTTGCACAAAAGAATACTTGAATGCTTATGAATGCTTAGATCTTGAAATTGCTCTTCTAGATTGAAAATAGTGACTTAAAAGCTTGCTTATATGGGAAATATATCTCATTTGCCATTATTTAGATCTCAAAAGATGAAATCAACAAGAAATTTGAATTAAAAACATGAATTTCTTGCTTAAACCCTAAAAAGTGTCCAAATGGGACTTTTACACCACTTGTAGCATATGTCTCCCACCTAGGGGGACTCTTACACCCAAGGTAGCATGTGAGTCCCACCTTAGTTTTTTGGGATGGGTTGTTAAATTTTATAATGTTTTTTATGATTTTATTTGGTTTTTAGTTAAAATAAGGCTCAATATTTGAAATAAAGGGTCTAAGGGACCTATTAATGATTATTTAAAGGATTTTTAATGTAAGGGTACCAAAATAGGCCCATTTATTAGGAAAAGAAATTGCACTATCTCTAAGAAGGGAGTAAAATTTTTGTTGCCACATTTAGCCCCCCTTTTTGTTCCCATATGACTCTACATGTTGCATATGCAAGCTAAAGGAATAAAAAGAATAAGATTCATAAAAGGATTCTCATATGGATTCTTTCATAATAGAGGAGAATGAAGCCTCCACTATAGCTATCTACACAACCACAATGTTAGGAACTGTATCCTGCAACACTAACTTGTTAGTCATTCAAAAATACTCTTATCTAACTTCTCATAGAAATAAAATTTGAGGGAAGATGTATTCGCCACTTTGATTTTGCTTGTTTTATGGAGGTGGAATCAAGGTAGCAATCTAGCCACATTGAATTGTATAAGTTGTATCATAGGGTATTTCCAAGTACCATACCACATAATGATAGAAATTTTCTGAGAATTGAGTGGAATCATGATTACAATGTAACAAACAACGTTGAAAATAGAGCTCTCTAGCCTTTGGTATGTTAGTTTGAATGAAAGGAACTTTTAACCCTAATATAGTAAAAACCTAATTTTAACATATATAAGAGAAAAAAAATGAAGTAACTTGAACTAATTTTATTTTTTACCTTATTTTAGCTTGAATTTGTTAAGGAGTGAGTGAGAATGTCAAGCTGATGAGAGTATGTGCCTCTAAGACTTGAGGTCCTATAGGAGGAGGTAGCCTGAGGTTAGCTTGAACATCAAGTGAGTTGAATTTTTTGTGCCTTATCTTCATCAATCTACATTTATTTTACATTTTTATGTATTTCTAGGTTGATTTAGGAACCTACAATAAAATTTCACAAAGCATCCCTTTTTTTGTGAAGTGTCCCCTTTTGTTGCAAAGTGTTTGACTTTTTCACAAAGTGTCCTATTACTTCGCGAAGTGTCCCAAAAGGGAACTAAAGTGTCTAGGACCCTTAGACAATACACTAGAACAAATTTAGTACACTTTTTTAATTGTTGAAGTGTATATTTAATTTTTTACAATTCTTATAGGACATATTTTTTCTTTTTTGTTAGATTCCACCTTGGTCACGAGAGTGTCTTAGTGGGAGATAGTTTTGTCACCTATGAGAGCTAGTCTCAACATTATCAAATGAGGACACATAGATATTATAGAGCATTGTATTATATTGGGCATACCTCATGCCTCGTGTGAGATACTATGATGCTTATTTGATGGCACTAGCTGAGAGGTGGTATTCAAACACCTATATGTTTCATCTCCCTACATGCAAGATGACTATCACCCTAGAGGACGTCCATCACATTCTTTGAATTTAGATTCAAGGTGAGAGAGTTCATTTTTTAGGGGAACAATCATTTCATGAGATGAAATACAATATACAATTCTACCTTGGAGGTCCAATTTGGAATGAGATCGTGGGGATGCACATTGAGTTATCATGGCTACTCTACTCGTGACCATCCCTTTTGATACAAATCATGGTTTTCACAGTGGAACTAGTACTCATCCCTAATGGCCAAGGAGCACATCTAGATGGAGGAATAGTCCACATGATATGATAGATGGCATAACAAAGGACCATATATGCCTAGGGCTGCAACATCCTTGCACTCTTGTATTATAATTTTGTGAATTTTACATACCATGAGGTCAAAAATATGGTGCATTGTGCACAATTGCATGTATGTGGTGCCTGGAGCATATCACATGCACTAGGCTGACATGGTTTTTGTTGTTATCAACCCTAAGATATATCCTTATGCATTTATAAGTTATCCACTAAGGTAATCATGGTAGTATGGGGATTTACACTTTTTGAGGGTTAGATTCAACTGATTAGATCGAGAAGAGATCTTATGGAGATGATACCAGCTGATACCATAATGGCTAGATGAGACTTGATAGTTGAGGAGGATGTAGATTGACATATTTCTATTGGGTACACATGACTATGTAGTAACATCATTCTACTACGAATGTGTCATGCAATAGTTCAGGCAGATACAGGTACCACAAGTGGGACAATCCTTCTACAAGAAATCAATGTGGAGTGCTTGAAGGCCTTGGGATAGGATATGATTCACCACTTATGATTTTTTCTATAGCGACTTAGATTGCGATGATCATGATATGCCTTCGATATCCAATGCCGATGAAGTCATTACCAAAAATGAGTACAAGGAGTGGTGGGTACTAGCACAATAAACTCCTATATTCCTAATGGATGAGCCTATAGGATTTGCAAGACCATTTCAAGATTTGATCCCGGATGAGGAGGAGGGGAGAGATGATGAGACAAGACTTAGGGCTGAAAACCTATTCATAGATGAGATAGATGAGGACTATGATGAGGGTATAGAATTGAATTATGATGGGTACAAGAAGGATGAGTAGGAGGATGAGGAGTAATAGTTAATGGATGAGGGTGATGATATAATGGATGAGGATCCAGTTAGCCATTAGTGGAGAGATCCATCTCCCACTTGTGTGACTAGATCGTCCAGTCAACAACTACAACACGTACTAGCACCTACAGTCATGGAGGGGCTAGCACATCCCCCATGCCTCCTACATAGGATGAGGCTATCTTCACACAATCAACCTGAGATATAGGTGATGAAATTTTATTTACTATTATTCTCATGCTTATGTCTATTCTTATTGTTTTAATTTTATATCTATATAGGGTGATCTCACAATAGTGGTTTGCAGTTTCTTAGACATCCTAATTTTTACTGAAATCACATATTTTTAGAAAATATAATGATTTAATCGTTGAAAGGTTCCATTTAAAATATTTCAATTGAAGAGGGTTTGATCAAACCACCTTAGATCAAACCCCTTATATTTAACCCTACTACTTTTAAACCATACCTATAATGGAGTCTCCTTTATAGGTCTATCAAAATGTTGATAAAAAATCACTTTTGGTTTACCTTTTTGGGGATCAAAAGAATTCTTTTAAATTTTATTTTTTCTATGTAGTCCTTATTATAAGCTTCCCAAAAAGTATAATTTTAAATATATTTAATTTGATTATTTATTTATTTTTTATTTTTTGTGAATGTAGGTTTTTCACTGAAAATCAAGCTCTCTATTATGGATATGTGGAAAAATAGTAGATTATCAAAAAAAAATCTGAAAAATATATATGCTCTAGATATTTATTTCCTTGATCCAATTAAAAAAAAATGAATTTCCCTAGATTAAAAAAAAAATGTGTTAGCAAGTAAACCTATGTTTGAATTGTAACTGGTCTAATTTTAAAACTTAATTTAGGAAAAAATATTCAATAACACACTATGAAACCAATTGCATGCACTAGATATTATGGTTATGAATCTAAATTCCAAAAAAATAGATTTTATCATTTATAGAAAAAAACTTAGGTGTTAGCTAGTACATGTTACTCTTTAAAAATAGTGTTTATTATTAAAAACTAGTTGTTAAAGGAGATGGAAAACAAATGCAATTTGATTCAAACTTTTTTTTTAAATATATATTTAGAATCTATGGAAAAAATTTCATAAATCACTAGTTTGCATCATCTTCAAATTCTTCATGGTTTAGCAAGTAGAGGTGCCCAAAAATGAAAACTTAGTTTAAAAAATAGTTTAATGTCCAGTTTAGGGGTTTGCGCAAGATCATGATGAGCCAAAAAGTTGCAATATTATGGGTATGTGTAGGGTATGTGGCTAACGAAATTTTTTCTAACCGAAAATTGATGAAAGGAAAAGGATTTTTATAGGAGATTCTAAAATTTCCACCAATATAAATTATGCTTTCCTTTGAATTTAATAAATTATTATTATTCATTTTCTATTTGAATTATGACTAAAGTCTTGATTGATATGCTAATTGGAAAAAATATATAGCTTTTAAACAGTATCACATTTTTTGAATCTAAAACATGCGTCAAATTCTATGCTTCGCATACTATAGGATTTTAAAAAAATATGAATTTCATGAAGTTTTGACAAAGTTAACATGGTTAGACATACGAGTTTTTTAATATTTTTTAAAAGTTGCAATAAAAAATTCATAATTTATTATTTACTTGGAAAAAAATTACAAAGAAATATGCATCAAATTGGGACATGAGTCCTCTAGTTATATATAAAATATTATTAAAAAATATTATCATTTTATTGTGGTTAGGATGGTCCGATAGACACCTACTTATTTTTTCCCTGAATATAAGTACTACTGCATTGAGATTTCAAATTTCCACCAATAGATTTTTTCTTTTTTTAAACAAGCCTAGTAGTTTAGAAAGTATATTCAATTTGCTACAAATTCTATTATTTTGTATTTTTGAAATAATATAGATAATTTATTCAATTTTTTATGTCAAGCTGCCTAACTCTGATTTTTCTAAATTTTCCACTACTTAAGGGCATGCTTTTTCTATTATGATCATGCACATACCCTTGGAAAAAAATTGTAAACTAGTATTGTCGGATCACTCTATATCATGATGTGTATTTATTATATTTATTATTTTTATCTTGTAAGGGTTGTGAGAGATTTACATGATCTCTATCGATAGGTGGTTGCAAAGATAGTGCCTATGTTAGTCTTTGATGAGGCTACTAGTACAAAATATGTTCCCTCACCTATCGTGGAGTGAGACCTAAAGTTTTTCGAGCCATATGTCATGATGGAACCCCTAAATATTATTTTGGTTTCTTTTCTCATCCTTCAAAATTTTGGTTAAATCCATCTCGTTTGACTTAGGGATTTGTTTACGATCACTATTTTAGGGTTTTATGTTACTTGGACCCTTCTTAAAATAACCCTCAAGATTGCATCCTTTCCAAATCTCTAACTAATTGTTAACTCCCTACTACCGGTTTTCAATCATTTAAGTTGCATATTATGCCATTGGAGCTCATGAAGCAACTGACCCCTCATGCCTAGGTATGAAATACTTTTATTTTTAAGGTATGGATCAATTTATGAATTAACAATCTTCCTCCAAAATGGCCCCTACAAGCACTAGCATGAAATTTTTCAAGTGCTATAGGGATTTCTAATTGTTTAAGGCATCTTTAGTGATAGACAATACGAAGGGAAATAGGGACTTGTTGCTCATCATTGTAATTAGCCTGACAATGAAAGGAACTATAGTGATGGACAATCACTTAAGTGATTGAGAATTTCCACATGCAAATAAGATTTTTTAAGAAAGGGGACCTACTAGGACAATGCACGAAAATGTCTCAAAGGACCTAAAAATATTACATCAAAGGATTAAAAATCCAAATAAGGTTAGTCATTAGTAAAGCAATTGGTATCAACCTATAGTATTGCTTTGATAAGCTTCTATCTATGGATGAGGAAGTACTAAATATTTGAGGATGTGTCTTTGGTTCTTGGTTTCCTAGTGCTTTTGATAAAATTTGATAAAAAGAGGAAATAGTGTGTTGTAATAGTGTTTTGGGTGATAGAGTTTTGTTTTGGTTTTGCTACGCATTTCTTCTAGGTTGAAGTTATGCCTGTGTGAATTGGATGTGTTGGTAAGAGGTGTTATATTTAAGAGCTGGTGTGTTTGATCATTGTACAACATAAGTTATGTAAACTACTGTGTGACTTTGCACTGCAGATGTGTCTAGGAGAAATAAATTTGCTCCATGTTCCTCCACATTTTTGTTTTGGGTATTATGATTCTGAAGTTGTTTTGATGGTGTTGGTCTTTCACCTTGATCAAGAGGGTTTTAGGTTTTGTGCTATGGAATATTTTTTTCTAAGTAACAATGTATGGTAGAGTTGTTTGAGTGCACTAGGTGTATACATTCTTCAAGTGAAATTTGTTGTGAAGGAAATTGATAGATTTTAGGGTGTTTTGGGAATATTCTAGATCATGTTCAATTGTGGAACATGTGGTTTTCAAGGTTTCCTTGGGTTTGAGGAAGCATGTACTAAAAATTTTAATGGTGTTTGCATGGGTAACAACTAACCTAGTGTTTAAACTACATGCAATGCATAAATATTTTTTAAGGAATCATATGGCTGAGTGATGTTGTTGATTTGGGTCCTAAGTAAGGTTGTATTTGTTCTACATACACTTTTATCTACCATGAAAGTGTTTTAACATCAACCTAATTTGAATTTGAATGTTTAAGGTTCATAGCTAACCTTAGAGAAGGTTTCAAGGTTGAAGATGGTATAAGTATGATTTTAGTTGTTGAAGGATGTGAAGGTAGGACTATGAGATGAAAATGATGCAAACTTCAGTGTGTTAGAGTATGAAAAGATGCAAAGTGAAGTGTGAGCTTTCATGTGTTAGTTTACTAGATGTAGTGAGTAGAAGGTAGCTACAATTAATTAGTCAAACTGCCAAGGTGTTGATTTCATTGTGATGGATTTTCTATCATATTGATATTATTTGGTATGTGTAACATTTCTTCTCCATCTTATTTTCTATTTTTGTAGTGATCCTTTTGATAGTGATCCTTTATTCTTTGGCTAGTGATCACTCTAGTAGTCAACCCTATTTTATTTAGTGTTGATATTACTTATATTATGAGCTAATCCTCACTATTGTTTTTTACTTCTTGGATTTTCCATGTAAATATAGTGTTGTTTGGTGTGTGATGTTAAATTGTTTATATTTTCATTATTTTTCTTCATGCTAATTCATCATAACAAAATTAAGGGTTTAATGAATGAATGTGAATTTAAATGTTAATGAGGGTTGTTAAGAGTTATGGTACAATTGGTTCAGCCCTCCTCACAATTGTTTTATGTATTCGACACCTTTGGCCTTAATTTATATAAGAGGAGAAAGTAGGAAAAAAGGAATGTTTATTCGTTCCTTCAGTTCCTTGGAAAAATGTACCCGTTTCTTGACATGGGAATAATTCATGATAAAATGGACTTAATGTGGCCTTAATCTACTGTTGTAAGGAATTTTATGTGTCCACAATAGGTCTTGGAACTCTACAAATTAAATAAAAGTCTTCTAATGATGTCTTGTGAAGGTGTTGTGAGCTGTCATAAGACATTTCTACATTCTTTTAGACTCTATTCCTTACAATTCACCTAAAAATCACCTTTTCATCACTAATCAAGTCCTATTTTGAAGTGTTGTAAAGTCTTGTAACAAGATTTCAAGATTTTCTAGGCACAACTTCACTATTTGTCCATTTCTTATGATTTATTTGGTCCCTTTATTCCCTCATGTGTCTTAATTAAGTATATTTTGAATGTAAGCCTAACAAACAACATTAAATACAAGATAATTCTCAACACCCATTTTAAAGTCTTAGGTGGGACCCATTCGTCATGGGTGGCGAATGAGTCCCCCTTGGCTCCAAATTCATTTTTTTAAAAATTTCCTTTTGGGTTTGTATAAATAAGTGTTTTTATCCTCATTCTAAATTGCTCCTCTCATACACGTACATTCTTCATTATTCATTCACCATTCTTCTATTTCAAGTCAAACAAGTCAAGGCTTTCACATTGCAAGCCATAAACTTAGCTTCCTAAGACATCTAAGGGAATATTTTGTATGTTTTGATGTAGAATTTAAGGATAAAACATCATGGAAATGTAATATTTTCCATTATTGTATGTTTCATTCCTTTCTTTCATCGTTTTGGTTTAATTACCTAAATGGGATTTGACCAAAGAAAACTCCCATGCCCTAACATTCAACATTTCTTCTTCTCTTCTTGTGTGTTTGAAGATTTAGGTCCTTTGGGAGCTTGGAAATCATTGTAGATCAAGTTCCAAAGTTGTTAAAGTCCACTCTTCATTCAACAAGTCAAAGAATTAACTAAATCTCATTTTCAGGCCCATAAGTCAGAGTTTCAGAAGCAAACACCTTTAAAACATTAAAGTGTAGATTGGAAGCTACAAAATCCACTCTTGAATATTAAAAAAATAAAAAGTGGACTCATTCGCCATAGATGGAAAATGATTCCCTTTTCTAGGTCCATTTCATGTTTTCTGCATTTTTTGACACCCTTTTGACATAAACAAATTTTGGTTCAATTTACCAGTCTAACTAGGATTGATTTTCCCAGAATGGCGAATGAGTCCCTCCAAGCCCTAAAATAATCATTAGTAGCATTTTAGAAGCAATCTCTAGTCTCCATCAAGTTTATAAGTGCACTCTTTCAATTTGAATTATTTTTGTTGCATTTTTCCATTCATTTGTAGGTGATTTTACAATACTTCTCTAGTTTCTATTCATTAGTCAATCAATCTTATTAGTTTCTTGCATTCAAACATTGCATCTAGGAATTTTGCATCCTTTTTTTCATGAATATCACACTAATGTTTGAATGTAAAAATAAGTATTTTTGGACCCATCTTTTTCCTTTTAGGTGAAAAATCCTAGAAGTTCTAAAAAGAAAGTAGGTCCCAAAAATCTATGTTTCATTTTGGTGAAGCTATTGTTTGAATCCCCTCTTTCCTGATTTTGGAGTATATTACTCATTCTAGAGTTGATTTCCTTGAATTTTGTATTAGTTATCTCGCATTCTCAAGTTTGATTTTTGCATGAGTAAAAGTGCATGATAGGTTGTATTTTTTCATCTTTAATCACTAAAAAGTTCTAAAATTCTACATTTATCACTTAGGCCTGCATCTTAGCACTCAAAATTCATAAAAATCAGTCACATTTTTTTGAAAATTCTAAAAAGTGTCCATACTAGGACTCATTCACTACGTTGGGAAAATCAATCCCTTCTGACCCTTGAAACAACATTTTAGAGAATGAAAATTTGTTTTTAGGCTTTTTTTTGGTGCCTTAACTTGTATATATCAGATAGTTGCATTTCTATACGATGCATTTTGTAAAATATCACTTCAGTTAAATCATTTCATGCATTGTATAATTTCACTTTTTCCATCACAACAAATCATTTTTAGATAGTTGCATTCTATAAACAAGCACTTCAAAGCTAAAAATTGCATTGTTGTGTACTTTATTTCATTTTAGCACGTTTTCTTTCAAAATATATGCTCTTGATTTCATTTAACATGGATTTTATATAAGCATACTATTTAGTTTTATGATTTTTCTTTTGACTACCATAATAGGGACTTTAAGAGACAATCCATTAATCCAATCCTTAATATTACATTACCCATTGGTGAGAATGCGAATGTTGACAATCATAACACACATACTTGTTCTCCTATTAGTTACGAAGATATTTTGGTGCAAGAAGTTTCAAGCCTTGAAATTATTGATTTTCAATCTCCTTATTCCCCTTTGGATGACCTTACACAACAGGAGCATGAGATCATAGACACATTCCTCAACATCACCTTACCCAAACTCCATGCTTATGACAGTCCATCTTTTCCATCTCCTAATGTCTCTCCTCGATGTAACAAGGATAGGTTGGTGTTATAAGATACCCCTATTAAGAAGATTTCATGATACTCTTTATTTCCCCTTCCCTAATCTCCCTATCCTATGGGAAGATCTATTTGAAAATGATAATGGTTCTTCTCTTGATACCTCCTCCACCTATGATGAAGCTACTTTAGAAAGCTCAAACTTGGATGAACATGTTACAATCTCTCCTTGTAGGGTAGATAACATGGAACAAGAGAATGAGCCCTTAATGTCAATAGGAATTCATCATTCCCCTCCTCATAATCCCATCATTGATCATTCCTTTATTGGAAATGAAGTTATTTTGGAATAACAAAACCTTACTTTTCCAGCACATATGGCTTGTTGTTCTCCTAAAAAATCTCCTCCTAGGGAGAATATCATGGCATTGGACTGTGCAAAACAAGTGTTTCTTGATTGCCATCACTTAGAGATACATGAAAACAAGACTACTAAGGATATTAATGCACAAGTGTCTATTTGATCCCATTTTATCAATGGACCACATACATATCCTATAAGGAATCTTCATAACTCTCTCATCCTTTACCCATCGTCATTTAATCTCGCACAACATACCCCTAACTCCTCCTTGAAAATTAATGGCCTCGAACATCATCCTTCCAACAACATTTAAACTGAAATCTCGCCAAAGACTCATGATTTGAATTCATTAGATTTTATATCCTCCTATGATGAAGAATATAAAATCTTCTAATCTATAGAGTCTTGTGTAGGTATTACATCTAAACAAGATGTACCTTTGACCCCAATCACACAAAAACCTTCTCCTCTTGATCAAGAATTCTCCATGATAACTTGATCACCCTTCCTCCTAGAACTCACAATAAATGTCATGAAAAGACTTCGTTTTGTGCCTGTTGTACAGTTCATGGTCACTCCACTAATAAATGTAATGGATTGAGTTGTAAAATACAACATTTTTAGGAGTTTTGTATGCTTCCTTATATAGTGGCATCTAATTCCTCTACTTAAGTATATTGATTTTCACTCTAGCATGCATCTCACCCTTGTAGGTCATTTTTTGTTGCCTCCTTTGGCTAGTCATTAAATTTTCATGAATACATAAGAGCAAGCTTGGGATGTGGAGGACATGCCTTAAGTTGGCTCACATATGACATACTTCCTTCCTTCATGAGGTAGTTTATTGGAAACATATGACTTGGCATAGGGTTTTCTGAGTAAGCTATCATGTTTTCCTCTTTCTCTTCTAGACTAAAGCAATTTCTCACAGTATGAGTGCTCACAACTACTTTAAAGTGGGGGCATACATCACCACTAACATTTCATTATGTATTTCCTTTTCTTGCGATTCCCTCTCTTGGAAGCATTAAATAAAATGTTCCCCAGGATGAAACCTTGCACTTGTCCTCTCATGGAAACATGATACGATTGTTTACAATTATCTTCTCTTGGAGAAATCGGGCATAATCTTCCCTAAGATGAGACCTTGCACAAACAAATAAAAATCCCTTTGAATAATCCTTACATTATTTTTCATTAACAATGTCTATAAGTATCTAAGTCATTTTCCTTTGTGGTGCCTTATTAAAGTTATCAAGAGGTATAACTTTGATATGGTTGAGCAGGAAGCCCACCTAGTGGCATGACTTTTCCCCATAGCCAACTCTATGTTTGTGAGTGCATATCAACTAGCATATGTATCTTACCTTTTTGGGCTTTCTTACCCTACAAACAACCAGAAGTTTCAGGGCCCTAGAGTGAGTATGTTGTGTCCTTCTCACCCCATAGATGAACTGAGGTTTTGTGGCCCCATAGTGTGTACATCTTTTCCACCCTGTCTTTCTTTCCATCTTGCCTTTACATGATTTTGTATCTTGGGGGATTGACCTACATGTAGGTCTTTCTTGATTGTCTACTTTAGTGTGAGTTTGAAGCAATTTAATCCTCTCACTAAAGTTGGAGTTGAATGTGCCTTAGAAAAAGTACCCTTTGATTGACATGGGAATAATTCATGATAAAATGGACTTAATGACACCTTAATCTAGTGTTGGGAGGAATTTTATGCATCCACACTAGGTATTGGAGCCCTACAAATTCAATAAAATGCTTCTAATGATACCTTTTGAAGGTGTTGTGAAGTGTTGTAAGACATTTCTAAATTCTTCTAAACTTTATTCATTACAATTCACCTAAAAATCACCTCTTCATCACTAATCAAGTCCTATTTTGAAGTGTTGTAAAGTCTTGTAACAAGATTTCATGCTTTTCTAGGCAGAACTTCCCTTTGTATCCCTTTCTTATGCTTTATTTCATCCGTTTATGCCCTTGTATGTCTTAATTAAGTGTACTTTTCAATGTAAGCCCAACATACAACATTAAATGCAAGATTATTCCTGACACCCATTTTCATATCTTAGGTGGGACCCATTCATGATGTGTGGCGATTGAGTCCCCTTTGGCTCCAAATTCAATTTTTTTAAAACTTCCTTTTGGTTTTTTATTCAAAATCACTTGATGTCAGCCTGTGATGATGTATGAATAGGTTACTAAGGCATACAATTGTATAAATAAGTGTTTTTATCCTCATTCTACATTCTTCCTCTCATACACATACATTCTTCATTATTCATCCACTATTCTTCTATTTCAAGTCAAGCAAGTTAGGGCTTTCACATTGCAAGTCATTAACTTAACTTCCTAAGACATGCATGGTTAGATTCTATATGTTTTGTTATAGAATTTCAAGATTAAAAATCATGGAAAGGTAATATTTTCCATTATTACATGTTTCATAACTTTCATCATTTTGGTTTAATTACCTAAATGGGGTTTGACCAAGGTGTTAGGGTTAGAAAGGTAGATATCTAAAAATTAAATGCAGATTTAATTAATAAACAAATAAACTATAACACACAGAATAAATCATAACACATAATTTAACATGGTTCGCCCAATCCAGGCTACATCCACTAAACTGCAACCATCCAATACTTTTATTATCTAGTGCAAAAGTTATTACAATCTTGTGAATAATCATGTTTTTCATCATACTGTAACACCCATCCAAACCCGCTTTTATCAAGCTTAGAAGCTTCTAGATTTTGGTTTCTACAAAATCATATTTTTATTTTTTGGTTGATTTTTCCCTTTTTTTTATGATGGGAAAAATTATACCATGGGCTATACAATATAGCATGATTAGTCACCACACACCAACAATCTCCCACTTGGAGACTGATCAAGCTCCACACCATCACAACCTCCCACTTGGAGACTGATCCTGACGACACTGCTGCACTTATAGCTCCCACTAGAAATAAGTACCTTGGACCTTGCTACTTTGTTATACTTGAATTCAACCTTGAAGGCCAACTAAAGATGAAGAGGAGCTCAGCTTCTCCCTTGTCACCACTTTCATAAACATAGCCACTGGATTGGCATCTCTTGTCTGGCTTGACCTGTCCATCCTCCAACACCGACCAAATGAAATGATATCTCAACTGTATGTGTTTTGCTTTAGAATGCAAGGCAAAATTCTTTGCAAGATGTATAGTACTATGGCTATCTATATACAAGTAATTTCTAGCCTATTGTTTGCCCAACTCATCCATGAAAAGTTGTAGCCATATCATCTCCTTTGTCACCTCTATTGCAGCAACATACTCTGCCTCTATGGTGGATAAAGCAACCACATTTTGCAATCAAGAAATCCAACTCACTATTGTCCCACCAACTGTAAATACATAACATGTGGTACTCTGTCTGGTATCTATATCCCCTACAAAATCTAAGTCAACGTAGCCTTTTAAATCAGTAATGAAGGCCCCAAAACATAAAAATTTATTGGATGTACCTCAAAAGTGCCTGAGAATCCATTTTATCGCATTCCAATGCTCAACTCTGGAATGAATCAAATACCTACTAACAACTCCTATGACATGTGCAACATCTGGTCTTGTGCATACCATGACATACATTAAACTACCTACAACTGAAGCATATGGTCCCTTAGACATTTTTTCTTCCTCCTCTTTTGTCTTTGGACACATATCCTTAGTCAATTTCACATGACTTGGTAAAGGTGTGCTAACAACTTTTGCATTCTCCATATGAAATCTCTGCAACACCTTTTCAACATAATTAGCTTGAGATAAAAAAATAAATTTGTTTGTCCTATCTCTACAAATTTTCATACCAAGGATTTTTTTTGCTGCCCCCAAATCCTTCATAGCAAAATATTTTGCTAACTATTGTTTTAGCTCACTTATGTGATCCATGTTTGACCCAGCTACAAGCATGTCATCAACATATAAACATAAAATAATGTAGTTGTCAATATCCAACCTCTTAAAATAAACACAATGGTTAGAATTACACCTGTTGTAGCCTTGCTCAGCCATAAAACTATCAAATTTTAAGTACCATTGCTAAGGTGCTTGCTTCAAGCCATATAAACTTTTCTTCAATATGCACACTATTTTCTCCTTACCTTTGACCTCAAATCCTTGTGGTTGTCCCATATATATTTCATCTTCTAAATCACCACAAAGAAAGGTTGTTTTAACATTAAGCTATTCTAAATGCAAATTTTTAGCAACCACAATAATTAAAACAATACGAATAGAAGTCATTTTAACAACTAGAGAAAAAATATCATCAAAATCAATACCCTTTTTTCTGTGCAAATCCCTTTACAACTAATCTGGCTTTAAATCTTTTCTTACCTTCATCCTCCTCTTTCAACCTATAAACCCATTTGTTTGGTAAAGTATTTTTACCTGCAGGTAGCTTGCATAATTCCCAACTCTAATTTTTCAGCAAGGAGTCCATTTCTTCTTCCATTCCATGCTCCCACTGAACCTTGGTATCCACGTGCATAGCTTCATCATAATATTCTGGTTCACCAACATTAGTTAATAAAATAGTATACAAAGACGGAGAAAATATTTCTGGAGGTCTATTTATCCTTGAAGATCATGTAATAGGAGTTTGTGGTATTTTTTGTTGTTGTTGTTGCCCAGCATGAGGAACCTCTGAAACATCATTGTTTGGAATATCATACAATACTAAATAATCATTTTCTTTCTTCTTATGTTGTAGCAACAGATCTTTGTACAAAAATTTCTCATTGAATATGACATCCCTACTTCTCACAATTTTATGATTTTCAAAATCTCAAAGCCTACAACCAAATTCATCAATGCCATATACAACAAATACACATTTCTTTGATTTTGCATCAAGCTTGGTTCTATTTTCAGAATCTACATGTGAAAATTCTTCACAACCGAAGGTTTTGAGAAAAGAATAACTCACCTTCTTACCCTTCCATGCTTCCTCTAGAATACCACAACCCAAAGGATTAGAGATACCTCTATTAGTTAAATAAAAAATAGTTTACACTCTCTACCCACATTTTTAAAGGTAGCCCAACATGCAATCTCATAGTCCGTGCACACTCCATTATTGTTCTATTCATGTGCTCAACCACTCCATTTTCTTATGGAGTCCTTGGAACCATTTTCCTCCTATGAATACCATTAGAGGAACAATAATATTCAAACTCTTTACTAAAATACTCACCACCATTATCAGATATGAGACATTTTAACTTTTTACCTTTTTCATTCTCAACCAAGCTTCTCCATTTTTTAAAAGTTTCAAATACATCAAATTTCCACCTAAGTAAATAAATCCATACCTTCCTAGTTGCATCATCAATGAACTTAACATAATATAGAGAGCCACCGAGATAAGATACCTGAGTTGGTCCCCATACATCTGTATGCACAAGCTCCAATTTCTCATCTTTCTTTTTCTTCCCATCCTTGAGAAAACTAGCTCTCTTTTGTTTTCCATACACACAACTTTCACATAAATCCATATTAACACATTTTAGACTTGGTAAAACATTATTTGAATGAAGTACTTTCATACCTTTTGCACTCATATGCCTAAGTATATTATGCCACAGTGTTGATTCAGAGTCAACAACAACTGTATGATCTTCTACTTGTTGAACTGTAGCAACTATTCCTGAACATTGACCCTTTTCCATAATGGTTAAAGTAGAAGGAACATTATGACCTATACGAAGATATAAGGTGCCTACTTTCACACCTTTTCCTACCACTAAGGCACCCTTTGTGACCTTCCAATTTTTATCACTAAATGTAACAACATAACCTTCATCATCTAGTTGCCCTGCTGAAATTAAATTTCTTCTTAACTTTGGAAATGCCTTACCTTGCATAGTATCCAATGATTTCCATTCTACAACTTAATCTTGATTCTTCCCTTTCCAACAATCTGACAGGATTCGTTATCTCCTAAATAAACCAGCCCAAAATCCCCTTGGACATAATCAAAAACATAACTTCTATGGGGGGTTAGCATGAAATGAAGCCCCTGAATCTAACACCCAAGAATCATCATCATTATCAAGGGAAAGAATCAAAGCATCCTCATCAGATTTATTACTTACCACATTTGCCTCTTTATGTCCTTCCTTTTTGTCTCATTTATTTTTTCAAGACCAACAATATTTCTTCAAATGACCTGGCTTACCACAATACCAACAATCCCTCTTGTCTCTAGATTGGGACCTTTGTCCTTTTATTTTCCTCGTGACTTCCCACGATTTCTATAATTTTTTCCTCTCTCCTTTGTTCTGCCCCTGCTTTCTACATTCAAAACATTGCCTGATGTGGATGTTCCACCTAAGCTTCTCCTATGAATTTCCTCGCTCAAAATAACACAAGAAAATCATCAAATTTCAATGTATTTGAACCAGAAACATAATTTCTAACAACCATTACCAAGCTATTTGAGCTTTTAGGCAGAGAACATACAATCAAAAGATCCCTAACTTCTTCATCAAAGTTTACTTTTACAAAATTTAATTGATTGGTGACCGTATTAAACTCATTCAAATGATCAGTAACTGAACCACCTTCTACCATTTTCATAATAAATAATGCTTCATAAGAAATACCTTATTCAAAGTAGAAGGCTTTTCATATAAATTTTCCAAGGTTTCCATCAACTCTTTAGTTGTCTTTGTTGTTATAATATTGAATGCCACTGATTGTACCAAGTATAGACAAATACTGCCAAGAGCTTTTCTATCCAAAATATCCCATTCCTCATCAAACATTGATGTGGGTTTCTTGGTTTTTCCTTCCAATGGCCACCATAAATCCTTCTAATAGATATAGTCCTCCATCTGCATCTTCCATAACTAAAATTTCTACCCATTGAACTTTTTAACCTTCTTACCCTCGTCTGCCATTGTTCCCACTCAACCGTGAGACTCCCACTTAGCAATGAGACCTTCCTATAGACGATAATAAAAAAAACCCACTCTAATACCACTTGTTAGGGTTAGAAAGGAAGATATCTAAAAATTAAATGTAGATTTAATTAATAAAATGAGAAACAAAAAAACACACAAAATAAATCGTAACACAAGGAATTTAACGTGGTTCACCCAATCCGGGCTACATCCACCAAATGATAGACATCCAATACTTTTATTATCCAATGGAAAGGTTATTACAATCTTGAAAATACTCATGTTTTTCATCATATTGTAATACACATATGAACCCCTTTTTATCAACCTTAGAATCTTCCAGATTTTGGGTTCTACAAAATCAGATTTTTCTTTTTTTGTTGATTTTTCCCTTTTTTGGTGATGATGTGAAAAAGTAGGAGGACAATTTTCCTCAGGGGATACCACCCCCGAACCCCTACCCAAGGCCTAGCCCAGCCTCTGACCTCGGCAAGGATACATGTTGAGGTGTACATTATACCATGGGCTATATAGTATAGCATGTTCAGTCGCCACACACCAACACAAGGCAAACCCCAGTCCCCTAACATTCAACATTTCTTCTTCTCTTATTGTGTGTTTGCAGATTTAGGTCCTTTGGGATAGTGGAAATCTATGTAGATCAAGTTACAAAGTTGTTAAAGTCCCCTCTTCATTCAACAAGTGAAAGAATCAATAAAATCTTATTTTAAGGCCCATAAATCATAGTTTCAGAAGTAGACACCTGTAGAACATCAAAATGCAGACCAGAAGCTTTGGAATCCACTCTTCAATATTTGGAGATTCAAAAGTGGATTCAATCACCATATGTGGAAAATGAGTCCCATTTCTAGGAAATTTTTATGTTTTTTGCATTTTCTGACACCCTTATGACAAAAACAGGTTCTGGCTCAATTTACAAGAATTGGTACTGATTCGCCCATATTGGTGAATGAGTCCCTCTAGGCCTAAAAATTAGCATTAGTGGCATTTCAAAAGAAATATCTAGTCTCCATTAATTTTCCAAGTGCACTCTTTCATTTTGAATCATTTATGTTGCATTCTTCCATTCATTTGTAGGTGATTTTACAATACACAATGTGTTTTCAAACAAGTTGTTTTTCTCTAGTTTGTATTCATTAGTCAATCAATCTTATTAGTTTATTGCATTCAAACATTACATATAGGCATTTTACATCCTTTTTTTATCCATATCACACTAATCTTTGAATGTAAACATAAGTATTTTTGGACCCACCTTTCTCCTTTTAGTTGAAAAATCCTAGAAGTGCTAGAAAGAAAGTAGGTCCCAAAAATCTATGTTTAATTTTGGTCAAATTGTTGTTTGAATCCCCTCTTTCCTAATTTTTGAGTCCATTAATCATTCTAGAGATTCTTTTCTTGCATTTTGCATTAGTTAGGTTACATTCTAGAGTTTCATTTTAGCATGAGTAAAAGTGCATGATAGTTTGCATTTTTGCATCTTTAGTCATTGAAAAGTCCTAAAATTATGTATTTTTCACTTATTTCTACATCTTAGGACTTAGAATTCATCAAAATAAATCACAAATTTATTAAAATTCTAAAAAAATTCCATACTAGGACTCATTCACCACCTTAGGCGAATCAGTCCTTTTTTACCGTTGAAACAACATTTTATAGAAGTGAGAAATTTATTTTTGGGTATGTGCAGATCATGATGGGCCAAAAATTGAAGAAATGAAAAGGGTTTTTAAATGATATTCTTAGTTTTTGACCAATATAAATTATGCTTTACTTTGAATTTAATAAATAATTATTATTCATTTTCTATTTGACTTACAACTAAAGCCTTGATTGATAAGTTGATTGAAAAACATCTATAGCTTTCAAATGATATCACATTTTTTGAATTTGAAACATGCATCATATTCTATAATTCACATACTATAGGATTAAAAAAAAAATGAATTTCATGAAGTTTTGACCAAGTTAAGGTGGTCATACATACGAGTTTTATATTTTTTAAAAGTTGTAATAAAAAAATCATAATTAATTATTTACTTGGAAAAAAATTACAAAAAAATATGCATCACATCTGGACATGATTCATCTACTTATATCTAAAATTTAATAAAAAAATACTATCATTTTATTGAACATCTTGGGGTGGTTAGATAGACATCTACTTCTTATTTTTTCCCTGAAATTTAAGTACTATTACATTAGAATTTCAAATTTTCACCAAATAGATTTTTTTATTTTTAAAATAAACCTAGTAGTTTAGAAACTACATGCAATTTTCTACAGATTCTATTCTTACATATTTTTGAAATAATATAGAGAAATTATTCAAATTTTTACGTCAAGTTGCCTAACTCTCATTTTTCTGAATTTTTTGCCACTTAAGGGCCTATTTTTTCCATGATGATCCTCCACATACCCTTTTAGGATTTTGTTTGGTTCCTTAACAATATCAGTTAGTTGCATTTCTGTAGCATGCAGTTTGTAAAATATCTCTTCAATTATCTCATTTCATGCATTGTTTAATTTCACTTTTTCCATCACAACATATCATTTTCAAATAGTTGCATTTTGTAAACAAGCACGTCAAAACTAAAAAATTGTGCTGCTTTTTACTTTATTTCATTTTAGCATGTTTTATTTCAAAAGATATGATCTTGATTTCTTTAAACATGGATTTTATAATCATACTACACTCTTTTATGAGTTTCCTTTTGACTACCATAATAGGGACTATAAGAAACAATCCATTAAGTCAATCCTTAAGCTTAAATTACCCATTGGTGAGAATGCAAATGTTGACAATCATAACACACATACTTGTTCTTCTTCTAATACCTCTCCTATTAGGGATGAAGGTATTTTGGTGCAAGAAGTTACAGGCATTGAAAATCTTGATTTTCCATCTCCTTATTCACCTTTCAATGACCTTACACAACAAGAGCATGAGATGATAAACATATTCCTCAACAACACCTTACCCAAACTCCATGCTTATGACAATCCATCTTGTCCATCTCCTAATATCCATCCTCGATGTAACAAGGATAGGTTAGTTTTAGAAGATAGCCCTATTAACAATCATGACACCCTTGATCTCCCATTCCCTAATGTTTTTATCCTATTGGAAGATCTATTTGTAAACCATAATAGTTCTTCTCTTGATACCTCTTCCACTTGTGATGAAGCTACTTTACAAAGCTCAAAGTTGGATGAACATATTAGAAGCTCTCCATGTAGGGTAGATAATATGGAACAAGAGAATGAGCCCTTAATAACAATGGGAATTCATCATTGCCCCCCTCATAATTCCATCATTGATCATTCCCCTATTGGAAATGAAGTTATTTTCAGAGAACAAAGCCTTACTTTTCCAACACATATGGCTTGTTGTTCTCCTAAAAAATCTCTTCCTAGGGAGAATATTATGGCATTGGACTATGGAAAACAAGTAGTTCTTGATTTCCCTCACTTAGAGATACATCAAAACAAGACTACTGAGGATATGAATGCCCAAGTGTCTAATCAATCCCCTTTGATCAATGGACCATGTACATATCCCATAGGGCATCTTCATAACTCTCTCATCCTTTACCCATCTTCATTTAATCTCGCACAACATACCCCTAACTCCTCCTTCATAATTAATGGCCTCGAACATCATCCTTCCCACAACATTCAAACTGTCATCTCACAAAATGCTCATGTTTTGAATTTGTTAGATTTTGTATCCTCCTATGATGAAGAATAAAAAATCTTGCAATATATAGAGTCTTGAGTCGGTATGACATCTAAATAATATGTATCTTTGACATGAATTACACAACCACCTTCTCCTCTTGATCAAGAAGATACATTGTCAAGAATTCTCCATGATAACTTGATCACCCTCCCTCTTAGAAATCACAATAAATGTTATGACAAGACTTTGTTTTGTTCCTATCATAGAGTTCATGGTCACTTCACTAATGAATGTAATTCCTTGAGTCATAAAATACAAAAAAAGTAGGATTTTGGTATGCTTACTTATATGGGGGCATCTAATTCCTCTGATTACTATTTACTTTCACTCTAGCATGCATCTCATTTACCATTTTGGCTCACCTTTGTCTTGTACTCAATGGGGGAAAGGGGTTATGTAGCTTTACCCTTGTATGCCATTTGTTGTTTCTTTCTCTGGCTAGTTATTAACTTTTAATGAATACATGAGAGAAAGCTTAGGATGTGGATAACAAGCCTTAAGTTGGCTTACATATGACATACTTCCTTCCTTCATGACATAGCTTATCAAAAACATATGGCATGGAATAGAGCTTTCCAAGTAAGCTCTCATGTCTTCCTCTTTCTCTTATACTTTAAATGAATTGCTCACAATACAAATACTCACAACTACTTTAAAGTGGGGGCATACATCACAACTAATATTTCATTGTGTGATTTTCTTTTCTTGTGATTCCCTCTCTTGGAAGCATTAAGTACAATGTTTCCTAGGATGAGACCTTGCACTTGTCCTCCCTTTGAAACAAGATGAGATTGTTTGCACTTATCTTCTCTTTGAGACATTGGACATAATATTCCCTGAGATGAGACCTTGCATGAACAAAGAAAAATACCTTTGAAGAATCCTTACATTATTTTTCATTAAGAATGTCTATAAGTAGAAAAATAATTTTCCTTTATGGCGCCTTATTAAAGTTATCAGGAGGTATAACTTTGATATGGTTGAGGTGGAAGCCCACCTAGTGGCATGACTTTTCCCCATAGCCACCTCTATGTTTGTGAGTGCATACCAACTAGTGTATGTATCTTACCTTTTTGGCCTTTCTCACCCTATGTACAACTAGAAGTTTTTTGGCCCCATAGTGAGTATGTTGTGGCCTTCTCACTGTATAGACGACCTGAAGTTTTGTGGCCCTAGAATGAGTATATCTTTTCCACCCTATCTTTCTTTCCATCTTCCCTTTGCATGATTTTGTATCTTGTGGGCTTGACCTACATGTGGATTTTTCTTGAATGTCTACTATAGTGTAAGTTTGAAGCAAGTTTATCCTCTCACTAAAATGGAGGGTAAATGTGTTGTAGAAAATATATCCTTTGCTTGACATGCAAATAATTCATGATAAAATGGACTTAGTTAGGCTTTAATCTAGTGTTGTGAGGCATTTTATGCATCCACACTAGGTCTTGGACCCCTTCAAATTAAATAATATTCATCTAATGACAACTTGTGAAGGTGTTGTGAGGTGTTATAAGACAGTTCTACATTCTTCTAGACTCTATTAATTACAATTCACCTAAAAATCACCTTTTCATCACTAATCAAGTCCTATTTTGAAGTTTTTTAAAGTCTTGTAACAAGATTTCATGCTTTTCTAGGCATAACTTCACTATTTATCACTTTCTTATTCTTTATTTCATCCCCTTATTCCCTTTTGTCTTAATTAAGTGTATTTTTGAATGTAAGCCGAACAAACCACATTAAATACAAGATAATTCCAAACACCCATCTTTAGGTCTTAGGTGGGATGCATTCACCATGGGTGGTGAATGAGTCAACCTTGGCTCCAAATTCAAATTTTTTAAAATTTCATTTTGGGTTTTTATTCAAAATAACTTGATGTCATCCTGTGATGAGGTGATGGGTTACTAAGGCACAAGATTTTATAAATAAGTTTGTTTCTCCTCATTCTACATTCTTCCTCTCATACACATACATTCTTTATATATCTATACTTCTCTCTCCTATCTCTATTTTTTCTCCTTGCATTTGCCTCCCTCTCTATATATTTATACATATCTATCTCCCTCTCTAGCTTTATCTATATCTCTCTCTTACTCATATGTGCACACACTCCTTGCTTCTCCCTCCCTATCTCTATCTCTATCTCTATCTCTCCATATTTGCATTCCTACATATCTTCCTCCATCTCTCTCTACCCCTATATCTTTCCCTCTCCTCTCCATATCCCTCCCTTTATCAATGTCTACTTACCCCCTACCCTCTCTCTCTCTCTCTCTCTCTCTCTCTCTCTCTCTCTCTCTCTATATATATATATATATATATATATATATATATATATATATCCCTCTTTTTATCCCCATATCTCCCTTTCTCTCCCTCTCTCCCTATTGCAAACATAACAAGAGCCTATTTGTAATGGATCCTTATTATCTTCTTGATTCAGAGGTTCTATTTTAGTTGCATTTGGATCCCTGTAAGGGGATGCATAGTTGGTTTGAAGCTATCACTTCTCCATTGAACCTTTGTTGCACAAACAACATCATTTTTTAAATAGCCTACCAATTGACTTCATATATGCTACACAAATGTATCTAAGAAAAAACAAAAAAATTCCCTAATTGTCCTTCCACATTTCTTCCAATACCCATTGCAAACCAAGGTGTGATTGCTAATTTATCTCTAAGTGTATACTTTCCCTACTAGAAACCTTTGTAATTTTTAATCACTACCTTCAACTACCACGTCATTTATTTAAAAAATTCATATTTTAAAAAGTATGTGAATCTTATCCTGACTTTTCAAAAGAAATTCACTAAATTCAACAAGCTTCGCGTGGTCTTTCACTATCATTTATACCTATTTTAGTCTCTACTCAACACTTTTCCCATAAATCAAACGAACATTGTTTCCTTTTCTTTTAAAATCTTGACAAACTGCCTGGTCAGACATAGACATGGAACAGCTGTCTTGACCAATTACGAAATTTAGATTGGAAATTCCTAAAAGTTACGGAACCCCCAAAACCTTTTCTCGTAAAATAAAATAAAAAATAAAGCCCAACTTCTCTTATTTGAATGCAAGCAGCTCTTCATTTTCAAAAGGGAAAGTTCACGTCCTTTTGGCCTATGTGAGGCCGTCCTCTAAAGTTTGGAAGATGCATGTGACTTGGATTTTCACCGTCTTTAAATAATCAGCCTTTCACATTGTGTTTTGATAGTGGGTCAAAAGTAAATATGGTCTTCTTTTGAATTGGAATTGTAATGTATTTGTTTAATGAGATTTAATCATCTGTATATGATTTTTGAATAATTTGTTGGAATTTGGAGGATTAGTCAAAATTGATATGTCTACCATTTAGGAGCAATTATTTTGACTAAGTTGATACGTATTCTATAAAGACTCAATGACTATAGGGTAATTATTCAATCAAAGTAGTCTAAGCACAAATTTTCTTTCATTTCATTTTATTATTTAGATATATGAATATTCACATTGCAATTTATATCATTCGTCTTGTAGTTTATTTTATTAAACTGCGTTTGATAGTGAGTCAAAAGTAAATATGGTCTTCTTTTGAATTGGAATTGTAATGTATCTGTTTAATGAGATTTAATCATCTGTATATGATTTTTGAATAATTTGTTGGAATTTGGAGGATTAGTCTAAGTTGATATGTCTACCACTTAGGAACAATTATTTTGACTAAGTTGATACGTATTCTATTAGGACTCAATGACTATAGGGTAATTATTCAATCAAAGTAGTTTAGGCACAAATTTTCCTTCATTTCATTTTATTTAAATGTTGAGGGTCTTGCAGTTAAACCCAAAGACTTAAACCCTTTAACTATTACTCTTCTTACTATTATTAATAAATGATTTTTCTATTAAAAAAAAATATTTTGAGTTAATGATCAACCAAAATAAAAAATTTAAACAAAATATTATTCACTTCTCTTTACAATAATCTTTTGATAATTAAATATTTAACACTTCTTTTTGTTTTGGATATACTTTTGACAATTATTTTAATGTAAAAGATTAATACTTAACTTGTTCATTTTTAATTTAGATGAAATGTTTTATGAAATCCAAAAAAAGTCATTCATTTATTATGAGCTCCTTATATTGAATGACTTAAAAATGGATTCAAAATCTTTTTTATTGGTACCATTTAAATTTCATTTCCTTTCTCTCTCTTTTTTTTTTTTGGGATATATCCTCTTATTTTTCTTAAATTATTAAAATTTAGAATATTCTAAAAACTACTATTTAGATTCAATTTTACAATTTTAGGAATAGTTAAATTCTCTACTAAAAATTAGTTTTAGTTTTTCAATAATTAAGAATTTGTGTTTTAAGTAAAATTTAACTTTGGTTTTGATTGAAAATTCTTCATGTATATCATATTTGATCATTACATAGGAAAAATGGTTTCAAAATAGTAAGAAAAGATCTAAAATACACATATGTAAAAGTCTAAAGAAATCAATTTAGAGGAATTTTAATGTAGTCCAAGTTAGGGATAGATACAAAAGGGGATCTTATCCCTCTATGTTTAAGTGAACAAGGGCTGAAAGCTCATAAGCACATTGACTTACATGATTTTGAGTATGAAGACACCATTATCAACACCAACAAATTCAACATGGAAGTTCAAATATAGAAGCATAATGGAACAATAAGAATATAATAGTTTAACGAAGGTTCTAATGTTGTTTACAACAATCATGTCATGATTTAACCATTGAACTATGTCATAAATGATAAATTTTGATCTTTTTTATTTGCATTCAATTATTTAATTTAATATACAATTACTTATATTTACTAATATAAATATGAAGATTTCATTTGTTAATATTATTTTACTTTAATTTTATTTAAACATATATTTTTAGAATACACTTATAGAAAGACTATCATTCTCTTGTTTTAGCTATTATTTAAAATATAATAAATAGAATATATTTATATATTGCTTTTATATTATATGTATTGTAATGTTAATTTTGTAATTTAATTTTTCTTAAAAGGATAAATAAAATATTATTTTTAGTATATATATAGTACCTTACATTTAAAGCAACACACCAGCCATATATCTTACATCATTATTCTTTCTCATTTTTGAAAGCCTCTTCTTGCATCTTATAGAAAATTATAGTCAGTCCTCAACTGTGTCTTACAAAAAACTATAGTTAGCCTCCAACCCTTACACTAGCTCCAATATCTTTCACCACTTTATGTTAAATAAATAAGACTATTTCGAAAGTGACAAGATTTTGATATAAAATTATTAGTTCTAAAACATTTTAGACATTAGAAGTAATTAGAAGTTGCAAGAGAACACTAATATTATAAATTTCTAAGACATATATATATGAAATTGTCCATTTCCAACATGATTACTACTATTGTAACTTATTGAATTGTATGTAATAAAAAGACTAACATTTATTTATTTTAAGCCATTTTTCACTTTTGATGTTTTTTTCTTGAGTTGTTTTTGTAGACACCCAAAAATGTCCTCTTACAACAACTTGTTACAACATTACATCATTTAGACATCATGTAGTATGTTTTTCCCTAGGTACCCATATCATTATCTAATTAGTTAACTAAATCATTTCTATTCGTAATCCCTCCATTCTAATGTTAATTAAATAATTTATATTATTTAATTAATGAAATAATAAATCCAACATTAATTAAATAAATCAAATATTTATTTAATTAATAAAATCTTTTTAAAAAGATCTTCTCGCTTTCTTTCTAAAATTGGAACTCATGTATCTAATTAATTTATTTAATTCGATAATTCATCAATTATCCTTCTCATCTTTTTCAGGATTTATTTTCCTTTAAAACAAAAAATCAAACATTTTTATCTTATCTCATTTTATTTCCTTTTTGATCAAATAATGAAAAAATCAAATCCTTACAAATATTATCTCCTTCCACATCAAAATTCTATAAATATAGCCTCTCAGAAGCCATTTGGGGGATTTGATTCTTCAAGCATCCTTATATTGTCAAAATCATTCTTGAATCTTTCATCCATCTTTCATCTGTCATCCTCCATCTATCACCTTCATCACATCATTATGCTATTGAATTGAGCAACCAAATTTCATCCAACAATCAAACCTTTGAAATCTTGCATTCTCATGCACGGTTCAGAAAAACAATGGAGATAAATTGAGCATATTATAAAGATTGGTTTGCGTTTGTGTTTATTATTTTAATTTTCATGTTGTCTCATGCTTCATTGTGCTTGTCAGGGTTTTATTATTGATGTTATGCTTTACCCCGATTTAAGAGCTTTACCTTAACTACATTGGTGAACCTGGTATGAAGTTGCAAAAATTTGTATTTTTTTTCTAACTCTCATTTGACAAGTTTTGCAAGAGATTTGTTGCAGGTGACCTGGGCTGAAATCAATCTCATCATTGTGTCAAGAGACCATACTATATGGATCCGTTGTACACCTCTACAAGCTCCTAGACAACTTCATCACAACATATCTCTTTAGGGTTTTTGATCATTTGACTAGTTTTCTCTTATGGTTTCTTGATTCACATGGCTTTGGAAAAAAATTTAAAGGTTTGTGTTTATCATATTGATAGCTAAAACTTCCTCTCTTGTTGTTTGAATCCAAACCACCCCTCATGCATTGGTGTTGTCACCTCTCCCAATCTTGGTCACCTCCCATTCAACTATGATCACCACTAAATTATATTTTTATTAGATTTTAGATTTTATATTTTAGATTAGATTTTTAGTTTAGATTTTAAATATAGATTTTTAACTTAGATTTTTAATTTATCTTAGATTTTTAGTTTAATTTATTTTTTAGTTTCATTTAGAATTTTAATTTAATTTAGTTTTAGTTTAGATTTATATTTAAAGTTACTAATTTAGATTTAGATTTAAAGTTTCTAATTTAATTTAGATTTAAAGTTTCCTAATTTAGACTTAGATTTGGTTTTATCATAATTTTTTCATACGAGCTCCAAATCGCACAAACGAGGACTCATAAAAAAGATGACATGACAAACTTCACAATAGTGCCAAAATTATCAGGTGACTATCATTTTTCAAGGATTTTTTTTAATCATTCAAATTCAAACTTGCATTTAAACTTCAAACAAGCATATCTTGAGCAAAATTCATCCAATTTCAATTATTTTTTTTAAAGTGCATGAAATCTTCTAAATTTTTTATTTATGCAATTATTTAGTTGTATCAACTTATCATAATCAAATTTCCATCAAAATTCCTCTTTTCACATGGCTTTCTTCAATTCAAGTTTACTTGGTCTTTCCTGATTTGGTGGCTTGTAGGTGAATCAAAGGAGCTATGGAAGCATTTGGATCAGTCACAACAACAATTTGGAAAGAAAAAATAATCAAGTTCAATCATTTCATCTTTCATCTCTTAATCATTATTTGCAAACACATTTGGATTTGGGCTCTTAAAATGAATCTTGTCTTCAATCACATATCAAAAAATTGGAACTAAAATGAACCATTATATTTCATCAAACATTTTGGCTTTGGGTTAGAAAGAACAAGTACTTGCATTTTTTTCTTACACACATTTCATTTATAAGGGTCAATTAGCAACTGTGAGTGTAAATCAAGTGTGTGTGTGATAAAAGACACCTCACTTGGTTCAATTTTGTCATACCTTTCTTAGGAGGCCTACTTAGAGCACACACCACTCCAAGGGACACCCTCAATCGAAGTGTGAATCTAAAGACATGCTTCTTTGGGACTTAAATCTTGTCACTCTTGGCTAAGCCCTAAATAAATTTATACCTTTGGGAAGTGAAGGTGAAGGGTGGGTTACCCCTCTCTCCTAGTTGTGTGGTAATATTTTTCTTTCAAATCATCCCTATTCAACCTTGTACATCCTAGATTGAGACCTAGTTGGTCATACCCACTTGACTAATTCTTGACTTATTGATGTGTCTTCTTCAAATGTGTGCTTAATCATCACATTCATAATTTCAAATTCAAACTTGCTTATGTGTCTTGCATGTGTGATCATGTGTTTACAATTATCCATATCAAGATATAAACACCAACACATAAACATATCATTTTAGCCATCCATAACCTTCCCAAAACTTCACTAATCATCCTACATAATCCTAATCATCCTACAAAATCCTTTAAATGTCCCAAAACTTTCCTTAGATACTTTCTAAATCTTCCAAGATTATTTATAATCCCATTTCAAAAATTCTCAAAGTCAAATATGTCTTTATCCCTATCTTTCACATCAATTTCTACTAAATCTTCATCTAAAACAAAACCAATAATAACACTTAAGGGAGTTCCTAATGACATTCCTCCAATAAAACAAAAAATTGTACTTAAGGGAGCCCCTAATCACATTCCACCACCTAAGCCAATAATCGCACTTAAGGGAATCCAAACACCATTCCAACATCAACACATTCAACCACAATCCAATGTGTCACCTTCATCATCATGCCAACTTAACCCATCAAACTCTTCATTACAGTTACCATCATCTAAACCTCCATCAAATCCCCACCCTAAATTCAAACATTTCAAAAGTAAACCTATGGCATTACCTGAATCCACCCATCCACCTACCAAAGAGTCTTCAAACACCATGTACATTCCTACAACCTCATCATGTGGTCTCCCCCTTGAGCCTATTCAAGATTCTCCCCCATTGAGCCCAAGTCAACTTCCATCATATCTCCATGTTGTTGACCATCTAGAACATGTCAATCCTATTCAACAGTCACCCCCTTCCACCTAAAATAATAAATCCATACCATCTCATGATTATATTGTATCCCATGAGCATGATAGTTCTTCCATCATATCCAATGATTTCCTACCATCTAATGATCAAGATATAATTTTCACAAAATGTTAGGATTCCCTTCCGCATCAAGATCAACATATACCTCCATTCAAGGATGTACCCTTTCATTCCATGATGATGTTTATCCTTCTCACGATCAAGATATGCTTTGCATACCACTTCATGATGATTCCATACCTAATAAAGATCAAGCTACTCCATTTCTACACCTTGTGATCCTTTTCCAAGTCAAGATCAAAGTACCCCATCATCCCTATGTTAAGATCTTATCACCCACCCTAATTTTCCTCATGATCACAATCCTCCACAAGAGTATATCACCCCTATTCAAGCTATCCATGAACCCCACACCTATAAAATGGGTTCCTCCACCTTTATCCACTATGGTTTACTTCTAGCACCTATCCTTTCATCCATATCACATCCTTCCCAAAATGGGCTCACATCTTGTTTCATAAACAATACATATCCCATTGACAAATGAATGTATCAAATACATGACCTACAAAGTAGAAGGGTTTGGCCTTCATGAATAAGGTATCCTAGAACCCCTTTATATCCAATAAAATTCAAATTATCATGGCCTTGGTTATACACCTCATGCTCAAGACATTGGTACCCATTGTAAGCCTAGATTCCATCAAAATAAACCTAAGTATAATAGTCCATCAAACCTTCCATCTATCCTAGGTCCTTATCCTAGTCCATCAAACCTTCCATCTATCCTTAGTCCTTATCATCCAAACCTTAGTCCTTTAACCCTTCCATCCATATTGGGGACCTACATCCCTCCATCTCCTATTCATCAAGAACAACAAAGGCACACATCCTTGATGCCCTCTTAAAATTCTATAAATATAGCCTCTGAGAATCCATTTGGGGGATTCAATTCTTCAAGCATCCTTATGTTGTCAAAATCATTCTTGAATATTTTAGCCATCTTTCATCTATCATCCTCCATCTATCACCTTCATCATATTGTTATGTTGTTGAACTAAGAAACCAACATTCCTCCAACAATCAAACCTTTGAAATCTCTCATTGTCATGCAAGGTTGAGAAGAGCAATGGAGATAAATCGAGCATAATATGGAGATTGATTTATTATTTTAATTTTCATGTTGTCTTGTGCTTCACTGTGCTTGTTAGGGTTTTATTATTGATGTTATACTTTTACCCTAACTATAGTTTTTACAAGTCAATTACCACAAACATCTATATTTGTTGTTATCTACTCATATTCCTACACTAGGATATTTTACTCTTGTATTCCCTCTTTCAAGCATTCTATTTCATCTTTGTTGCTATGATAATTTGTTATGAGGTTGAGCTAGAAGCTCATTAGCTGACACCATAAATATTGTATTTTGTTTTTCTCTAGATTTCTACCAAATGTATATATGTTGGCCTCTAGTTTATTGAATAGTCATGTTCATGTATCAAGTAAAATGAGTTCATAGATGATCTAAATTTATTCATTGAAAATTGACAAACACAACATTAACCTGAAATTATCTCCTCTATGAAGCATACTTTTTCCTTTGAAAATTTTGGTTTCTATCCCTCTTTTCCTTTCCACTTTCAAATGGATCCATGCCCAAAGGATGCAAAATGCACCATGTAGTGGCTATGTAGCTTTATATATATCATTTTCCTTTTGGACTTGAACTAGGACATGTGTCAACTTGGTCGAGATTTTCTTCAAAAAGGCTGTGACAAAATATGAAATTGCTCGTTCACTTGACACATCATCTATTTTCGTCGGGCAGTTTGTACCTTTCGTAGAGTGACCTTTTGGGTGGAGGTTGTTAGGGAGCATGGAAATTGTCTTACTTTTGGGGTGGAACCTTTAAGTTGGTATCATCAATCTCCATGCCGATCGATCAATTTTTTGTAGGTTGTGTTAAAATATTATTGTATTTTGATAGTACATCTTTGCTAAATATTTTAAACTATTAATGAAGCAGTTGAGACTTAATGAGAAAATATTGTTACGATCTAATCAAGATCTAGGATTGGATTGTGAACTATCAGATTCAGGCATTTGGTAGTGTTGGATGTTGTGGCTATGTTGTTGATATGTGGTTTTCATTGATGTCAACACTATTAGCATTGATCATATTGGTAGTTGGATATGTCAAGGATATTGAAAAAATTATTTAAGAAAGTATTGCAGGTTGCTAGTGTATCTATGGAAGTCATGAAGGAAAATTTCTTAGTACATTGATCATCAGGTATTGTGGTAAAAAGAGTTTCATGATGAGTGTATCTAGTCTATCCACTGAAAGTTTCAGAGGTTTTCATGAAGATTTGATTGTGTTATGAACAAAAGTGTTTTGACAATTTTTCAGTTAGTGTTCCTAATTGAAGTTGAAGTGATTTCAATAAGCTCAATTGGTGAAAAAGTTTCTCTGATGGTTGATGATGCTTCTAGATGCTTCTAGATCATATTATATCCTTGTGATACATCTACATTGATCAAAGTGTCCATGGTTGATGATTTTTCTTGTGCTTGTTCAGTTTTCTTATTCTTGGCCGACATGGTGAATGTAATATGTTGCTAATCCTTGAATATGACAATTCATATGGTTAGTGTGATCAAAGATGTTGATTTGGAGCATAAATCAATATTTTTCAACTAAGTTTGATTTGCATTACAAATTGATTTGTAAATCTGGTTGACATCATGTAAATATTTGTATCTTATTTTATGGACGATAGAGTTGTAAATGTAAATCCATATTGTGGATATATAAGGAAGTTTTTTCTTAAGCGAAGAAAATAAGTAAGTGAGAGAGAGTGTGTGTGTGAATATTGATCATATCATTCAATTGTAGAGAAGAGTGTGGAACAATTTTTGTGAAGTGTGAAAGAAGTTTTCTATGCTATAACTAGAACTATAATCAGGCTTTGTGGAGAAGCTATTCTTTCAGTTCATCACTCTATGGATCAAATCTATTTTTTGTAAGATAGTGAGCCTTCCTTTGTAATTGAGTAGAGAGATCTAGGCAGTTCCCCTGAATGCAAGTGCATTCCCCATATTTTTCATATTATATACTTTTAATAGGGTATAATACTGTGGACTGACATCCACCATGGTTTTTCCCCTAACATCATTTTCCATGAAAAAATATTGGTGTCCTTTGTGTCTTTGGTGTGCGATATGTTTATGGTTAATTGCCAATTCATCAAATCTATGATAAATTAAGTTAAAGGTGAAAAGGTTGAAAAACTTGTGACAACTGATTCACCCCCCCCCTCTCAATTGTCTATGCTTGTTTTTCCAACCATTGGTATCAGAGCTAGTGTCTCTAAAAAATTTTAAAAACTTGAGGTGATCCGAGATGGCATCTTTCAAGAAGGACAACCCCAAATTTGATGGAACCAACTACTCTCTATGGAAGACAAGAATGGAATTCCATTTGAGGAGCATTGGAGAACCCTATTGGAATATTACTCAGACTAGATATGTTATTCCTACAAATGGTGTAGCTACTAGAACAGAGATCAAAGATGCACAATACAACATCTGGGCTAAGGAAGCTTTTATTGAGTGCTTTGATAGATTCTGAGATGACTAATGTAATGGAATTAAAGGAAAATCATGATATATGGAAGAAGTTGGAGACAATGTATGAAGGGGATGCTCTTGTGAAGGTCACCAAGCTACAAAGTTTAAAAGGGAAATATGAATCTCTAAAGATGGGTGAGGATGAAAACATATCTTCCTTTATGCAAATAGTCAATGAATTGGTGATGGGTATTAGATGTGTTAGTGGTACCATAGATGAATAAGAAATTGTGGTGAAGGTGTTCAGATCGTTTCCTACTTCATACAAACCAAAAGCTCATGCCATTGAGGAGCTGAGGTAAATGACAAATGTGACAAGGGACATGCTGATTGGAAAACTTGTTTCCTTTGAGATAAGAAAAATTGGTGATTTTGTGCCTAAGACTATCTCTTAATTCAAGGCCTTTGTATCTAGTAGAAATGATTAGAGATATCATCTAGGAGAAATTTCAAGGACATTCAAATATGAGGAAGAAATGAAACAACTTGAAGATGAAGAAAGAGAAGTAGAGGAGCTGGAAGCAATGATTGCAAGGAGAGAAGGAAGAGGATGAGGTAAGCATGATGGAAATTTTCCTCTTGTATGTTTTTCATGCAATAAAATTGGTCATTTTTCCTTGAGGTGCCCTAAAAAAATTCCTAGACCTAGAATTGACAAACCTAAATATCAAAAGAAGTGTTATTTTGCTAAAGAAGATGAAATAGATGAGGAGTATGATGGAAATGGAAATGATTGGGTGTTCATTTCCATTAAGGAAAATTGTCTGGAAGCCATTGAATCTATAGATGATAAGAAATATCTTGCAACTCAAATTGAAGAGAAAGATTAATGGGTTATTGATAGCGAATGCTCACACCATATGACTGGAGATAAAAAAAAATTGTGAGCCTATAGAAATATGATGGTGGAGTTGTAAGATTTGGAGACAACAATGTCTATGTTATTCATGGAAGAGGGTCTATTTGTCTTGGAGGAAAGCACATCACTGATAATGTTCTGTATGTTGAAGGATTGAAGCATAACCTATTGAGCATTGGGCAGATGGTGGACAAGGGCTATGATCTTTAGTTCAAGAATGGAAAGTGTGAGATAACTGGAAGTTTCAGTAACATAATTGCATCAAGTACACAAACAAAAGGTAACATCTTTCGCTTGAGTGTTGCTAATGAAATTTTCTTGATTGCTCAGATAGATGATAGTTTATTGTGGCATAGGAGGTTATGTCATGTGAATTTTGATAACACTGTCAAAGTTAGTTCCACTCAAGCTTCCAGAGATTTTCCTAAGTTTGCGAAGCGTACTAACTCAATATGTAAGGAGCGTCAGATGGGTAAACAGAAAAAAGTTACCTTTTAGAGAAAACAACATCATACCAATGGAATGCTCGAGCTTGTGCATACAGATCTATCCAGTCCCTCTAGAGTAAGAAGTCTACAAGGAGATAGATATTTTATGTTGGTTATTGATGACTATTCTGGGATGATTTGGGTAGCTTTTCTGAGAGAAAAATGTGAAGGTTTGGATAAGTTTCAAAGTTTCAAAGCCATCGCAAAGAATGTGACAGGAATGAGGATAAAATGCTTAAGGTCGGAAAGAGGTGGAGAATTCAAATCCCAAGAGTTTAATACTTTCTATGAAGAACATGGAATTAGAAGAAAACTATATGCTCCTTGAACCCCTCAACATAATGGAATTGTTGAGAGAAATAACAAAACCATATTGGATGCTACTAGAGCCATGATGTTAGAAGGAAACATGCCACACATATACTGGAGAGAAGAAACAAGCATTGTTGTGTATACTTTGAATTGGGTGAATGTAAACGGTAATTCTAGTAAGACTCCTTATGAACTTTGGTGTGGTCACAAGCCTACTGTGAAATATTTGAATAGTTTTGGAAGAAAATGTTACATTAAAAGAGATGAGGATATAGGATTTGATGTAAGAAGCAATGAAGGAATCTTTATAGGTTACTCTACAAATAGTAAAGCTTACCAATGTTATAATAAAATACTGAGGAAGATGATAGAAAGTGGAAATGTCAGAGTTGATGAAGACTCTGCTAAATCATTCAGACATTGCAGATATGATTCTGATGAGTAACAAGATAGTGCAAGTAAAGGGAAGGGTATTTAGATTCAGAACCAAGTCTAGATAGTTCTGAAATAATATGAATCTCATGAAGGAGAGACAAGTGAGTTTATAGACGAAAGAGCAGAAGAATCTAAAGTGCTAAAGAACCCTAAAATTCCAAGGTGTGTAAGGTTGAATCATTCAGAAGATCAAATTAAAGGGGATAAGAGTAAAGGTGGGAATAAGAGTAAAGGTGTATAGAACAGAAGGAGAATTGCAAATGAGAATTGTTTGATCTCTTAGATTGAACCAAAGAATGTTAGTGAAGTATGTGATGATGCAGATTGAAAAGAATGATACATGGATTATGGTCCCCAGACCTAAAAATAAAAATGTGATTTGCCCACTAAGTGGGTATTCTGGAACAAGTTGAATGAACAAGGAGAGGTGATTTAGAATACTACAAGATTGGTGTGCAAAGGGTACTCACAAATGGAAGCTATTGATTTTGAGGAAACCTTTGGTCTTGTTTCTAGAATAGAAGCTGTGAGATTGTTTCTTGCGTATGCTACAAAGAAGAACTACAAAGTCTATTAGATGGATGTAAATTCAACCTTTTTGAATGGTGAGTTGGAGGAAGAAGTATATATTGAGTAGTTGGATGGGTTTCTACTAACAGATGAGAAAAACATGGTTTGCAAACTGAAGAAAGCTCTCTATGGACTCAAGCAAGCTCCTAGAGCTTGGTATGCTAGATTAGATAAGTACTTGCTAAAAATTGGATTCAACAAAGGTACTGCTGACAACAACTTATACTTTAAGATAGATCATGACAAGGAATTAATCATTGAAGTTTTTGTTGATGACATTATATTTGGTGGAAATGATGATTTATGTATGAAATTTATTGATAAAATGAAAAGTGAATTTAAGATGAGTATAATTGGAGAAATGAAATTATTTTTAGGTCTACAAGTCACTCAGTTAGATGATGGGATTTCCATATCATAGTCCAAATATGTGAAAGAATTGTTAAAGAAGTTTGGAATGGATGATTCAAAACCTATTGGTACCCCAATGATAAGTGGATGCAAATTGACATAGAATAATGATTCTCCCAAGGAAAATCAAACAAGATATAGGTTGATGATTGGCGGATTGCTTTACTTGACACAAACTAGACTAGACATTATGAACGTAGTATGTATGGTTGCTAGATTTTAGGCTGATCCAAAAGAATATCATGTAACTATTGTTGAGAGAATCTTTAGATATCTAAAAGGAATAGTTAAGTTTGGGCTTTGGTATCCTAAAAAAGATAATCTCACTTTGTGTGTATACACAAAAGTGGATTGGGTTGGAGATGTAGATGACAGGAAGAGAACTAGTTGTGGTACCTTCTTCCTAGGGAAGAAGCTAGTATCTTGGCTAAGTAAAAATCAGAATTCCATCTCTTTGTCTACCGTTGAAGCTGAATACATTGTTGTTGCAAATAATTGTACTCAAGTAATGTGGATTGTTCAAATGCTTAGAGATATTGGTGTAGTATATGATGAGCCTGTTGCCATATATTTTGATAACTCAAGCACAATCAATATATCAAAGAATTTAGTGCTTCATTCTAAGACCAAGCATATATTAATAAAATTTCAATTCTTGAGGGAGAAAGTAAGCGAGAAAGAAGTTAGACTAGAGTATGTGCCTACAAAAGAGAAAATTGTTGATATCTTCACCAAGCCATTTCTGGAAGACACTTTTGAGTACCTTAGAGGATTACTAGGGGTAATCACCCCTCTTGATAAGAACTAGAGATGCATTTTTATGCATCAATCCATGTGTATCATATCTATATTCTAATCTAAATTGATGTTCTAGTGGCTACTACTCAGGGGGAGTAGTCAGAAGTGTTGATATGTGGTACATAGCATGTTGATAGAAAGATATTGCTTACCTTTTCCATTGATGTCAAAGGGGGAGAAGAGCATGTGGAAAACAAATGAGGAAAATGAGAAGAGAAGAGCATGAAAAAAAAAAGGAGGAGAAGAATTCTTGAAGAAAAATAAGATTCAGAATCTAAGGGGGAGTTAGTGTTGATAGAAAGTTGGGTTGATGGTGTTTTTGACATCCTATGTTGCCATAAATTCCAAAGGGGGAAATTATTGGATGTTTCGGCTATGTTGTTGATGTGTGGTTTTCATTGATGTCAACACTATTAGAATTGATCATATTGCTAGTTGGATATATCAAGGATATTGAAAAAATTGTTTAAAAAATTATTGCAAGTTGCCAGTGTATCTGTGGAAGTCATAAAGAAGAATTTATTAGTACATTGATTATTAGGTGTTGTGGTCAAAAGGGTTTCATGATGAGTGCATTTAGTCTATCTACTAAAATTTTTAGAGGTCCATGTGAAGATTTGATTGTGTCATGAATAGCAGTGTTATAATAGTTTTTAGTTAGTGTTCCTGATTGAAGTTGAAGTGATTTCAGTAAGCTTAGTCAGTGCAAAAGTTTCTTTGATGGTTAATGATGCTTGTGGATTCTTCTAGAGCGTACTCTATCCTTGTGATACATCTACATTCATTGAAGCATTTGTGGTTGATGATTTTTCCTATGCTTGTTCGGTTTTCTTATTCCTGGATGACATGGTGAATGTAACGTGTTGTGAATCCTTGAATATCACAATTCATATGGTTACCATGATCAAAGATGTTGATTTGGAGCATAAATCAATATTGGCTAACTAAGTCTGATTCACATCGCAAATTGATTTGTAAATCTGGCTGACATCATGTAAATTTTTTTATCTTATTTTCTAGTTGATAGAGTTGTAAATGTAAATCCATATTTGCGGATATACAAGGAAGTTTTTATGAGTGAAGAAAAGAAGTAAGTGAGAGAGAGAGTGTGTGTGTGAATGAAAATTTAAGAATATTGATCATATCATTTGGTTACAAAGTAGAGTGTGGAAGAGTTTGTGCAAAGTGTGAAAGAAGTTTTATGTGCTATAACTGGAACTATAATTAGGCTTTGTGGAGAAGCTATTATTTTAGTTCATCACCCTATGGATCAAATATTTTTTGTTTGTAAGTTAGTGATCATTCCTTTGTAATTGAGCAGTGAGCTCTAGGCAGTGCACCTGAATGCAAGTGCATTCTCCATATTTTTCTTATTATACTTTTAATAGGGTATAATACTATGGACTAACATCCACCATGGATTTTCCCCTAACAAGGTTTTCCATGCAAAAATATTTGTGTTATTTGTATCTCTAATGTGCTAGATGTTTATGGTTAGTTTCTAATTCATCAAATCTATAATAAATTAAGTTCAAGTTGAAAAGGTTGAAAAACTTGTGACAACTGATTTATCCCCCCTCTCAGTTGTCTGTCCTTGTTTTTCCAATAGGAAGTTTCTTATTTTGGATTTTTTGTATTAGTTTCCTCTTCTTTTGGTTATAAATAAGGGTTGGTAGCAGTGAGATAAAAGTTCTGAATTTTTCCTTTAAAATCCTTTGAGGAATATCAATATTGTTTTATGGAGCCTTATTTTCTTAGAAGTAGGACAATTTTTAGTAAAATACTATTTATTCTCCTTGGCATGTTATATTTATTTTCAACTATCATTAGATTGGCATCCAACCTCTAGTTTTTAGTTAATATCTCATGAAAATTTTATTTATTAGGAAGAAATCTTCAATATTGTACACTTTCATGGCCCTTTTCAATTTTCTTTTTCATATTTTGTTCAGGTTGAGAACACTATATTAAATATCTACATTGATATTCTTGTTAATTATTTTGCATTTTGTTAGCTTCTATGTTCTATACAATCTTTTAGAAATTGGATTATGTCCATTATACTCTTTCATTTTTTGCAAAAGGTATGTCATTTTTCATATCATGTTGTGAAGGAGGAAGGATTCTATAAATATCTAAGTATTATTGTAATCTTTATGGTTTTCTTATCTCTCATTGGACCTTAATGGATGATTCCCATGGGGAGATTTGAAAGACTACATTGTGCTTTCTCTAGCCTTTGATGCTTGTTCTCTTCCCAAAAATGAAGGGTTTGTGGCATTTTGTGTCGATCATATCAGTTGTAACAAATAGTTAAGGTTTGAAATGTTATAAAATCTTTGGCACATAACCATCTTTATGTTTTATTTTGTATTTCTTTCTACCCCTTTCCCCAGACAGAAAGAAGAGTCAACTTTCTTTAAAAATCCTAGAGGTCATTCAATGAGGCACAAATTGGTCACCGAGTCAGTGAACTTCCCATAAGGTTGTTTCGAGAGGTGCAAGCTTTAATGATCAACAGTTCCTTTCCTGGCATGCCCAATGGGACTCAAAAAATTTCAAACATTTGATTGGAAGTCAAAAATATTCTTTAAGTCAGACCTTGAAGGAAGAGGCTAGAAATTTCATGTCGAGAGTTCAAAGAAGAGCATCTTCTAGAGGTCATATCTAGTACTCCTAGTTACCCACTTCAACACCTAGAAGGATGAGACTTATAGATTCCATATCACCTATAAGGAGTAATAGGTTCAAAAGTGTTAGCGCATAATCGTGAGCCTTATCTATGCCACCAAGAGGCCAAACCTTCCAAATCAGGATACCCATCTACCCTATCCATAGGAATTTATTTACAATGGCTCATATAGGTGCTCTGGCTCTTAGAAATTTTGTAACTTGGGATAGCAGTAGCCTACTACAACCACCCACACTCCTAGAATTATTGCCTGCCATACCTAATAATGCTCTCAAGGAAATCTCAAAGTTTTCCAGGGAGGATTTTAAGACCCCTTCTGAATATATCCAAGATATAGTAGAGGTATGTAGAGTACATAACATCTTGAAAAATAATGTAGCCCTTAGGTTACTAGCTGCTAATGAGTCCAATTAATGGATCAATTTTGATAGAATTTATCATATATTTTTTGTTGATACTCCAGACTTTGGCACTTGGTTATTGACATTCTCCATGTTATTTCCCTAGATTTATGAACCTTGGGCATGAACTTATCCTTGTGAATTTTGATGATATTAACAAGCTATGTAGATTATCTATGTTAATTTTACATGTGGTTGAATGAATATTACTTTAAGGTAATTATGGATATGTAATTTTTTTGTGCATGCTAATGTCATTATGCAAGTTCACATTAAGATACTGATATAAATGGAGCTTGTAAAGTGCAAGGATTTCATGCCAAAATTTTGGTTGTTGAAGAAGTCAAAATAAAATGGACATTAATGAAGTCTGTGGTTGGAAACTTCTAGCTCATGTGGAAGTTAAATTTTAATGACCTTTTATGTTAGTTGAGCAAATATAGGAGGTGTTGTTATGCTTAATCTATGTTGAGGCAAGACTGGTTTGACTACCTTGTTAGTTAAGTTAGTTTGTAGCTTTCTTTCTATAAATAATAAGCAAGTGCTCCTTCTTAGAAGGTTGAATGTTCTGATATTGTACTTGCATTTCTAGTTTTCAAGAAATACAGTTATGTTTTTGCTACATTCTAATAATTTTTTTAATGAATAAAATGATATTATATGTTTGTTGCATTTGAGTTATTTTCTAGGAAAACTCACCCATGGGGGCCCACTTAAAGAAAATTCCATCCATTCAGTTCAGTCATCACTTTTTTGTTTAGTAAATAGTTATAGTTTATACAATTTTCTATTCCTGCAGCCACTAAAGTTTTATTTTGTGTATGTTCTTGCAACTAAGGAAGATAGAGTAACTTCCTATCTATTTGCTAAGATTTCCATTTTTGTCATGCATTCCAGTTTATTTTAGTTTTTGATTTATGCTTAATGCTTATGTTACTGCCTTTCAAGCAATTTACTTTCAACACCATTTCCTTTCTAGTTATAGGATAAATATGGCTACAATGGATTCCTAGTACACATACAGTGCCGACCCATTTCAAGTTCATGTCCTTGGGTTGATAATGAAATGAACCTTCATTATGAGCAAGATAGCTACTGAGTATAGATACCCAATCTCTAAGTTACAACTTTAAGGGATTAGTTGTTGAACCATTAGATGAGGCTAACATTTTTGGGGTATGTGCAGGATCATCATGGAAAAACTAGGCCCTTAAGTGGCAAAAAATTCAAAACAATCAAAGTTAGGAAACTTGATGTAAAAATTTGAATAAGTTATCTATATTATTTCAAAAATGTGTAAGAATAGAATCTGTAGAAAATTGAATGTAATTTCTAAACTACTAGGTATGTTTAAAACCAAAAAAATCTATTTGGTGAAAATTTGAAATTTCAATGCAGTGGTACTTAAATTTTAGGGAAAAAATAAGAAGTAGGTGTCTGTTTGACCACCCTAACCACAATAAAATGATAAAAAAAAAATTATAAGATTTTAGATATAAGTAGAGGACTAATGCCCTAATGTGATCCATATTTTTTTGTAATTTTTTTCCAAGTAAAAAATTAATTATGAATTTTTATTACAACTTTTTAAAAAATATAAAAATCGTATGTCTGACCACCTTAACTTGGTCAAAACTTCATGAAATTCATTTTTTATTTTTTTAATCCTATAGTATACAAAGCATAGAATGTGATACATGTTTTGGATTAAAAAAATGTGATACCGTTTGAAAGCTATAGATGTTTTTCAATCAACCTATCAATCAGGACTTTAGTCGTAATTTGAATAGAAAATGAATAATAATTACTTATTAAATTCAAAGTAAAGCATAATTTATATTAGTGGAAATTTGATAATATCCTTTAAAAATCCTTTTGATTTCATCAATTTTGGATAAAAGAATAGTCGTTAGTGACATACCCATCATATTATCACTTTTTGGCCCATCATGATCCTGCACATACCCTTTGGTGTCATTGTCATGGATCGAACCTAGGTTATGTATGTGACAGGTAAGAATACTTACTAATTTTTGGAACCTTTGTTTGGGATCGAAACCAAGCCAGGCCAATTCAGGGTGATGATGACCAAGTTTTCTATGTTGCACAAAGAAGTCCATGTGCTCCAAGAAAAGATATTCCACAAGACCCATTATCTTTTAGTGGACCTTATATGAATTCATATGCATCTGGTAATCAATGGAAACCCCCATACCCATCAAAATTTGGAGGTTGTCCACCTTAGCCTTGGAATAACCCTCCAAATACTTGGCCTAATTACCAAAACACTCTTCCTTAGTGGTAGCAAAACTAGGGGAATTGGTAGCAATGTCAAGAAACTGGCAACAAACATTCCAATGGAGGGGAGGACAGTAATTTCTAAACCAGACAACTAGTTACATGCAGCCACCTCCATAGCCTTAGCAACCTACCTTTATGCCTCCTCCTAACATAAAAACTAGCACACCTAGACCTACTCAGTTACCATCTCAACCCACACCTAATCCAAATAACAAACCACAACATTAGCTAATTTACTCTGTAGATCCCAATCAATTTCCTACATCTACTATGAGTGTGAGTGATATCCATCTATGCTCAAGAACCACTTTGGCATCTCCTTCCACTCCTATTATAGCAGAGATTCTTGTGGAAGATGAGCAACACAAAAATTTATCTAATACATTTACTCATTCAAGTGTTCCAACAAATCCTAAACCAATTCAACAGTTTGATCCAGGTCCCACCATTTCCTCAAAGGTTAGAAGTTTTTAAGCAAAAGGAAGAAACAACCTTTGATATTTTGGATCAGTTGAAACACATATGTGTCAATATAACTTTGTTCTAGGCCATATAAGATGTTCCCATATATGGAAAGGAAATTAAGGAAGCATGCCACAAAAATCCTAGGAGGAAAAAGAATGACCCCACCACCATTCATATGGTAGGGAAGTTAGTAGATATCATGCTTGGGAAAGTGACTACTCCTAAATACACCAACCTAGGTAGTTCTATAGTTGAAGTTATCATAAATGGGATTCAAATAAAGAATGATCTAATAGACTTGGGAGCAACTATTAATGTAATGACTAAGGATATCCTACAACAATGGAATGTCACAAATCTAAGAGCTACTCCCACTATCTTGTAGCTTGGTGATAGTTCCACTGTCAAACTAGAAGGTGTAGTAGAAGACCTTGTTGTTATTCTAGAATCTTGAGAATATCTAGCATATTTCATGATCCTTTCCCTTAAAGGTACATTAGGAGGGTATCCCATTATTTTGGGAAGTCCATGGTTGGCCACAACTAATGCCTATATTGGATGTTAGGAAGGATACATGACTATTTCTAATTCCAGAAGCACTAAAAATCTTTCCTTTTATGCTCCTGCTCAACCATCCCATGATATGGATAACCCTATCAAGCCACATGTTGGTGAAGAGGCCGAGGAGATCAATTCAGTGGCACAATTCATGATGATAGGTAGAATTCCTTTTATACAGCTTTAGGAAGAGGATGAAATATTATCCCATATAATTTAGAATAGTTATGAAATGCATGAAGAACCACCTACTCCTAAGTCTAGTTCTGTTGGTCCACTGTAAACACTTTTTCCCACTCCTCTTGCACCTAAACTTCCTGTAACAACAAAAATTATCCACACATCGTTACCATCTAAATTAAAAATTCCAAGCATTAGTGAAACAACCATGATAGAGTTGACCACACAAGTACAAGCTTTAGAAGGGAAACATTTGAATATTAATAGCAGGCTTACTCAGGGGTAGTAGTTGTCTTTGAAAAACCTATTAAAGAAGCATCAACAGGAATTTTCATGTGATTACCATGACATGAAAGGATTATATCCCAAACTCTATAATCATAGGATCTATATTAGAGATGATTGTACACCAATAAGGTAGCCAAAAAGGAGAATCAATCATGCATTAAGGGAGATTGTTAAAGGAGAACTACAAAAGTTATTGCATGCAATATTTATCTACCCTATCTTAGATATCCAATGGGTATCTCCTTTGGTGATTGTACCTTAAAAGGGCTCAGGTAAATGGAGAGTTTGTATTTAATATAGAGAACTCAACTCTGCCACTAAAAAGGATCATTTTCCCCTAACTTTTATATTAAATACAAACTCAACTCTATCCTTTCAAAAGGTAAGATGTGAAGACCATAATCTATCCTTGAATGGTGAGAAATGTTTCATGATGATGTAGGAAGGAGTGGCCCTTGGCCATTATATATGTTAGAAAGGAATTGAAGTGGGCCCAACCAAAATTGAGGTAATTACCAATCTCTTTATTCCTACAAAGAAAAAAGATATTAGGAGTTTCTTAGGTCATACAGGATATTATAGGCATTTCATAAATAATTTTAGTAAAATGGAAACACCACTCTATAGTCTTTTAACTAAAGATGCCAAGTTCCAGTGGACAGAGGATTGTGACAAAGAATTCTTTGATTTAAAACCAACATTAAACCATGCTCCTATGCTCAAAAGCCCTCACATATGCCTCTAATTATGCTATAGGAGTTGTCTTGGGACAAAATGAGGGATCAATTGAGAATGAAATCTACTTTGTTAGCAAAAACCTATAAGGAGCTAATTTTAATTGCACAGTGATAGAAAAGGAGATGTTGGTAGTCAATTATGCTCTTAATAATTTTAGACATTATATCACATGATATAATATATTTTTCCATATAGACTATGCAGCCATAAAATATCTTATGAATAAGCCCTTGATTACATGAAGATTAGCAAGGTGGTTGTTTCTTAGGCAGGAATTTGATATCACCATTGTTGACAAACTAGGTAAGGAAAATGTTGTAGCATACTTTCCCTCTAGATCAGCTACATTAGAGGACACTCAAGTCATTGATGACTCCTTTCTTGATGATTTTTTTTTCCATCAGTGTGCACACACCTTGGTAGGTAGATATAGCCAATTATTTGGTTACAATGAAAGTTCCCCCTCATTTCTCTCCAAAAGAGAAAAGGGTTTTTATAGAGAAAATTTTTCCTTTCTCATGGATTGCACGATGCTTATTCTATACTTGACCAGATCATGTGATGGGGAGATTTGTAAGAGAGGATGAAACATATGATATACTACATGCATGTCACAATGAACCCTATGGAGGGAACTTTACAACTAAGAGGACAACAATAAAGATTCTTAATACAAGATATTACTAAGCCACACTTCATAAGGATGCAAGAAAATATACTAGGAAGTGTGATAGATGTCAGAGGATGGATTGACCAACTAAATCTGATGAGATGCCTCTATAACCGTAGGTAGTCACCACACCATTTGATAATTGGGGACTTGATTTTGTAGGTCCAATTAATCCACCATGAAATGGAAAATCCTACATCTTGGTTTGCACTAACTATGTGATCAAGTGGGTTGAGGTTAAAGTTGTGAAACATGTCAAAGATAATAAAGTTGTAGAATTCCTCCATGAAGAAATCTTCACATGCTATGGGGTTCCTAGAGAGATAGTTACAGATCAAGGGGCTCTGTTTACATCAACTCATTTCACAACATTGGTCAATGAATTAATGTAAGGCATAGGAAATATACTCCCTATCACCCTCAAGTCAATGGCTAGTATGAGGCAAAAAAGAGAGAAATAGAGGCTATTTTGACCAAAAAAATGGCTATTCATAGGAAAGATTGGACAAAGAGGTTGCCAAAAGTTGTCCAGGCTTATAGAACCACTTGGAAGATAATGACTAGTTTCACACCTTTTGAATTACTTTATGGAAAAAAACCATGATGGTTATAGAGTTTGAGCATAAAACTCTTAGAATTGCACTAGATACTGAGATAGTGAAAAATTAAAGAATCAGATAGCATGACAGATACATAAAGGAAAATAAGTTCCAACCAGGTGAGTGGGAACTCCTTTATGATTCCAAGTATCAAGATAATGTAGGCAAGCTATAGACTAGGTGGTTGGGACCATATGAAGTTGTTGAGGTCTTCTCCGATGGTTTTGTTCAACTCACAACCATTGACCTTGTTAGATTCAAGCTCTTGGTCAATGGTCACCACCTCAAGTTATATCATAAAACAACTTCCAAACAAGAATTCATGCAAGAATTTATTCAACACCAAACCCCCAAACTTTCTACAACTGAAGGAGGTGGGCCTAGTGTCCCTCCTTCTGACTAGTCAAGGCATGTATCTCATCATAATAAAGATTTCCAATTTTTTGGGAATCAACTTCTCCATCAATAAATCCATCTGTTCATCCATCTCCATCCTTTCTCCCTCTTTCATAACTTCACCATCACTTCACTTCACCATCACTTCATTCCATCACCATTTCATTTCATTGCTCAAATGTACTTTTCAAGTAACTTGTACTTCCACATTTTTTACAAGTGGCACAAAAAAATTTCGGGTGCATGTGTTACAATTTGTTATCAATTTTCTTACTTGTCATATGTCACACATGTCATTAGTCACATTCTATGCACTAGCATGGTGGTGGATTTGAATTAAGCTTAAATGATTTAGTTGATGTGGCATTGCATATGCTTGATGTGACATTGTGTTGTCGTTGTTTTCTTTGATAGTATCCTCATTTATGTTTGATTATTGAGTGGTCAAAATAATAATGCCATTTGAAGGGTGAAATGAAGAGTTTTTGACATTAGTTCAACCATTTGTAAGAACTATAGGAAGAGAAAAATAGTAGGTCTTTAGCTGAAGGATTGCAAGGATTGTTTGTAGAAGTGTTTGAGACAATAGGAGGTTTGCTAATCATAAATGAACCAGCAATTCATGATGCAATTCTACAAAATGCACTCTATGTATAAGAATTTAGGAACTGTAGTTGGTTTGACTATTTTTTGAAGCTGGATAGTTTTGATGAACACATTGCCTTGAAGTTTGCATAGACATTTTCAAATGGTGAAGCAATCATTAAGGGGTTAAAATTCATAGCTACCGAGGAAAGAATTGTAGAAGTGACATGTTTACCTACTATAGGAGAGACTTACCCTATTACTAAAGTTTCTAGGTCAGAGTTCATACAGCCTAATGATCCTCCACTTGTGGTGGACAAGCAAGGTATGATAAGACTTTCTCTACTAGAGAAATGGAAACAAGTTGTGTTTATTGTCAAATATATCACCTATGAGGGTCACCAATCTTGTGTCCATTCTGTACATTTAAAGCTTTTGAGTCATCAAAGGAATGGTAGGAGAATGAATGTACCAAATTTTCTATACAACCTCCTTTCAATTATGGCCAATGGAACACAAAAAGGTAGGGAAAAATCTATTTACCATCACTGTTAAATTAAATTTCTTGTTGAGAAATCTTTGTAAAATGTGGCTGGCATGTCATGGGAAGAATTTTTGAAAATTAGAGAATTCAGGCAAGAAAATTTGGGTCTTAGAGGCCCACCTTTAACTCATAGGGTTAGAAGAGATAAGAGGGTTGTTAAAATAACTCATAGAGCTTCAACTTCTTGAGAAACATCTAGTGCAAACCCTCCTACAGCCAAAACCATTTCTTCTAAATTTGAACATACAAATGATGAGAGTTATTTTTTTGGCTCTGATATTGATATTTCCCCTAAAAACAAACCATGCACTAGAGTTTTTGTTAGGAAATAAAAATAAAAAATGAGTGAAGTAGAGAGTAGCAAAGAAAATGCTAAGAAGAAAGATCTAGTGAAGATAAACCCTAGCCCTAGGAACTGAAAAACTATGGAAATTGAAGTTCCTGTAGCCATAGGGAAAAACAAACGTCCACCCAAGAAATCAAGATTGACCAAGTCTACTACTGATGTGACTCCAAGGAGTTGTAGATTCAGTAAAGTACTGAAGGAGAAGGAAGAGACTCTAAGAGTGAAGGAAAATATAGATTTGACAAAGACACCTAGGTAGCAATTAAATATTGGGTTTGAAAAACTTGCTACTCTTGCAAAGTAGGTCAAACAACAAGAACCAATGATAGGGCTAGAATATGTTGCAAAGAAAATTGAACACCAGGTTGTAGAGCACCAAGAATCAATGCTCACTATTGATATAGAGCTAGTTGAATATCAAAAATTGGTGCATGGAAAGATCATAGTTGGACTGTACAAACCTAATTTTTCATGGGCATTTGTAGCCCTAAATTTTTGGAAAGAGATGCAAGAAAAATAAAGAGAATGGAGAACATAAAAAAATAAGCTACATGAAGAAGTCAGAAAGAAAAATGCAAAAATTGAGGAGAAGAATGTAGAGATTGCTGCATTGAAGGATAAGGTAGATAATGTGGTGTCTCTAGTGCAACAAATGATGGCATGAAGAACTCCTCCAAGAGTATATACACTATATTTGAAGGAGCATCATCTTTATTTCAAGCTATCAAGAGTTATTTTAGGTTTAAGCCCTTCTATTGAAAACCCACATGAGTTTTTCCAAGCTTACCAATCCTCTCCTCTTGAAGTTAAAATTTGTTATGTGAATTGTACTTGCATAATTATGATGTGCCTAATGATTATGACTAGAACCCATTGCTATAAATTGGAGATATCCATTTGAGGGCATTCATGTCATGGATCCAAAATGAAATCTGCTAGGGGTAGTAGTTTAGTACATACGGGGAGAAAGAAATCCATACCCCCTTGCCTCTTAGAGTTGAATACAGTAACCCTTCAAACATTTAATACACATGGCATAGGATGCTTTATAGGCCATCATACAAACAAAGGATTGTGCCCTTTAGAGAAGAAGCATATAGGGAATATGAGTAGGTAGATGATACTATAGGGAAAATAATATCAAGGTACCTATTACAGAGATGGAATAGTTTGAACAATTAGGTTAAATAGGCTGAACCCCATTGCTTGCCAAATTATGATGCAACATGTAAAAAAATTACTAGGTACATATAGATTGGAAGGATGAAGCAACAATCTTGGCTTCCATTGACCTTTCAATCACCTACTTTGTTATGGCCAGTACCAGACTACAAATATTATCAATATGACATAGCTACAAAAAGTCCCAGGTGGAGTAGATTGGAATAAAAGCAAGGATTCTACTTGGATCCCAATTCAGCTACTGCAGAGACTGATCTGGGATAGTTGGTAGTTGGTGACTTCAGGGCTTTGACAAGGAAAAGGGATAGAGCTCCCTTCATTGGAGGACCAGTAGAACATTAGGTTGGGGAAGAATATGAGTCTAATTAATGGCTCAATTTTCATAGGGTTTATCATATATTTTCCATTGATACTATAGACTTTGGCACCTTGTTATTGACATTCTCAATGCTATTTCTCTAGATTTATGAACCTTGGGCATGAACTTATCCTTGTGAATTTTGATGATATTAACGTGCTATGTGGATTATCTATGTTAATTTTACATGTGCTTTAAGGGATGTTACTTTAAGGTAATTATGGATATGCAATTATTTTGTGCGCGTTAATGTCATTATGTAGGTTCACATTATGATACTAGTATAAATGGAGCTTGCAAAGTAGAAGGAGTTCATGGAAAACCTCCTATTGTTGAAGAAGTTAAAGGAAAATAGAAATTAATGAAGTCTACAATTGGAAACTTCTAGCTCATGTGGAAGTTAATTTTTAATGACCTTTTCTGTTAGTTGAGTGAATATAGGAGGTGTTATGCCAAATTTGTGTTGAGGCAAGACTTGTTTGACCAAATCCTATGCATGCATAACCTCCTTTCCTCTTTTCATGATTTCAATAAGTGGCATCCTAATCTACTAGAGTTGATTTCCTTGTTAGTTAAGTTAGGATATTTCTTTGTATAAATAATAATCAGATGCTTAGATTCTCAAAAGGTTGAATGTTCTGATAGTGTACTTGCATTTCCAGATTTCAAGAAATAAAGTTATGTTGTTGCTATGTTCTAATCATGTTTTCAATGAATAAAATGATATTATATGTTTGTTGCATTTGAGTTAGTTTCAAGGAAAACTCACCCAAGGGGGCCCACTTGGTGAGAATTCCATCCATGTAGTTCAGTAATTACTTTTTTGTTCAGTAAATAGTTACAGTTTTATCAATAGTTTGTTCTTGTAGCCACTAGAATTTCATTCTTTGTTTGTTCCTACAACCAAGGAAAATAGAGTAACTTCCCATCTATTTGCTAAGATTTCCATTTTTTTCATGCATTCCAGTTTATTTTAGTTTTTGGTTTATGCTTAGTAATTATGTTATTTCCTTTCAAGCAATTTACTTTCAACACCATTTCATTTCAAGTTATATGATAAATACAGCTGTAATGGAGTCCTAGTGAACATATAGTGCTGACCCATCTCAAGTTTACACCCCTAGGTTGATAATGAAATGAACTTTCATGATGATCAAGATAGCTACTCAATATAGATATTCAATCTCTGAGTTATATCTTTAAGAGCTTAGTTGTTGGACCATTAGAGGAGGCTAACAACTGCATAAGATTGGTATAGGTCTTTGGCTTCTGATTCTATCCACTCTTTGGATCAACTCATCAAGAAGTTGTTCAAGTGATTCTTAGAGAAATGAGATCACTCCTCTTTACTACAACAATTAATCACTATTAAGAGGGCCTTGTAAGAGGCCATGAGTTACTTCAAAAATAGTTTCCATAAAACCTAGTAGAGGATTCTTGTGATACCCAGGCCTCTGGCCACTATGGCATTCATGTTCTATCTAAAGGATTTAAATTCAAAAATCGTAGTCATGATACAGTCTATGGGAGGAGATACCCTACCTCAAGTGGAGCAAGCCCCATGGGTCTGACCCACTCAATAGTTGTATTCTCCACCATTTCTAGAGAAAGAGGTAGACAAAGCACTGAATCCATCCATTTTGGACTAGCCTCTTCCAAAGAAAAAAGAAATACCATCACTCAAACCTAAGTTCCCTCCAGTCAAAACATTTAACATGGTAGAACAACTAAGGAAGGTGCCCAATAGTGTGTCTCTATGGAACATTATATGAATTATAGAACATAAGACATTACTTCATGAGGCATTAAAGAAATAGGAATAGAATCCATAGATATATATAATCCCACCACATAATTAAGATAGAGAAAAGGATCCCGTGTTGGACCCCCAGTCTTCAGGAGCCATGACATACATAAACATTGCGTACAATGCAAATATGAAAGAGGTAAGAAAACCAAATCCCACACATTTCATTTTGACACTTGTTGTGGGAGATAATCTTTTACACAACATGATTGATTCAGGAGCTAGTACCACAGTCATGCCTAAGCAAGTGGCTAAAACCCTAAAACTTAAGTATGAGCCTCTTGAGAAAGGGATCGTGCAATTATATGGGAAGAAAATATTGACCATTGGTGGCATCTAGGATCTGTCTTTGACCCTTTCCTCATGTTTGATCCAAACGATCACATAATAAGTATTTTTGATAGACATTCCCCTAGGTTTTGGGATGTTTCTTTCAAGGGTCTTCACAGAAAAGCTCAGTGAAAGCTTGGTGGAAGATGAGGATGAAACAAGTGATAGGACCCCTAAAGAAGAGGTCTTGCTCAATTAGTTTATTGATTTTGACCCGTTCATGAACTTCCATGCTACCATATTAGGCACCTATGTGATCTTCAATGATCACCAACTCTTCCCAAAATTGGTAAAGGAGTAGGAAGAACCTATTAGATCGGGTGATAACAGTATATGGACATTTTATTTTGATGGTACCAAATGCAAGATCAGTTTGAGAGTAGGAATTTGACTGATATCTCTGATTGGATCAAAGACCCTCAAATAGTTCCACTTCTAATTGTCGTGCTTGAAAAATGATGCAAAGTATGAAGCTTTGGTCCATGTTTGATTCTCAAAAAATGGATGGATGTGAAGAGAGTACAAGTGTTTAGAGATTTGGAATTGGTTGTAACCCAAGTCAATGGATAGGTAGCTAAAAAAATGTAAGAATGAGGTCTTATAGACATAGAATATGGGATCTGATTAAGATATTTGAATCTATTAACATAGAAGTTATCCCATGATCCTAGAATATCATAAAAAATTGTGTGGATTCAATTGGTTCATAGTTTGAGCCAACCCCTAAACCAACAAGAAAAAAAATGTAGTGTAGATTGACATTCAACCGTCAATTCCTGACAATGATCAAAACTGACAGGTTTTCGAGGACAATGTTTAGATTGCCTCTCTTTTACAAAAGTCAAGGAAAGCTTCTGATCATTCATAGGACAAAGCTAGAGGAGCTATGAAAGAACAAGTAATTCAGTTAAAAGGAAATAAGCTCCCACGATGCTTGATTTCTCTGGAAAACCTCTTCAACTACAAAGATGCGAGAAATATCAAATAAAGATTCACCGCTAATGAGGAGACTATGAAGACCTCAATTTTGAGAATGGAAAAAAGTAAAAGGTTAGAAGAGACATCCCACAAAAGGATAAAGAATGACTAAAAGGACTATGTGCTAGATATGATGGGGTCATAGCTTGGACCTATGACAATATTAAAGCATATGATCTGGGCATAATTTTGCACACTATTGACTTGGAAAAAGGCTCGAAGCCTGTATGATAGAAACAAAGTTCAGTCTATCTAAAGGTCGAAGCAGTAATGGCTTAAGAGCTTACCAAATTAATCAAATCAAGAATCATATACTCGATCAAACATTCCACCTAGGTATCCAACCTTGTACTAGTGTCAAAGAAGAATGGTGATATTCGACTCTAGATGGATTTCAGGGACTTGAACAAGGCCTCATTAAGAGATCACTACCATTTTCCTTCAACGGAGTAGATTTTGTAGACTGTGATTAGATAAAAAATGTTCTCACTACTCGATGGTTTTTCAAGGTATAACTAGGTCTATCTGAAGGTAAAGACTAGCACAAAAAAAAATTCACCACCAAGTGAGGAACATTTGCATACTCAAAAATTCCATCCAGACTCTCTAATGCTAGTACTGGCACTTTTCAATGAGTAATGGATATCACCTTCAAGGGATTGATTAATCAAATCATCCTAATATATCTGGATGACTAGAAGTGTCAATAGTTTAGGATTTCCCTAAATCCAAAGAAATGTGTCTTTAGAGTACCACAAGGAAAGCTACTAGGTTTTGTGGTTTCAAAAGAAGGAAATGTCATAGACCTCAAAAGGGTGAAGGCTATAATAGAGCTACCACTTCTATTCAATTATAAGGGGCTACAATCCTTTCTCAAGAAGATTAATTTCATCAATCGGTTCATTTTAGACTTCATGGGCATCACAAGACATATCACACTAATGTTAAAGAAGAATTTAATGTTTAAATGGACTCCCAAGGGCAAGCTAACTTTTGAGAAAATAAAAGCAGCCATCTCTATAGTGTTAGTGTTAGCTAACCTAGACTTATCTAAGGATTTCCTACTCTATGTCTAGAACAACCAACACAACATAGCTTCAGTACTCACTCAAAAGGATGAAGAGGGAAGAAAGGAACATCCCATCACATTACACTCTATGAATCTCAAAGGATATGAAATCTGGTATTTTTTTTTGAGAAATAGGCATTTGTTATTGTTAAAAGCCTAAAAAAAAATTGATACCTAGTGTCTAAAAAATAGAATCAACATCCTCCTCACCCATTCCAGTGTTTGGGAATATATCACCAAAGGAGAGATAAATAAAAATAGGGCCAACCAGATCACCAAGATCCAAGAATATGAGGTAGACATCTAACTGACCAAACTGGTTTGGAGGAGAGGTCTTTGCAAATACCTTGTGCATGAATTAATCCTCCAGGTAGAAGAAGAGACCGACCAATTCTATACAAATTAGTTTGAGTTTGATGAGTCATGGGTCATAGATCGAATGTGATTTATGAAAGAGGGAAGTACTTGACCAACATCTCACCTCATAAAAGATGCTACTATAGACACTAAAAATTGACCACTTTAGTTTTGTCAATTTACCCCCAATTCTACTAATGTCATATCCTCTATATTAATTAAATAATACCCTATTATTTAATTAATATTCATTATCCTTTATCTCTTCATCCTAATTTGTTTCTTTCATCATCTTTAAATCCTAGCTTTAAGTAAATAATTACCTTTAATTATTTACTCCCAACCCTTATCCCTTTTCCGCTAAAGAATTAAATAAATATGTATTTATTTTATTCCCTTCATGTCACATCCTCCATAACCTTTTTCTAATCCTGATTGATTTGCATAATTCTAGATTAAGGATGTGTACATTCATAATCCTTTATTAGGAAGGTTTCACATCCTCCATAATATGCAAGTGGATCATTAACCTTCATTACCCACCTAATCATTTTCCTAATACCTCACTTACACAACCTAATCATTGATTAGCTATCCTAACCTACCCCTTGGTCAACTCTCCCCATTCCCCAAGGAATATTAAATTCCTTTTATCCTTCCCATGCACATTATGACATAGTCGAGATCAGAGGGAGTTGTCATGCTACCCATTCACATAGCAAATAGATTAAGACAAAAAAGAAACAATACAAACAACCACGTTTAGACAACAAAAATGATCTTTATTACTAGATTGACATTATAGAGTACTTGCCATATTATGGGAAGATTATTACATGCATTTGCTGAGAGTAGATCTTAATTAACTATTGGATCTACATGGTATAATTTCGTCACACTTTTGTCACCTCTTGTTCTTGCATTCCTTTGTCATTTATATTTTCCAAAAGTTCTCCAAATTGACCTTGCTCCTCCTATCATAGTTTCCATTGTTTCCAATCATCATTCAAAATATCCAAGTTGTTACCTCGTAATCAACACCTCCATGAAGTTGGCTAATAGATAGGTATTCCAAAACAACAAAGTGGAATACATCGAATATCATTCTGCCAAGTGTCATAACCTCACTCTCGATCCACCATGTTGACCATGATCATTCATCACTCACATTGGAATATCACCAAGACTCTAGAATATCTCACTTTGATGTCCCCATGTCAGCTTGATAAGATCAATCAGATCATTTTTTTGGAATGTCAAAGAGACATAAGAAGATGTCACACTAAACCTCATATGTCACATTGAAATTGCTACTACCACACCATTGATGAGACACACCAAGTCAAAGAGACTTAGGAGTATCTCCCACTGACACCATAAGGTCACCTCAACGCTATGGTCAACTAAACCCATAGACATTCGAATTTCAAATAGACATGGGATGTCGAAGAGACATTTACTAATGTCTTGCCACAAGCATGACTCATACTAATATAGCACCAATAGACCCATAACACTACTACCCACCATCAGAATGTCAAAGAGACATTCCCAAAAATCTTGCTAATAGGACCATGTCTCATTGATAAGTATCATTTGGTCAATAATCTCATAATTGATGATGCAGGATTGCTTTTCTCCCCAGATGCTCCTACATCAAACACTCGAGGTAGAAGAAATATTCCATGAGTGAAGACTCAAGAACATTTGAGCCAGTCTAGAATCAAGAGTCCAAACTGAGCCAACTCATGTGCCTTCAACCAAGATGCTTCATCCATTGATTTTCCCCTCTAATGGACTCAGTACTCCTTGTACTCCTTAACACATGTTGTCTTTACAACCCTGGAATCAATAATTGCATCTGCTTCTCTAGTTTGCTTCATAAGTAGCTCATTCACCCAATCTTTATTAATAGGTGAATGTGATTGAGTACTTGTGTGCTCATCAAAATATTTTTACATATCACTGACATTGAAAATAGGAGATATATATACATTCTCTAGAACTTCAAATTTATAAGCATTGGCTAAAAACTTATGTAGGATCTGGCAAGGACCAATTTTCATTCATTTTAACTTATTATAATTTCCCTATGGAAACCTTTCCTTTCTTAAATGAACCCACACCAATTCTCCAATATAAAATTCTTGTTCTCTTATGTGACGGTCAACAAAATCTTTATACTTGGTTGTACTCTTCTCCAACTTTTCTTTCACTCATGCAAATCTTTGATATATTCTTCAAAATCTTCTTCCACAACACTTATTTTCACTAGGTCTGCACTATCTTTGAGTTCATCCACACCCCTAGGGCTGAAACCATATACCATGTTGAATGGAATTTTACCAATATTCATGTTCGCTAAATTATTATAGGAAAATTGTACCTGTAACAACAAGTCCCACTATTTTGGTTTGTCTCCAATCAAACATCAAAGAAGATAACTTAAACTTATGTTCACAACCTCAATTTGACCATCTGTTTGTGGATGGTAAGTTGAACTAAAACCCAAATGTCTACCCAATTTCTTCCACAATGTGCACTGAAAATGACCAAAAAAATTTGTATCTTGATTAGATATGATATTCTTAGGAAAACCATGCAACCGATCTATTTCTTTGAAAAAAAATTGCTATATGTGAAGCATCACAAGTTTTTTGACATGGAACAAAATGCTAGCCATTTTTGAAAAACTATCAACAACCACAAAAACAAAATCATTACCTCACTCAGTTCAAGGCAATCCTAAAACAAAATCCATGCTAATGTGTTCCCATGATTCTCTAGAATTGGTAATGGCTAATGTGGTCTAGTATTTTGTTTCATACCCTTCACATGTTGACAAATTTTGTATCCTCATACCAATTTTTTGACATTGACACTCATTCCTAGTCAGTAATAGCTTTCTTTCAACAAAACTATTGTCTTATCGATTCTAAAATTTCCACTTAATCCACCACTATTCTTTTCTCTAATGAGATTCTCCCTCATAGAACCTCTTGGTATGGACAACTTCTTTTCTTTGAACAACAGGTTCTCTTGAATGAAATATTCCAACCATGGAGTCTAATCAAACTCAACTGGATTTATGCATGCTTACGAAGGCTCTCTGAAATCCAATTCATGCTCATACAAGTCACCCAATGAATCAAAACCAACAACATTCACTCTCATCTCACTCAACAACAAAGTTCTACTTAATGCGTCAACAACTCTATTGGATTTACCACTCCTATGTTTTAACAAAAAAGAATTACTCTACGAGAATTCAACCCACTTCAAATGCCTTTGGTTAAATTTAGCTTGGTTTTTTTGTGAATTTTTGGGTATGATGATATTTATACAACACTAATTCTTTTAGCAATAAATAATTCCTCCACTTGTTGAGTGTTTGCACAATTGCATAGAATTCCTAATCATACACCAAATATTTCCTCTTGGCTTCATTCAAATTCTCATTGAAGTATGCTATTGGTATTCCTTCTTGACTAATAAATCCTTCAATTGTTGTTTCACTTGCATGACAATCCACTTGGAAAACCTTTCTAAAGTCTAGTAACACCAACACTAGTTGTTCTATCACCTTTCTTTTCAATAGCTGAAAACTCTTCTCTACTACAGCTATCCATTAGAACTCTTTTCTTGTTCCATTCATTGTCTTTGTATTGGAAGCACATATCCCACTAAAATTTCTTATGAAATTTCTATAGAAGATTTCCAACCCATGAAAACCGCGGGCTTCAAAATTACTCCTTGGTGATGGCCACTCAACAATAGCCTTTACTTTCTTAGGATCCATTTTTAACCTTTCCTCATAAATTACAAATACCAAGTACACTAACTCCTTCATGAAAGTACACTTTTTCAAATTCACCACTAACATCTCTTCTTTCAATCTTTTCAAAAAATCTCTAGAATATGTTATAAATGTTCTTCTTTTGTTTTACTAAAAATTAAAATATCATCGAGGCAAACTATGACAAACTTACCAAGATAGGGCTTCAACAACTAATTCATAGATCTCATGAATGTACTGGATGAATTTTTCAATCCAAATGGCATGACCATACACTCATATATTCCATCCTTCATCTTAAATGGTGTCTTCCACTCACCCGCTTCATGAATTTTGATTTGATGGTAACCACTCTTTAGGCCAATTTTTGTGAAATACCTTGCTCTGCTCAAACATTCCATTAAATCATCCATTCTGGGTAACAAAAATCTATATTTGATGTTGATCTTATTAATTGCATGGGAGTCCATACACATCCTCTATTCACCTCCCTTCTAAGGTGCTAATACAACAAGTACAACTGATAACTGAGACTCTCCCTAATTAAACCCTCAAGTGTTCAACACTCTTGGACTTGTCTATTTATTTCTTCATTCTCCTATGGTGTCTTCCTATATGGTTCCTTTTTTGGAAAACTCACACCTGGAATCAAATTCATATAGTGATTGATTTCCCTCACTAGGGATAGTCCATCTGGTAACTCCATCATCATGAAAACACACCCATCCACTAATTCTTAAATTTCTACTGACATCTTTTATTCCTTTTCTATTGTCAAGTTTTGAGGTGTCGTGCTACCACTACATAACAACCATCATCATTCTTCAGATCCTTCAGGATTTGCTTTCCTGTGACAAAAAACACCTTGGAAATACCTTCTATGTATTTATCCTTATCCTTCATGGGATTCAATGTAAATTCCTAACCATCCTTCTTAATAGTTAATGTATTATTCTTACCATCGTGATCAATTTTATTATCAAACTTCCATGTTCTTCATAGAGAAATATGATATGCATCCATTGGCATTACATCACAAAGTATTTCATCCTTGTATTTACCAATTTGAAAATTATCCAAGCATTGTTCTCTTACCACTAATTATGCTGCTTCTTCAACCACAAAACCTTGTATGGACTAGGATGCTTCATTCTTTTCAAATTCCACTTCCTCACCATCTCAACAGACACAATACTACATGTGTTGTCACTATTTATAATTACTTTACTACACTTACCACCTCACTTGCATTTGGTTTTGAACAAATTCCTTCTTTGTATCGGTTATTCTTCTACCTTCTCAAGGCTTAACAAAATATTCCTTATCATCAAGGATTTTTCATCCTCTGGATCTTCGCCATGCTTTGAAGTTTCCACCATTTCATGTTCAACTTGGGCCACATGCACTCTGGCCTCTTTTCCTTTGCCTCCTCGTTGAACTTGTGGGCATTCAAAAGACTTGTGCCTGATCTCTCAACATTTGTAGCATGTAATGGTGAATCCTCAACCTCTTCCTCTTCCAAAATCACCTCTCCCTCAAGATGACTCTCCTTTTCCTTGAAAATCTCCTTGAACTGTAGATTTTTGGGCCCAATAGGCTCTCTAACTCTTATAGGGTTTTTCACCTAAAAGGAGAGAGATTAGATCCAAAAATGCTAAGCGTTCATTCAAATTAAGATGTGAAAGAAGTTATTAAAGCTAAATGAGATGATCTAAGTGAAACTAAGCTATGAAACTGATTGATTAAATATTCCAAACTAATGAAATGTGAAGTGTTTGAAAACGCATTCTATAATGCAATAACACTAAGAAATGAATCAGACAAAAGATGTACACCTGGAACCTTGATGAAGACTGGAAATGGATTTTATAATGCTAATGATGTTTATTTTTAAGCTTGATAGGACTCATTTGCCACCTAGGGTGAATTAGTCCCTATTCTGCCAAATTGTGCTAAAACCAGTTTCTGACAAAAAGGTTTCAGGAAATGCAAAAATCACAAAATTGACCCTTGAGTGGGACTCATTCACCACCCATGGATAATCAGTCCACTTTTAAATTTTTGAATATTTAGGAGTGGATTCTGAAGATTCAAATCTGCATTTTTTCTTCGCACAGGTGTTTGCTTCCAAAACTGTCATATTCAGGCATGAAAGTGACATTTTGTTGATATTTTGATTTGTATGATGAAGAGATGACTTGAATGGCTTTGCAACTTGATCTACATGATTTCCAAGCTTTCAATAGACCTAAATATGCAAACAAACAAAAAAGGAGAAATGTTGAGTATTAGGGCATGAGGGTTTTCCTTAGTCATACCCCTTTTAGGTAATTAAACCAAAATGATGAAGCAATATAATCAGGAATGACAAATGGAATTGGTTACCTTTACATGATTATGTATCTTGAAATCCTACAAAAATACATGAAGATTCATCCCTTGAATACTTTAGAAAGCTAACTTGATGACTTCTAATGAAGAAACCCTAGCTTGCTTGACCTGGATAATAAGATAGATGATGAATTAATGATGAGAGATGTAAAAAGAGGAGAAAAATACTTATTTGTAGACAATTGTGCCTTAGTATCTTGATTATACCTCATCACAGGCTGACATATAGAAAAATTAAAGTTGAAAGCTAATTTTTCCCACTCAAACCCCAAAAATGACTCAAAATGGGAGTCATTCGCAACTAATGGAAAATAGGTCCTCTTAGTTCTCAAAAATTCTAGTTAGAAAACCACAAGAGGCTACCAAAATATTGATACATTTTAGGCTAACGAACAAAGCCAAATAGTTTGAACCTTCTTATCTTCAAACTCTGCCAGACCAAGGTAGGTGCACCTATGCAAATGGAGTAGACTTAAACTGTGTGATTCCTAATTGTGTGATCTATCCACAATGTAAATTGGAAATTGAGAGATGCAAACCTAATTTGGTATAAATTTTATAAGCAATATCAATGTGAAGTTTATGAATATGTTTAGTTAACATATGTGATATTTTGAAAACAAATTTGGTAAAACTAAATAATGAAATGAATGAGACTAGTACCTTGTTGGATATATGGAGTCAAATGAAAGTCTAAGATGAGTGGCTTGTATTTGGCAATAATTCTAACTGTTTTGCACACTAATATTAGTTTATAACTTGTATAAACATGCAAGAATGCAATTATCAAGTTCTTCTTATTGATCCAAATGACACTTCTAGATTACTATGATTTGACTAGAAGGATTTTAATCTTTTATTGAAAGAATCAATTAATCATATCACACAAATACAACAAACGTGCATTGATAAATTGAATATATACTTGATATACTAATTTAAATAATAAGGAAATCTAAATTTTGGAGACAACCTGATAATATTTTTCAATTAATTTAACAAACAATTGATACCAATATGACACTACAAAATTAGATATCTTTCATTAACTTCTACAAGATTGTGTTTGCAACATGGTCTTTCAGAATGAAAACATCATGATAGCTTTCTACTATCTACTTATCCCTATTAACCTATATCCTCTCTATCACTATGTAACAAATTTATATATATCAATACTTTGAAGGGATGCAACCCTTCATGAATGTCTTCTAATAGTAACAACAACTAACAATAATTAAAATAAATAGTTAGGTTCTATTTAGCCATAAGTGGACTTTTGAAAAATGGTCCAGATAATCCTATCTTTTGTGAGTATCAACATCTCCCAACACATTCTTGATTTCTATCTCCATGTGCACAATTTTCTCATTTTGTTCACATGCTTCATCCAATGTCGAGTCTTTACTTGTAGCCACTTCCATAATATTTTGTAGTATCAACTCACATTATTCAATCAATATGGCCTTTTCTTTTTTCTTTCCATCATTTTCAAACAATGTTGGTATTCCTTCTTTTGTGTCATCAATTATTCCTTTTGCATCTCCTTGAAGTTCCTCATGGTAATCTCTATGCTTCCTAATGATCTCCTTAGTAGTATTGATAGCCTCATTATTAGGAGTATTCCTCTTCTATATTTCCTGAATTTTTTCTTGGATTCTGTCATTAATTCTTCTATGCTCCTACTTTGTAGCATAATTCTTTGAGTGGGTTCCCCAAAGCTTGCTCAACGAAGTCATCAAGTTAACTTGTCTCTTTCTAATAGCTACAGAAAGTGTATCAAATTTTCCTTGAGAATATACATTTGATACTTCCCACTTGTTCTTTGTTTGAGAGCTCTCTCCTTGAGTTAGCAACCTAGTGGATCCTTTTAATGTGTTTTCAACCATATCCTTCAGGTGGTCATTTTCCCTAAGTATCCTTTCATTATTTATTTTATACATTTCCTTCTCTTTGATCAACATTTGGATTTGGGCTTTATTTAGCTTGGCAACATTGATGACAATCTCAGTTGTAGCCACATGATCAACTTCTCCAACTTTTAGTTTCATAACATGTGCAAAATCATTTTTAGTTCCAATAATAATAGACTTCTTATATGGTGGATACAAATCCTAGATCATAAGGGAACCTTTTTCAGGGTTATACTTTGACCTTGTATACACTTATGTCACTCCCTTAGGGCTAAGCTTATGTGTAGCATCATTTTCCTTCAAGAAACTATAAATAATCAGAGTAGAATTTAGGTCCAATCTTGGGAAAATCATGACACCTAAATCTTCTAACAATTTTCTCCCTCTCTGGGGTCATATCTTTCATTTATTTTTCAACACTGGACTTCAAATTATTAAATAATTGCTCTTCATTATTTAGTGTTACATTTTCAATAGATTCTCTTATTGCTTTTCCCTTTTGTTTGTACAAGAAGGCTCTAAATTCTAGAGATTTCACAAATTCATCATCTGCTACAAATGATCTATAAACCATTTTCCTCATGTCTATATCTGAACCCACTTCAATTTCTAGTTCTCTTGGATGAATCTTAAATAATCCTCAATTTTCAATATGAAGATCTTATCAGTTGGACTTTGGGACCCCTCATCACTAGATGCCTCCTCTCTAAAGCTAACAGTTCCACATCTTGCATCTCTTTCATTTTTTGTTGTACTCCTTTGTTATATTCATCAACAACCCTCTTAGCCTCTTTCTTTTCAAAATTTCTAATCAAATCATCATACTAATAAGGTATACGATTATACCCTCCTAAGTTCATTTTGTGCCTAGAAAAGTCAATGTATCCCTTAGATGAAACCCTTTCCATGGTGGAGATATCTTCAAATTATAATGCAATAACTTATCCAGAATCAAATCATATCATTCCTTTGACAATATAGTGAAACCTCCAAAGGACAAAGTGCTTGCCATGAATGCCTATTTTCCAAAGGAACTTAAATTAATCAAACTTGAGTAATCCATTTTCCTAACAATTTCCAAGTAAGAAATTCTATCAGGCACTATTTTAGGCAAGATGAATGGCGTATCTTGAAAACCATACACTTTGATCATAGTAGCATCTTCAAAACAATACCAATCTCCCTAGTTGTGATCAAAAGTCCCATTGAAATCTTTGGGTCTTGGGAGCCTCTTAACCTCATTAGATAGTGTATAGTCACAAGGATGGTTAAAGAATCTATGCAATGGTTTAACAAAGTATTCTTCAAAATGCACAAAACTTGAATTGCAAAACCCGCTATCCTAAATAGTAGTCGATAGATGAATTAGTAATAATTTACCCTCCCTATCAAACTATGTAATCCTTAACTCTTCTGGCCACATTCCCAATTCTTGTCCATAATACTTTGCTATATGCATAAAAATATAGTAATGTTTGAAATGGGGAACTAGGGAACCATTTTTTATTGCCACTAGCCCAGAATCAATTACTTTCAAGATGTATGAAGCATAATCAAAGGTTCTAGCATTGTGATACAATTACCATTGGTACAATTTCCATAAATTTAGGAGCTTCCATCCCTAACACCTAGCATACTAAAAAGTACGTATATTTCAAATAGGGCTCCAATCAGTTTACATGAAATGGAGGCCCATCATTTTCATTTAGTAGAACCAAATTTCCATCCTTCTTAGGTCTATACAACAAAAATCACCAACCCCTATATGTGGTATCCTCACGTCTCAATTCTGATGCAGGTTACTCTTGGCTTTGTGCGGATTTGTTACATGTTTTGTTGTGCTTGGTAGAATAATGATTAATATGACAATGTTTTGGTGTGGAGAAAAATGAAAGTGTTTATTTAAATTATGAAAAGTTGAAAATTATTGAATATGTTTTACTTTGAAAATGAAGTGCAAAATGGAGTAGAAACATTTTAATTAATGTAATGTATTGCTTTATTTATATCTTAATGTGATACTAATTCAATTTTTTGTTGCGTTCCTGAGTGTACTTGAGTTGCAGGAAGTCGAAGACCAAGGGTGTGATTAAGGAGAGGTGATTAGCTTCTTGACAGGACAAAGCAGGAAGACCTCTCAATCACACACACACACACTTAGTTTCATATAGACTGCATTTAGGAATGTCTAATTTTTGTGTGTTTGTTTTGAATTATTTGCAAATTAAATAATAATTAGTAAATTAAATAAATGGTGAAATGAAAGCATGATTAAATAAAATAAGGGATTAAGTTTTAATTATAGTTAAATTATAAATTTTGATTTAAATGCTTATGCATTCTACTCTTCTTTTATTTTTTGTTAAACTTTGAGTTAATAAGTTAACCATTAGTTATAAGATATTTATTTTTATTGTTGGGTAAATATTTTCAATTTAGGAGATTTACATGCAGTTAAATTTAAAATTATTATTATTTTAAAAATCCATTTCAAGATTAAGGTAGAAATGGAAAAGAAAAAGAAATTTTAAAACAAGAAAATAGTTCTCGAGAAGGTAACGGTTCTTGGAAAACTTTCTTGAAAATATGCTCTGCAATTTTTGCTCTAATGGCTGGCAAGAAAATGTTGAATCTTTCAAAAATAGTGTGTTGAGATTAATCTTTGGTAGATAGTACAAAGTTAAAGAGCCGGAAAAGAAACTAGAAAGGAGGAAGAAGAAGAAGCTTTCTTAGAGAAAAGATATTCAAAAGAGGCAAAAAGAAGAGGTCTGAAGAACATCACCAATCTCCAGCTAGAAGCGTAATTTCCAGGTTTTCCATTCTTTTCCCACAAATCTTGATTGAAATAAATATATTCTACTGAGGAATTTGAATGCAAAGTGTTTGAATTGTATGCAAAAACTATGGAAATCTGAGAAAATGTTTCATTCCTTGAGTGCATTAAAATAATTTGCACAATTATACTTCTTTTAGATTGAGGTTTATCTTTCTCTTCTTTATTTACTGTAGTTCATGCATTTGCTTTTCAATCTTTGTATTGTGATTCTGTAAATAAATATACATATATATACATACATATATATTTATATATTTATATGCACACACATATATTTTTGTGCATATATATATATACTATCAATACCTCCTATCAATTCAAAATTCACAGCCATTGTATGAATCTTAAATCAGGCATCAAAATTATTTTGAACTGAAATTTTCTTTTTTGGGGATTACACCCCCCAGCCTCATCCATAGAGGAAGGGTGATGCTATGAGAAGGTAGCGCCCTCCACAGGCCAAGGCTTGTGGAGGAGGCACTGCCTCCTCATAGCCAAGGCCTTCCCCTATGGAGAGGCATTGGTCTCAAAATTTATATAAATTGTGAACTAAACAAATACTTTTTAGTTTTCAAAATTGTGAACCTTGAAACCTCTATTCTCTGTGCAGTAAATTACGATTGTATATAAATTTCAATTATCCATATATATATATATATATATATGTATATATATATATATACACACACATCAATATATATATACACATATATAAATGCATACATACATATAAGAAAATTATGGCATTTTTATACTCTATTTATTTTTTATTTTCCACAGAAAATATTACTCTCTGTTAGTAGATTTACACCGAAAGTATATAGGGACGAATATATATTTATATATATATATAGTTATATACGCACAAAAATATATAAATATACATATGGATTTATATATATATGCCTGGCATAAATATCATTGTTGTCTATAGGAAACACTATTTTCTGTCATTGGTACTAAACCGAAACATGACACCTTATGTATACATTCAACCATAAGTTTACCATGTATTTATGTGTATGTGGTTATTTTATAAATATATATACAGATTTGTACAGTGAACTTTAAAATTTAAAAGTCAAATCTTGGAAAAGTAGCTGATTAAATTCACAAAAATAACTTTGTGTTTAATAGCAAACTTGTTTTTGTATAAAAATATGGTTATCTACTTTGTTCATCTTTTTCTCAAACTGTCTATATTTCTGAATATTGGTGCATTGTGTGAAACATCATATATCATATCTGAACTTAGTGAACACACATAAGATTATTTTTAAAGATGAATTTGAAACTTCATACCAAATGTAGGTTATTGAAAACACATTCAAAATTAGAGAATTTTTTGATAACAGTGGATTTCTTTTTGCTGAATTATTAAAAATATTTACTGTGATCAAAACTAATTTAGAAAATAGAATTGGAACTGAATTTATTTTGCATGGTAAACTCACTTGAGATTGTGCAATGAAACTTTATTTACTAAATGCATTCATGAAATCTATTTTGACAAACTTTGTGAAAACCTTGGAAAATGATGAAATTTCTTTGAAATTAGAAATGTGTAAAAATTGAATGTGAAATTAGATGGAAAATGCATTATTTACTGTATTTTGAGAAAATTTTGAGATGGGATGCTGAAGGTGGACCCATAGAGATGGTAGTTTTACCTTTTCTAAAACTATAATTTATTTTATTTATGCCTAGCCAAGCACTTGCACCATTGAAATAGATGGAATTAAAAGCCTAGAACTAAATGAATATAGGTCTCTACCACCTCTTGTTTGCAAAAAATATGTGATTCTCATGTTAGGAATGCATATAGGCATCGGGATTGAATTGAGAGTTCCCTCCTTCGTTGTTGTTTCAAGTTGCTAGGCTCCTCATGCAAGGCCGGGGATTTCTTCGAGCTAGGAAGAAACATAGGGAAGTATTGTACTTCATGGTTGGGCAGAAAAGGCACCTTAATCACACTCTTGGCCCCAGCTTGCAAGAAGACTAGTGGTGTCATGGTGGTTGAGGTTTAGAGATTTAAGTGTTATAAATGTATTCATGTATTATTTAGATTGGCTTGTAAAGCCCACTTGTAAATGTAATTTTATTTGTAATTCAGTATTGTAACATTGAAATAGATGTATTGGAAAGAAAGATTTGATGTAACATTGAAATAGATGTACTAATTGAAAGTTAGTGATGTAATTGAAAACTTGAGTGAATTAATGGAAATTAATTGATATGCAAATGGCAATCATATATGTACCAATGCAATGATCCTTGTTGTTATTTAAATTTATTATTTTGCATACATGGAATGAGATTTATTTTGAATTTATATTTTTAGAATTTATGGAAAGATCATGACATATGAATTCTTTGTTTTTACCATACTTGGGAATGTATTAAGTTTGGTAAATTATATGTTAAAACGAACATCATTTTGCGAGTGTTACATTCTCTAGAATTTTTTCTCTAAATCCTCATGCACAATAGCTTCGTCACATGTTCCTTCTAGGTTAAAAACTTCATAATTTTTTTCTTTTGACACATGTATGAAAGGGTTACCCAATGAATTGTAGATAGCTTTGAGTTTTGGATTGTAGTTGGAAGCTAAGAGTTTCATTAGTTCTAAATCCACAAATACATTTGGGACAACTAATTTTCCTGAGTTTAATTTCCAGGGATTGCACACCTGGTCGAATGTATCCCTCTAATGATAGTGAAACATAAATAGTTCATATCCTTGAATTGAAGTCCACACATCCCCTGTGTGTTTACATTTTTCCTTGAATTTCTCCATGTCTACCCTAAGCTATGTAGAACATCTGGATTTAGGTCTTGAGCTAGGTAGTTGGTCAATAAGATCCTGATTCAATTTCCTTTCAGTTGTTTTAGATTCATCCCTAGTCTTAGTCCTTTGCTTCTTACCCCTAGGATAACTACCTTCACCCTTCTTTTTTCTACTTTTTGATTTTCAAGAGCTCAAAACTTCCATTTTACTTTATAAAATTGACAAGACTAAAATACAATTGCGTAGAATTCACATGCTTACTATTATCATAGGGATTTGTAGCTACATGCAAGGCTAGAAAGCTCTACAATCATGTATAACATTGGAATAGTTTCAAGTTGTGGGTACCCTAATGTAAAACTAGACCTCTCGATTATAGGCTGACTAACTTTTTGATTCTCCTAGAAAGTACTGGATTATAAGGAAAAGGCTGAGAAAGATTGACTGAAAATGTAAACTAAACTGATTCTAGGAAGTGATTTGCACCCAAAATGATGATCTAAAAAGGTAGACTGATTCACAATCATAACTTTAAGGAATATTTCACACAACTCATTAATGGAAATATTATCACAAAGTATTTCAAAGGAAGGTTGATTGATCTCTCCTAGCAGGAAAATATGCTTCACAACTTGGGAGAGATGAATGCATGCACAACTTAAGACTTGAAATTTGATTGCTTCAATCAATGAGTTAAGATTTAAAGGTTCTGATTTATTAAAACACAATAAATTTCATCAAATCAATCATTTAATTCCCAAACTCAGCTATGAGATGGTAAAAATTGAATCCTTTAAGTAAATAAAAGGAAAAACCTTTATTTAAATGAAAAAAGTAACCTGTAAACTTTCTATTGTATATTGAACTATAAGAACTAAGTTACAAATCTCTTCTCTCTCAAGAAAATCAAGAGAGTAAAATTCAAGAACCAAGGAAAAAGATAAAAAAATTCCAATATATACAATGTGTGTAAAGTCCAAAGTGAGAAGGTGGAATAAATAGTTCACTAAAAGTGAAAATCATCTAAAAAATCTCTCCCATGAGCAAACGCAAAACTGGCTGAAAATTGCATTCTCCAATGCTACAAATTGAGCTTAAACAACTTAGAACTCCATGTCACAATATATGTAACTAAAAGGTAACTCGAAAATGGCTCTTGAATGTGTAGAGGTGGCATTGAAAGTGATCTAAAGTCAAAAATATCCTCGAAGTGTCTTCTCACAAGAACAGGAAAAAAGCCTCAAAAAATGGGCCCATAACTGAAGTGAACTAAACTATTAGTATCTCAAACTGCCCTTTATGTCATGCATAATCAAAATCTCTCATGAACTGGTGTGAAATTGAGGTAATCTGTTAAGAATCTCCATAATTTGCATGATTAGACCTTCAGTTGGCTTTCACTTATATTTCTTGCATGGATTTTAAAAAGGAAATGTTTTAATTAAATATTAAAGATAATCATTTAATGATTATTTTAATATTTAATATCTGTTAACTTCACCTTTTATTAAATATTTAAATATTAAATTAATAATAACATTACCATTAATATTTAATTGATTTTTCTATTCTTCAACTCCATGCAATAGGTATAAGCAAAGATGAAATCAACCTTTGAAAATCAGACCTAAAAACTTCATAGGCCCCTCATACATTATTAGGTCAATTTACTTGATAAGTCAAGACCATGGCATTAATAAAGTGAAATTATTTTATTAAAAACCAAGTAAAAAATGCAATTGATTTGAATTAGGGATTTTAGGAAAAAAGCCATCGAACCCTAAGTTACTGTTCATTTTACACTTTGCATTCTTGAAACAACCAACTGCCACCATGTTGTTGGGAAATCCTTGCAGATTCGAATGTATTTCACATAGAGACAAAAATAAATAATGGGTAAGCTTTTCTTTGAGACAAATCTAGAAATTTCTCTTTTGTCTAGATCATTTTTTGCTTAAAGAACAATGACTTTCATATATCTTTGATACATTCCTGTCACTGTATCCAATGTTTGATGTTCTTTTTAGCATTGAGGCTAATAATGGAGTATTTCTGTATCTTTGGCCACCATGAACGCCTCCTTTCAAGAACTCGTGGTTGCTAGAAAAGCTCCAAATCACCATGTAAATGTCTTTTTCACTCATGAATATCACTGCACAACTATCATTTTCTAGCTTCATGCAATCAATGGTAAGTTTATTGGCTCTTATTTTTGCTTCAAACTAGTACTTTACCTATTTTGAAATCTGCATAAATTATAAAGAACAACATTATTTGCATTTGAAGGTTCTATTTAAATCCACTTGGTCATGACCTATTGAGTCTATGAGTGCCTCTAAAATTGCAAAAATTCATCGAGGTATTCTCTTTTATGGGAAAACTCGAGCGTTTCATCTAAAAATTTTCTTGTAAAAACGAAGCCATAGAAATGGCATATAAAATATGATTTTTTATGAGATTTTCCTAGATATGAGCTCAAAAAAATCTTAAAACCCTAGGTCATCTCTCAAACATTTAAATTTTGTAGGCCTCTATGATGAATGGTCACTGTCTTTTACATTTTTGGGAAGTTCTCATGTGGTTTGATGATGAAACTCAAATCATGCACTCATCTTGTAATATTTCATGAAATTTGAAAAGTACCCTTATGTGGGTACTCATTATTTTTGCACGGCTCTCAATGGAACTTCCTTTTACAAAAATACCATGAATACAAATATTTTCTAGAAATTTATATTCATCTTCCTTCATTATTTCTTTTTTATAATGTTCTAATGAATGCAAAGGATTTTTTTTTACTGTAGATCTCTCACCATAGTCTGGTGGTTAACTTTCAATTATGAGGCATTTGATTAAACCCCAGGACTCACCAAGTCTTCTTGACATCTTCAAAGACTGTCAACCTTATGAATTTGGAACTTGTGAGACAACACTTAAGATAATGTCTTCTTATGTCCTCTTTGCTTGCATTTGATAGGGTGGTAGTCCCTTGATTGTATGATCAAGATCACTTCAGAAACTTTCTAATCCTTCCTTTCTTATGATGAAAGTATGCTTTGGTGATGGTTGGAAATTTGCATTCTATCATTGAATGTTTACACTATTTCCTTTGTTTCTTTAATCTAGCAATTAAAATATGTATGCCTTAGGACTGGTGAAAATTTCTCATAAACTACAAACTATGTCAGTGAACAATTTAAAGGGTTTTTCACATTATTGTTTTCTTATTTTTGTATAAAAGTCTCAAAAACCTAGATTATAAATTTTGAGATATGACTAAAACACGTGACTATTGTCTTGATCACTGTATATTCTTTTACTCTTCCCAGTGTTTCAGATCTATGTGCATTGTTTTCAAACATTATGGTTCTAGTGGTTTCCTATAGGTTACTTTAATACCAGTGTGATGTTGTTGTTTGTTTCAGCTAAAGTTGCATTGCTTCTCTTGAAAATATGGATTATTTAGATAATATTTACTTGTCATAATGTGATAATTCCTTAGTTACAGTCATGTAGACTATCTTCTTTGATGGCACTATTCCATCTTGAGTCTCTTTTAGACTATATGCACTTCAAGGTTATGAAGAACAATTTTAATATATCTTTTGATTATTCCTTTTGGATGATTTGAAAACAAATGTTTTGCTTAATTTTATTTTTGTCACAATGAATCAAAGACTGCTCTTATGAATTCCTCTTATTACAACAATCCGTGATGATTTTAATTGAATATCTAATAACTCTCAAATAATGATGTGAATGAGAGGTGTACTTTTGATATGCTGGTTTCAACCCTTGTGGGAGCCTGTTTTGTCCCACATATCTAATGAAATTGATCATAATGAACTTGTTAATACACATTTAAACAAACATATTAGAAAAATAAATAAAGTTGAAAGCTTCAATTGAATTATGTTTTCTTTTGACTAGTGAAATAATCTAATGGATACTTGATCGAATGTGCATTATATTTCTATTTGTAATGTAGGAATAGGATAGGACATGATTTTTCATTGCTTAGAGACCATCTCTAATACCACATTTCATCATATTTATACAGGCTTTTGGATCCTAGAGCTGGTTCAATTCAAAAGGCACAACACAACAAATGAAGACTTTAGCGCAAAGATGATTCATCATTCTAGGCAATGACGAATCACCTTCTATTGCATGCTCATGTTATTTTTAGTTGTATAGTTTACATTATTTTCTTGTATCTATCATTTGATTACATAAATCAAATTAAGCTACTCCCATGGCATGTGTGGGACCTTGATTTTTACAATATGAATAAAACAGAGTTTGTTGTGCAAATGTCTAAATTTATGTTACAAGTACTTGCATAATGAAAACTAAAAACTAAATGTAATCAAATGTTTACAAGATGATGAATACTTTAGCAGAAAAATTTGAAATTCTATGTACTTCTCAATGTCAATATAATTTAGCTCTATCTATTTGAGCTTATAGTGAAATATAGGTAACAAATTGGTGACCTCTACGGAGTGTTTTCCTACTAAACACTATAGACTAGTTGCCTCACATATCCATTGGGCATGGAGTCTGTCTCTACTCTTTAAACTGTTGAAAATGTTTGTAACTCAGCTTCAAACCAAACAAAATGAAAGAAACTACTACAACCTTGTTGAAGACAGAGTTTGAAAACCACCATGCAACAACTACACTTTATTGAAAGAATAACAAAAAAATGAGACTAAATGTGGCATGGGGCACTTATTGGAAGCACAACTAAAATTGAAAATTACACTACTATGTACAAATAAAAAATTTGATGCTTAGTAGCATTGTTTGAGATGAATCATGTTAACGGGGATTGACAATTCCTCACCATCCAACTTTGAAGCTAAAATGAATTGTGTTTCTTCTTTTCTATAATAATGTATGGGCCATCCCACATGGCATCAAACTTGGTATGTTTGTCAAGTTTTCTTTTTAATTCATCCCATTTAAAGACTAAATTACCTTCATTGAAGATCGTTGTAATTTCTTTCTTGTCAAATGTCCTCTTCATTTGAGAATGATGAATCTGAAGCTTCATATAAGCTTCTTTTCTAGTTTCTTCCAACTCTATTAATTGAGCAAGCCTCACTTGCATTAGCTGCCTCTTCAAGTAACTCAAGTTCTTTTATGTAACTCAGAGTTGGTAATTCAATGGAAATGGGCAATTAGGCTTCTTTGTCATAAACCAAAACATATGGTGAAAATATTGTTGATCATTTTGGTGTTACTCTATCAGCCCAAAGGGCTAACTTTAGTTTATCATGTCATGATCTTTGATTGTCTTCAATAATCTTTTTGATGATCTTAATCAGATTTTTATTTGTTTATTTAGCCTATCCATTACCTTGAGGGTAATAATTGGATGAAGAATTCAAATAAATATTATTCTTTATTGACCAATCTGAAACTATCAAACCAATAAAATCTAATGCATTATCATAAATAATTGAATGAGGTGTACCAAACCTAGAAAACAAGTCTTGATAGAAATTCAAAACAGATGTTTCATTTGCATATTTTAAAGCAATCGTTTCAGTCCACTTCGTAAAGTAGTCTGTTGGTATAAGTATCCATTTGTGACCTGCACTTGATGATGGATTAATTGGATAGAGAAAATTAAGTCCCCACTTTTCAAATGGCTGATCAACCTAAATTTGATTCAGGGGTAGGGATGCTAGCTTTTGTTTTCTTGCAAAAAGTGAACATTTACCACATTTTCTCACATAAGCATGAGCATCTCTAAAAAGATATGGCCAATAATATTTGGCTTTCATTATTTTTATAGCTGTAGTATGTGGTGCAAAGTGACCTCCAACAAGTCCATCATGGAATTCCTCAAGAATTCTTTTAGTCTGATTTGGTTAAACACATCTGAGGAATACTCCATTGAAATCCCTTTTATAAAGAACACCATCAATTTCTACATATGGAATTTCTTGTAATCTATAATATCTTCGTTTAGACTTGTTCATACCTTCTGGGCAATTTTCAGTATACAATTAATGGGTCATTTGATGGATCCAATCAGCTGAATTAGCTAGAACAATAGGTTCTTCTTCATTATTAAGGACTGTAATGACTGTTTCATTGTTGTTTTTTTCTCTTTTTGCAAGCTTCTCACATAGACTTTTACCTCTAACAAGCTTGGTTACCTTTATGTTGATGTCGTATTTCATGACTTTGGTTATGCAACCTACTCTTTTGTCATTAATGTCCTTATCAAGCAAAAATTCTATGAATATTGGATGACCTAGCAAAAGATACATTTTATCATTAAAAAATATATATGTCTAAACTTCTTGAGACTTCTCACTACAACAAGCACATGTTTCTCAAAAAATGAATACCTTACATTTCATAATCATGCAAGACTTGACTAATAAGATCTATGGGTTGTTCAAGTCCTTGATCATTCTACTAACATAACATGGCAGAAATTGTGTCAACACTACCAAATGCATACAGTATAAAATCTTTATCAAAGTTTGGATTTATAAGTGTTGGGGCTGCTACAAGTGCCTCTTTAATCTATTCAAATTTTTTCTTACTCTCCTTTGTCTAGATGAACTACATATCCTTCTTCAACATGGATGTGAGAGGTTGCAACAATGCTGCAATGTTAAAATAAATCTCCTAATAAAGTTTATTCTGCCCAGAAAACTCTACAAGCCCTTTTTGTGAGCAAGAAGTGGTAATGCTAGAATGGTTGCAATATGTTCTGGATCAATAGAAATGCTATCTTTAGAAACAATGTAACCCTAAAGTTTACCTTCATGAACAACAAAGATGTTATATTTTGGATTTAATAAAACTCCATATTCTCCACATCTTTCAAAAATATGTCTAAGATGCACAAAGTGATCATCATTATTTTGTGAAAAAATGGCGATATCATCTAAATAAACAAGACCAAACTTATTTATCAAACCTTGGAGAGCCATATCCATTGCTCTCTAAAAGGTTTCTCCTATGTTTGAAAATACAAATGAAATCTTTCTGTAAGCCACAGTACCTCACTTGGTGGTAAAGGCTATCTTTTACTAGTTTT